>SRMA01025252.1:0-45954 GCA_007224835.1 Danionella cerebrum
AGGGACTCGGTTTACAGCTTTATTGAACAGAAGAGGGACCACAGCCAGCAAGTGGAACTCCTGGGGGGTATTCCAGAAAGCAGGTTATGTGACATACCTGGGTATGTTTAAGGGTAAGTTCGTGGATAACCTCAACTTTCGGTTCCAAAAACGGAGGTAACTTTCTGGGTATGTATGTAACCATAGCAACGGACTCTCTGAAGATAACCTGCTCGGGAGCAGGTTATGTTTCAGTGTAACTTCGTTTCAGAAGGTTTGTGAGCATGGCGTGCCCTTTTGATGAGGATCCTGTGGACGTAGAAGCACAAATTATACGAGGTTTTTTTTTCGTCAGGAGAGGGTTATAAGACCGCGTATTGATGTGTTTGCATACCCTAATGAATATTTGAAAGAGCGTTATCGTTTTTCAAAAGATTCGTTAGTTTATTTAACACGTCTTTTAAAACCGCATATCGCGAATGTGACAAACCGCGGTTCTGCGCTTAGCACAGAAAACATTATGTGCACAGCACTTAGGTTTTTTGCGTCTGGACATTTTTTGTACAGTGTGGGCGATTCAGAGCATGTGGGAAAGGCAACTGTGTGTAGAGCCGTTCGTACACTATGTCTGGCACTTAAACAGTTCTTACCCACGTTTGTACAGTTCCCTGGCCATAAACCTCTGCTTGTTATTAAAGATGAATTCCACAGAATGGCAGGTTTGTCCTTTGTAGTAAAATCTATGACGCATATTTAATATTTAGTCATATTATGTATATCTATACATGTATTAATTATTTTCGTAGTGATATAACATATTTAAAGGCTGTATAAGTCATACTTCATTATTTTGTATTATAATAAAACGGGAGCCAATACCAAATTTGTAATTTAATACACTCACGCATTTACTCTGTCCGTTATTTTTTGCCAAGCCAACTCTCTTGCTTTAGCTGATGCAGCTGTATTGCTTCTTTTTAATATTATTGGCTTAAACTCCTCATAAGCGTGCATTAAAACCTCCAACTCCGCCTCTGTGAAATACGCCGCTCTCTTTTTTTCGCTTTGACTTTCCATGGTGACTCGTGAAATCGGCGATCCATTGAAAATGTCTTTATATATGCACCGTACACGCGCATTAACTCTGGGTAACCAGTTGGAGGTTGATTAAACTACTCTTCTCAGGTGTTTTGGAACCGACATACTCATGGTATGCCTGTTTAGGGTAAATCAACCCAGAGGTTATGATTTATCATATGGTAAGTTAACCAAGCTTTCTGGAATACCCCCCTGGTAAACCAACATGAATTGAAATTACAGAGTGACTGGACTGGACCACACTCAGGAGTTACGGCAAGCCCTTTTGACATTAAAACATCCGCCATGACCATCCGCAAATGCATTTAAAGATAGCAATAAATGTATTGTGACTAATAGTAAATATATTTTGACTGGGCGTAAAGACATTTAGAGATATCTTCAATTCTAATTGCGCTAGTAAGAAAGTGAATTTGCGATATCTCCAATTATATGTTGACTAGTCAAAACTCATCTGAAGATATCTGCAATATAATTAGAGATGTCTCTAAATCATTTACGACTAGTCAGAAATGTATTTAGAGATATCTCCAAATTGATGAGAATATAATAATATATTCCAGAGAAGACAGGAGAGGGCTTGAAGTCCAAATATTTACAAAGAGTTTCATGAATAACACATTACAGATATATCTGGGTGTTCTAACTGCATTAAACAACAGAAATGTGCATTAAGCTCCCGTCGCTATGCGTTAGCAAAAACACAGGCCCTCCCTGGTGAAATGGTCTTATATTTGTTCTTAAAAATGCAAATTAGTTGGGGCGTAGTTCCGTTTGCCTCTGGCCTTTTGGCAGACCGACATGTCCGACGTCAGCACATCAGAGGGACAGCTCAGGTTGGTTGTTTTGGAGATAAAGTCAGAGAGGCCAGATTGAGATGGTTTGGACATGTGCAGAGGAGGGATAGTGGTTATACTGGTAGAAGGATGTAGGAGATGGAGATGCCAGGCAAGAGGTCAGGAGGAAGGCCAAAGACGAGATATATGGATGTGCTGAAAGAGGACATGAAGGTAGTTGGTGCAAGAGTAGAGGATACTGAGGACAGAGTTAGATGGAAACGGATGATTCGCTGTGGCGACCCCTAAACTGGGAACAGCCGAAAGTAAAAGAAGAAGAAGTCGTAAATCATTTAGAGATATCTTTAATAATACCGCAGATATCTTTAAACGAGTTACGCCTAGTAAAAATGTATTTAGAGATATCTCTAAATACATTTGCGACTAGTCAAAAATCATAAGGAGTCAAAATTGCCATAAGGAGTACCAGTTTCAGAACCAGTTTCCTCACAAAAACACCAATAAACCATAAAGACACATTGTACACCACCACATAACTAACAATAACTAAACAAACTGCTAAGACAACACAGTAATTAGACATTAAACAGACACCGTGTCTAGCGATGTCACCGCACTCGGTCCAATGAGCGTGTAGGAACGACGCCGGTCGTTACACTATCCTGTACTTTGAGGGTTTAGTGTCCCACAACCTGCATTACACAACAGCAAGGTTAAGCCCCTGTCGTCATGCGTTAGCTCATGTGCTCTCCCTTGTGACATGGTATTAACTGTTCTTAAAAATGCAAATCAGCTAGGGTGTGGTTCTATTTGCCCCTGGCCTTTAGGTGACCCACATGTCCAATGTGAGTTTTGATTAATTTCACGTAACAAAAGAAATACACCATTATCACACGTTTATTCTCTCAGTTTAATATTACACTTAATACTCAAATGATTATAACAGAAAACACCTCATGTTTAGACAAAACGAAACCGTGGGAAGATGCCTACATTATCCTTCAAGCGATTCAGCTTTCCACATCTCACCCTCCTCCAGAAGATCAGAGGCTAAATGAGTTGTGTCCTTACATCATATATTACCAGGACCAGCTTATTCAGGTGAAGCGATTGACCCCTCATCAGTGGTTTGTCGAAGCCATCTCTTGGGCATATAAATCTAAGGGAGCATGCCTTCCAGAGAGCCTTGGGCTCATTCTACCAGAAGCTTGGCGGTCTCATGGAATTTGTTTAATGACCCCATTGTAAGGTGTCCGTGCTGGTCCTAGTCCTCACCACATACTTTTGTCAGATAATACAGCTGTTGGATGTCACACATACCTTGGTGCACATGCTGTTATGGGTGGAGAGAAGAGATGCTGAATGAGAAGTGAATGTTCTTACTGAGAAAGGGAAGTGTGTACTGGGTTTTAAAGAGCTTGATCCCATTCCGCTTTCTGCTCAAGACATGCACTCCTATTTGATCTTTCTGCAAAGGTCCTGTACGGAAATCTTTCCCCATAAGTAGATCTCTCCACTCGACTCAAGGATCTGGGGTGACAGCCATAGGCGAATGTTCCATGCGGGTACTGAGAGGGTTTTACTTTTACTACACTTAACAAGTGAATGAAGTTAACAAGTCACAATTAGTTTTTGCCAGGTTCATATTGAGGACCAATCAACTTTGCTTTGACTGTTGTAAAAGTTACAACAGTAATGAATGGAAGGAACCATTTAAAATCACAGAGACTGGAGAGTCTCAGAACCTGGCCAGCAGCGGCAAAGATGCTGGAGCAGGATTCTTACATCTTGACGCTCCTCCTCCAGGAAATGCAGGTTTAGAGATCCTGACAAACCTGGAGTTTGGTTCCTACGTCACTGAACTTGTAAATAATTGAAGCAGTAGCCTAGTTCTAGCACATGCTCTCCTTCTAGTCTTTGCCTTTCAGAGTTACATGCACCACTGGCAGAATCTTCTTCTTGTCCCCTCACGTCCAAGACTTCCTACTCCTCTCCCTCCAACATCTGGTCCATTTAAACCTGTTCCTCCGCAGATGCATCTGCTGCAGTTGTGTGTGGAGGGGCCGGTCCAGGTTGGTCATGTGATGGGGCTGCAGCATGATCCTATTGGACATGGCAGTGGAACATTACTGTAACTGCAGATGGTTTTCTATCTCTGAGAAAAAGAGTCGTGTGTCCTAGTTTATTTTCTAATTCAGTCTGACACCATAGGAATTAAAGATTCTTTGGAGATGATCTTGACGTTCACTGCAGTCCAGCTTCAAACCGGCCCAGAAGAGCTTCACTGGTGTGCTCGGGTTGTCGCCAGCTGTAGGCTCCAGGATTGATCTACAACATGTCTGCCGCACGTCAAATATTCAACCATTGTCGGTTGTAGAACTTCCTTAGGTCCTGCTAGAGGGAAGCTAATGCCAGCACCCGTAGATCAGGAGTTCATTAAAGTTCTCAAGGATGGTTAGGATTAAAGTCATTTTTGTTTGTGGTATTGCACATAATTCAGGGATAAAGTAGTTGATCCAAAACTACATTCTTTAACCACAGACTGATTTGATCCTATTTAAAACTAGGATTTGAAATGAATCAGATATTTTATAAAATAAGCACAATCTATGACCGTGTCCATAAACAGTTATTCTTTAAAAAGTCCAAATGTCCACAAGCCCCCGGCAGTCCACACGTAACCGCAGATTTTTGAAAATGCCGGCTAAGGTGACATGTATTTGATGGATGCGTTTGCAAACAGCCAGAGTAACAGCGGTCGAAGTGAGATTATGTTGCTGTTTCTTCCACTATTGTGGCTTACAGGATCACATACACACGGTTCCTGTTTCATCACAGAACAGTGACGCGTATGTTTTTGCACATTCAGTGCTAAAAAATAATTTAAAATGCTATGAATCGATTGGCACCTAGTTTCATTACATCGTTTCAGGAGCATTTGACTTTTTTTGTACACAGTGTGAGAAAAAAAACATTTCAAAAACCCTGTGAGAGAGAGAGAGATCAATGATGTGATTGGACCGCTCAGACATAGAACACACAAGGAAAAAAGGACAACCAAAAATCGTGTGAACAATAATAAAATACCCCAACGAGTTCCGACCGAATCCCAGTTACGTGCTACTCGATCAATGACTCGTTTAGAAATTCATGAGAACGCCAGCGGTGAACATCATGCATCGTTTACAAACCTACTCTGGAGCTGAGCTTTCCATCTCATCAAGAGCTTTTGTAAAGTTAAATGTGAAGGATGCACTTTTACAATTCTTTATTCTTCACAGATGTTTATTTTTTTTAACAGAAACACAATGAGAACGACTAAACAGAAGTGCAGGCTCAGGCGGATGAGTGCAGGGGCTTCCTCAGGAGGCCTGCAGGCTGAGTGGAGCGTCACAGCCCACGAACGCCCGGTTATCATAGGCGTACTGGAGCAGAGAGCTGAAGCACGGGTCCTGAGAAACAGAGATGCAGCCATGATTAATGCAGCACTCTTTTCCAACCAGAATGAAACAAGTTCCACGCAGACGCATCGACAGAGCCTGCAGTACATTCGCAGCTACAGCGCTAGTTTCTGACCTTACCCTTAAACCCTGCACTTCACACAAGAGAACGCTTCTCATTAGACCAGGGGCCAATCCTGCAGAGTAGAGCTCCAGCCTGCCTCCCACACCTGCCTGGAAGTTCCAGTAAACCCAGTAAGAGCCAAATCAGCTGCTTCATGGGTTTAATAAGGGTTGCAGCTAAACTCTGCGGGCCTCCAAGCTCACTGTTTTAATATTTGTATTAACCTCAACATGCTACACATCACAGTCTTTCCAATTTTTATCTTATCTAGCGAAATAGAAATAAAGACGTTCAAACTAAGCTCTGACCCAGGGTCAGATGATTCAGAGCGAATCGTATTTTGTTTTAACCTTTCGTTTTCAGCTGTTCTGAATTAAGTAAGAAGGACAGGACTCATCATTTACAAAGTAATCGTCAGACCCCAAATCATTGCCATCTAGTGGTGAAAAGCAGGGATAACCCTTGGAAGAACAAGACCTGTGATATGAACTTGTTTCAAAGTTCTGGCACAAAAGAGCACAATGGAACACAAAGTTCGTGGAACCTTTTTCTTTATAAAATGTTCACATTGTTTTGACCTTGTCTCTGCTTTTTGGGGGGTTCATGAATTCTTATTTTGTCTCACTTTTTATTTTTGTTGTAAAATATTAGAGATTTTTGCAGTAAAATAAAATGACAAAATGGTACTCTGTTATGGAAATATTGGTTGGTAATAAAAAAACAGCTAGGGTTTTACAAAAAAACTAATTAGCATAATGGCTGTCCTCAAAAGGCCAGATGTAACTTATAAATATAATAAATAAATTATTTATAACTTATTCAAGTGACAATTCAGTCGCATAGAAACAATTGTATGCTTGTTCTAATATAAATCCTTTTGATTTTTGTCAGCTTATGAAAACCCACATAACTCCATTAATGAAGGATCAAACTGTCCAAGTGAATAAAGAAAAATAGCATTTTGTAATTTGTTTAGCGAAAAAAACCCTCACAGACTGAAGACGATGCATTTCGATCATCATCTTTTATCATCAGGCTCCAGAAACAGATCACAGATAAACTATTAGCTCCGCCCATTTCACATCTTGAAATTTATTTTATCGTGAGAAATCGGAGGTGTGGCGTGAGAGATCTCTCAAATGTGTGAGTCTTACGTTCAATGTGTGAGTTGGCAGCTCTGCAGTGTCACTCGTTGTTACGGTCGGTGGTATGAATGCTTCTTTTTCCCGTTATACCTCCCTTACTGAGATGTGCGCTGTGTCTGTGAATGGGTGCGTATTTGGGACGTGCGCGCTCCTGTAGGCACTCGTACGCTCTCTCTCTCGTTTGTTTTTCTGTGCGCGTTCACGCGTACTTCTGCTCTCTCGTGCGCGCTCTCGCACGCACTCTTTTTTTTCCGCGCATTCTCGTGCGCATCTTCCCACTTTCTCTCTCTTTTGCTCTCAGGTCTGCCACACCTGTCCCTCGTTAGTTCCTGATTGGGACATGGGGACGCGAAGAGGAAAGAGGCCACCAGAACTTGACTTGCGGGCCAGCCTGAGGAGCAGTTTCCGTCTCAGATGTTCAATGCTTATTGTCAAATTGTGTTAGAGTATTTTGGTTTGTTTGTTAGAATTATGTCGTTTTGTGTTGAGTGGAGTTAAAATAAATCAAGTTAATCTTGAAATCGGGTCACTCATCCTTTTATGTTACATCACCTCTGATTTATCGAGCCAACTCCTTGAAGAGGTTGTAACATAAATTGGGGGCTCGTCCGGGAAATCACTCTTGTTGCATTGTATAGATAAAGTGAATTACGCTCCGGTAGTTAGAGTAACCCAGCTGACCGTGTTTTGCGCCGGCCTTTCCATCGGGTCACTGTTTCTTGTTTTAGTTTGTTATTTTTGGAGGTACTCCGGGGGGGAGATTCTGTCTCCTAACTGGTAAACCCTCTGAAGACTAGGAAGGCGGTATTTAGAGTTGTGGACTAGGAAGTTAGGTCCGGAGTGTTAATTTCTTTATTTTGTAATTTATAAACATCTGTTTGCAAAATGGCAACTTTGTTTGATTTAAACGACTTTATTAGGCAACCAAATGTGGGAAAATTAGACGGATGTCGAAAAGATGATATGTTTAATATTGCTCAACACTGACGATCTCAGTGTCCAGGACGTCACTGAAAAGAGACCTTAGGGCATGTCTACTGGCTGGTCTTAAAGAAAAGGGAGTGTTGCCTGATCTTGGAGAAGCAGAGCAGGTGGAACAATCACTCTCTGGCACACCATTTCCAGCTCCGATAACTCCATTAAACTCTGAGGGGGTGAGGTCATCTATGTCTATGCCAAAATTTGAACCATTGTCATTGTCTACTGATGCATCACAAACACCACCAATTGAAGCGCGGTTGAAGGTGCGTCTCGCCCGATTACAGTTAGAGGCTCAAGAGAAAGCACAAGCACGACGAGATGAGATACAGCATCAGTTGGAGATATTACGAATTGAAGCCGATACTAGAGTTCGCTTGCGACAACTGGAACTGCAAGCAAAACAAAAAGAGGTTGGTGTAGATTCCAATACTGTCGGCATAACTTCTGTTGATTCTGGCGTTAATCCGGTCTCCGCCTCAACGTCTACGGCAAATGATTCTTTGTCGGCCGTTTCGTTTAATGTGGCGAAAAATATTGCTCTAGTACCACCTTTTCGGGAGAAAGAGGTAGAAGCATATTTTCAAGCTTTTGAGCGTATAGCCATGGCTTTAAAATGGCCAAATGAGGCCTGGTCTTTGATGTTACAGTGCAAGCTCACAGGGAAGGCGCAGGAGGTGTGTGCGTCACTGTCTTTGGAGGAAAGCGTCCAGTATGAAGCGGTAAAGAATGCAATTCTTCGTGCGTACGAGTTAGTGCCAGAACACTATCGACAACGTTTTCGAGGAACTAAAAAAGCTGTTTCTCAAACGTATGTGGAATTTGCCTGTGAAAAAAGCGTTTTGATCAAGGCATGTAAGGCAAACGATTATAATTTATTACGTGAACTGCTGCTTATCGAAGAGTTCAAAAACTGTGTTCCGGAACAAACCGCGCTGTATTTGAATGAACAGAAAGTCACAACTGTCCAGCAGGCAGCTACTCTAGCAGATGAGTATGCTCTAATGCATAAAACTACATTTGTTAGACAGATAGAGTCGTCATTTAGTTCTCCAAGAGAGAATGAGGAAGCAAAATTATTTGAAGCAAAAACTAAGATTGCCGGGCGGAAAGTACAACAAGAATGTAGTTACTGCCATAAAGTAGGTCATGATATTACTGAGTGTTACAGTCTTCAGCGAAAGAACAAACAAAACATGCCTGGTCAATCTCGGGGTGTGGTATTGATGAAAACTGTGTCTCTTCCAGCCACTTCTCCTCCGGTGGGTGCTGAGGAATGCTTTAAACCATTCGTATTTGATGGTGTTGTTTCTCTCACTGGTAAGGTTGAAGATCAACGTACTGTAAAAATCTTACGGGATACAGGAGGTTCACAGTCTTTTTTATTAGCAGATGTGTTACCTTTATCTGCAGATTCAGCATGTAACACTAGTATTGTCGTTCAAGGAATTGAGATGGGTTTTGTGCCTGTTCCTTTGCATCGAGTTTGGCTCAATTCGTCTCTAGTGTCAGGATGTTTTGATGTAGCGGTCCGTTCTTCTTTTCCTATCAAGGGCGTGTTTCCTATTATGGGAAATGACATCGCCGGCGGGAAAGTGATGCCTATGTTGCATGTTGTGGACGCACCGCAGGTGAATTATCCTAATCAACTGGCACAACAGTTCCCTGAGGGGTTCGCAGTTAGTGCTGTTTCAACTAGTGCTCAGGTAAGATGATGAGATCAAATTGAGTGATACTGTGTTATTTGATGTCTTTGAGGAGAAAAAGCTCCCTAGTGAACAACGTGACATGTCTGAGTCGACTAATCCTGAAGTTTTCTTTGTACCAGAGATGGCTGCGTTTTTGCCAACATCACGCGAGGCACTTGTTCAGGCTCAAAGCAGAGACGATACACTTGAGAAGTGTCGTAAGAGCGCGAGTGCTGAGAAGCAGTTGTCATCAAAGCACCAATATTATTGGGACAATAGTGTGCTGATGCGAAGATGGAATGCACGTTCGTTGACTGAAGGAGACTCGGATTGGGGCACAGTACATCAAATTGTTGTGCCATCCAATTTTCGACAACATATTTTGTCTGTGGCACACGATCATCCATGGTCTGGTCATCTCGGTGTGACTAAAACGTATGACCGTATTTTACAACATTTCTTTTGGCCCGGTTTAAAAACTATGGTTTCAAAATATTGTCAGACGTGTCATACCTGTCAGATGGCTGGAAAACCTAATCAGGTGGTTCCGCCAGCTCCACTTTATCCTATTCCAGCAGTAGGTGAACCGTTTGATCGGGTTATTGTTGATTGTGTGGGTTTGCTCCCCCGTACGAAATCGGGGCATCAATTCCTTCCAACCGTAATGTGCGCGGCCACACAGTTTCCTGAAGCAGTACCCCTGCGCAGAATTACTGCGAATACGATTACAAAAGCGCTGGTAAAATTTTTCACTACTTTTGGACTTCCAAAGGTAGTTCAGACTGATCAAGGGTCAAGTTTCCTTTCCAATGTGTTTAGGAAGACATTAAAAACGTTGGGCATAACCCACACTGTCTCTAGTGTGTACCACCCTGAGTCGCAGGGCGCTCTAGAACGTTGGCATCAGACTTTAAAATCAGTTTTGTGGAAATATTGTCTGGAGACTGAGAAAGAGTGGGATGAGGGAGTTCCACTCGTACTTTTTGCATTGCGTTATGCGAAGCAGGAGTCACTGGGTTTTAGTCCGTCTGAGCTCGTTTTTGGCCATAACGTGCGTGGACCTTTGAAGGTCTAAAAGGATCAGTTTCTGTCAGGGTATCCTGACTCAAAATCGAATGTTCTCGAATTGGTAACGCAAGGTCGGGAGCGCTTACGTGAAGCTTGTGCGTCTGCAAGGGAGGCACTTTGTCGTTTGCAGGGAAAAATGAAACAACATTACGACAAGAGATCAGTTGTGAGATCGTTTAGACCAGGTGACAAAGTTTTCATTCTACTGCCTGTGCCGGGTGCTGTTTTTGCTGCGCGATTTGCAGGCCCTTATGTGATCAAATCCAAAGTAAGTGAAACTGATTACATTATTCATACACCAGATCGTCGAAGAAAAACGCGTTTATGTCATATAAACATGTTAAAAGCGTATTCTGAACGATCTTCTAATTCATCTCCCCAGATGCAGGAAGAAAAAGTTGAGACTGTGCTATCTGTCTCTCAGCTGAGAAATAGCGATGATGGTTTGGCGGTTCACCATGAGATGTTCAGTGGAGGGTGTTTAAATAAGGTTCTAAATTCTCTGCACGAGCACTTGTCTTATTTATACACGCAGGAACAAAGTGACATCATTGGGTTAATTGAGAGTTATCCTAATATATTTCAAGATGTGTCTTCCGTCCTCCAGCATGATATTGATGTGGGGTCTGCTCTACCTATTAAACAGCATGCGTATCGCTGTTCAGCTGATAAGCGCACTGTTATGAAGTCGGAAGTCGAGTACCTACGGCAGAATAACTTTGCTTAACCTAGCCAAAGCCCATGGAGCTCTCCTTGTGTGTTGGTTCCGAAACAGGATGGATCGCTTAGATTTTGTACTGATTTTCGGAGGGTAAATGCAGTGACTGTTCCTGACTCTTTTCCATTGCTGCGAGTTGACGACTGCATTGACAATCTTGGGACTGCACAATTTATCACTAAGTTAGATCTTCTAAAAGGATACTGGCAAGTCCCGTTGACTCCGCGTGCATCTGATATTGCTGCATTTGTCACCCCCAATGATTTTGCACAATATACACGTATGGCGTTCGGGTTGCGAAACGCGCCTGCAACGTTCCAACGCCTTATGCAATTAGTTTTGCGAGATGTAAAACAGTGTAACGTATATTTAGACGATGTGGTATTGGGGGCTCGTCCGAGTATGGATGCGGAAATACTGTTGCGGCTACCGTAGCCAAAGGCATTATGGGAAATGTAGTTTTCTTATTTTATTGTTAAAACACTCAAAACTTTTAAGCACATTAGATTACGTGGCGGGCCACATCTGGTCCGCGGGCCTTGAGTTTGACACATGTGTATTAAGCTTTTAAAATGTAACTTTCTGACAGAAATCTCGTATAACTGACTTTCAGAGATTTCCTCTGGTTCAGCTCAATATTGGCGCTCGATGGCTGATTTTAAAGTCTATATATAAAATAGACTTTGTAACCAAGGTTATAGGTTTTGGGATTTTCAGTGTGGTTTACTTCATTTGGACTTTCAATTAATTCACCTTTAGTCTAGTTTAGAATGTGCCAGATAGTAAAAAGTTTAGCTTTAATTATTATGCTTTTAATTAATGTTCTGATGTTCTCTTTACTGGAGAGCGAAGATTAGTGAATGGGGACCACCTGGTTCTTTACACTGCGTGTGTACATTTGGGTCCATCACAAGTCTCCCTGATCATATGGTTTGATCGAAAAGGACCAAACTCCTCCAGCTGCAGCCTATATTTTGAATCCAGAGCTCCTGCTGCCACTTTTCTTCACCCAGTTCCTGTGTTTGGGTGCACACTTGCTCCCTCATCGTTTTTTGGCTGCTACTCCTCCATGACCCCACTTCTGGCCAAACTTCTCCAGACAATAGATGGACGTGTCCCACTGGTCTCGGGCAGTTCAGAGCTGATGGCACTGCTGGTTTTTAGAAGGGTAACTAGCTTGCATCTACGCTTCTCAATGTTGTTTCTTGTCTCAAGTTTCTTCAGAAGCACATCCTGAACCTCCGTCTTTGTCCGGAGAGACCTTGTGTTGTGTCAATCTCACCAGGACAAGAATCTTTCCTTCTCCCCCTCGCCTTGCTAGCAGAGTTTGACTGTCCAAACAAACAGTTTTACACCTCCTACACAGCTGTTTCTGTTCCAGTTCATGACTGAGTTTCATCTATGAGTGGCATTAAAGGTCACTAGCAGCTGACTATAATCCCAACAGTGTAAATGTAGCTCCAGGAATTTCAGCTTCTTTAAAAACAAGAGCAAGTAACCGAGAGAGAGAGAGAGAGAGAGGGGGGGGGGGTGTTGTGCTCATGCTCACCCTGACGAGCACGTGAGGGTTCCCGATGACTATGAGCAGAGCTTTGGCTCGAGTGATGGCCACATTGAAGCGCTTGGGGTTGCAGAGGAATCCCAGCATGCTCTGCAGCTCCTGCTTCAGCAGAGACTCGTTGGAACGCACCTGAAGAGACAATGGAAGAGACAAACAAACAAACTTTGTGGATTCAAACCGAGGAGTTCCTCCACGAAACATGGAAACAAAAAGTACTCGACTCGTTCTCGTTTTCATTGGAGCCTCTTCATTCCACCATGAAGGATGCGGACGCTACTTTGTAAATTCGCTCTGCTCCGTGTTACTTTATAAACAGCAGGCGTCATGCTCCCGATGGGAGGAGCTCCAGGAGAGCGGACACACCACAGAACGACTACTATATTTTATCCGGTAACGACATCCTGGGTTCAGTCGGCAGCAGTAACATGACCACTTCCATTCTCCATCTCAACGAGGGACAATACATGGAAGCATCTGCAGGATCATCAAACATTCCACACCATTGAACCATTTTTCATGCGCTTCTCATTTTATGAGGAGCACCAGTAGATCTGCTGGATTTCTCCAACTCTTTGAGCTTTGAGTCCATCTTTCAGGAGGAACGAAGACATTGGAACTAATCAGAGGACATTGTTACCGTGGAGAGAATCATGATGAGAAACTCCTGACCCTGAAACTCCTCCACAGAGCCCACCTTCACCTCCGACAAGCCCACACGCTGCAGCAGCAGGCGGATCTTCTCCACCTACACACAAACACAGTTAATCTCTTCCCCAGGAAGTTACTTCTGCCCCATGAGATTTGCACCAAAGTGTTTTCCTGATGCGTCACGAACTCCACGTCATTGAACGAACGGCGGCGTCACACGGCGCGCGTGGCGTCTGCGGATCGACGCAGCTTCACACGGCAGACGTTTGTTACATTACATTTGCCACGGTTATCTACAGAGTATTGATATTCGGCCACATCCACAAACACACATTTTCTGTGGAATAGCTTCGAGTTCCCTCACGCTGTGATTAACAGATAAACGTTTGTGAAGGGTTTTGAGGATCACAAACAACCGAATGCTGTTAAACTTCCAGGGTGAGGCGACTGCTGATCTACGCCGGCGGAGCATGCATTTCACCTCTTTGTCTCGAAACTTTTTTTCTTTGACGGTGAAACTTAAAAAAAAAAAACTGTAAAGTTAATCAGATTTGGCTAAAAAAAACACAATTTGTGGATTTTTGAAGTCCATCAAATAACAGAGTGTGAATGACCCCTGCGGTACAGAGACGCGGCGCATCTAGGACAGATTGCTGCGGCAAGCTCTCGTCCATTAACATGTGTGCTGGAAAAAAAGACACGCTGGAGACACTACGCGGTGGGGAAACCATTCTCAGCTGTGTAATGACGTCACCAGGGATGAACTTGTGAAAGCACAGCAGCATCTCATCACACCAAACACGGGGGAGGGGGTCAAAATTCCCCTTTTCTCCTCCTCCACCTCACAATCATGTGGTTATTCAGCGTTAGTGAAGTGTAGCTCTATCTTTATACGAATGCCGCATCGTGTTGATACTGACTGGAGACCGGTTGCATTTGAAAGAAGATTTTAGGTGAACTCCAGCTGCTTAAAGTCTAGAGTAGTTTCCACAGCCAGTGGTTGATTGTGAGGCGTGTCTTCTGCTGCGGGTCCACTGGCTTTTATAAAATCCACAGCAGTCTACCAGGAGATTTTAGAAAGCTTCGTGCTCCCCATGGCAAGAAGCTTTCTGAAGATGAAAACCTCGTTTCCACCGCACAGTAACTAGAGCTGATCGACAACAGCAATCGATGAATGCAAATGTTGAGGAAGAGCCTCGTAAACGAGTGAGGTCAGAAGCTCGGGAGTATTTCAGACGGAACAATGTAGTAAAAGGTGTCGAGAGCACGACGGGGAACAAGTGCTGCTACTTTTCTTTTTTTTAAAGGGTAAACATTTGTTACAAAGTAAAGCTCAACACTTCACGTGAAACATCATCGTTCAGCTCGTTGGGTTTCTTACTTCGTTTAAGTCACTTGATGTGTGTCGTGTCTTTTGTAAAAAAGTATGTCACGGCTCTGTTCATTATCCTTTTTAATCGGTGCACTTTAATAAAAACAACTTATTACATGATTTAATTTGTGTGTGTGTAAAAACAACCAGTACTGCTAAAAAGATCAAAATAACGCTCTGAAATAAATGTTATTATTGCACGCGGTGTATTTTATGATATCAAATCATTATTATTATAACGATCGCATGGATCAAGCGCTCGCGCTGGGCTTTCGAGAATTGGACTTTCGAGCAGTATTCGATGTCATGACGCGACCGCTGCTTGTTTTTAGTTTTGAAACGATGTTAAAGTGTCAGAAAGGTGTGATTAATGTTCAAACACTGAAACGTAACGTTTGTTTACGCGTTCCCCGCTCCGGAGATAACTGGATGTTATCGCTAACGTTTATTAATTAGCACCGGTATCTTACTCGGTAACTTATATGTTTGCACAAGTTCATTTCATATAGAGTCCTGCGCTTTCACTTTGACATCAAAATATATCACAGGAGCCATTTCTGTTATTTTTTGTGGTTTTGAAACCGTGACTTTTTCAAACTGCGGTAAATCCCGGTTATCTACCTGCGACTCTCACAGAGCGAAACTCTGGTGCTTCACACTGCGCGATTGCTACACGCGGTTCTCTGAGACTCAGGATCGGGGCTAAAATCTATCTGAAAGGAACACCGAAAGCCTGCAACAGAGCGCAGACGCCAAGCTTTCTGTGCGTTGGAGAACTGGGAGATGGTGGAGCTTAGGGAGAACAGACCTGTTTTTTGTACGGGGAGATGATGCCGATGTCCGCGGCAGGAACGGGTTTGTAGAGTCTCTTGGTGAGCTGACAGCAGTACATCATCACCTGCACCGCCTCTGCAGGGTTGAACCATGACGGGTTACAGCCCTCCCGCATCTCTGAGCCCTGCACAAACAATTCAACAAACACCTTGTTATTGCTGAAAAAACCCAACAAGAATAAAGAGGGAAAACGACTGGGAAACAATAAAAGAATTCTGGCCAGATCTGAACCCGGCAGAGTAGAGTCCCGTTCCAGCTTCTGCTCCACCCGCAGGATCGAGGCTTTCTTGCACACGCTCCAATCATTTAAGCTTTATTTCATAGGAGACAAAGAGCTTTTCCTCCTCAGCTCTGCTTTCCTTCACTCGTTTCCCATTTAAGCAGATTTAGGAAACAAGCAAATCCGCTTTCCTCCACATCCTCCAGATCTTACCCGGACGCCATGGAAGATGAACGGGAAGCCCTTTGTGGGCAGCTTGTTCCAGTGGCAGAGCGAGTCCACCACAGCTCTCTCCGAGCGCACGCACAGCTCTCCGGCGTAGAAGAGGCGCGAGGGTAGTTCCAGCAGGGCCTCGTGGCAGCGGTAGTTGTACAGCAGCTTGGTCACCTGCTCAAACAAAACAGAGATTCAACCGTAGTTCCACATGGCCTCCTCTACGCCCACACGGGACCTAATCTGAACCTCCTCGCTCAATCGTGTTTTTGCTCTGTTTATGAAGAGAGTTGTTTTTTCTTCAGCTGCTGCAGGACTTCTCTGGCCAGAGAAAGCCTCAGTTCAGATCAGAAATCAAACGTGGCTCCAAAAGGAGTTTGTTACTAAAAGAATGGATGCAAAATTGACTGCAGACTTTATTGATGACGAGTGATCCTGTAAGGAAAAGAGTATATTCTTAGCTCCCTATGCTCAGCTGCCGTGGAATCAGCTAGTCTGTGTCGAGGTCTCGTCAGCGCTTTCAGATTCTTGCTTTACATTTTGAATATTTGAGCCCTCTCCACTAGCGCTGCACTGTTTTTAAACACAACTATAAAACCAGTCTTTGAATCACCTCTGCAAAATGCAACATTTACCCCCGCTCCTCCCACAGTCGTGCTTTCGCCACTCCCCCTTGTAGTTCAGGAATCATGGGTAATGTAGTGCATAATGGCCGCTAGACGCAAGTCAAAGTTGTTCAAAGAGTTTTCTGTATGTTCCCCGAGCTGAAAAGGGACATAAGTCCAAAGTGCATCGAAGAGTCTCATCACTACGCAAGCAAATTAATCCACGGTTAACGTGTAGAAATACCGACCGCTTCACGCAGTTCAGTGCCTGTGTATGCTAATGAGCTCTCGTGCGGTTTTCACGAGATAAAGTTAATGAACACATTTTGGATCTATTTAAAAGCAGGAATGTGTTCATTCTTTTAAACTAACGTGCGTGAAAGATTCTGAATAAATCTTGTTTTTACGAGGGAACGAGACTAAAAGATGCGAGGAATTGTTGATTTTGCATCATATTGCACCTTTAAAGAAACAAAGAGAGCTTCTGGTTTAAACCCAATGTTGTGCCACAGGCTAAGTTCAAGTTCATTTATTTGTATAGTGCTTTCACAACAGACATTGTCTCAAAGCAGCTTTACAGTAAACTTTACAACAAGTTTAAACTCAACAAAGAGAAAAAATTAATTAATAAGTGGTATATATGTACATCATGAGCAAGCCTGGGCGACTGTGGCAAGGAAAAACTCCCTTTTGGAAGAAACCTTGATAGGAACCGGACTCAAAAGGGGAACCCATCCTCATTTGGGCGACAACAGCAGTGTGATTTATATAAAATATAGTATAAACATAATATGGTAGTATAAAGAGATAGTATAGTATAAACTAGAGGTGGGCGATATCTCGATATTTAAAATATATCGAGATATTTTTTAAACTCGATATGAATTCTGGCATATTGTACATATCGATATAATGTCTATATTTAATTTTCGCCAATTTGCTGGTTTGCCTTCTCTGTGCTGCGCTCGTCCGCGCCTCCTTGCTTTTGTTCCCCCTCCCCTTGCCTGTCGTCTCAATCAACATGGCGGCGCCCGCAACCAGCCCGGAGGCTACAGAACTTGTTGCAAAAAAAAGAACAGCTGGCTCCATTATATGGAAATACTTTGGTTTTAAGTCGTCAGATGAACAACAGACAGATGTCTACTGCCGTGAAAGTTTCTGCCAACCAAAGCTCCACTAATCTCCACAATTCTATAACGCGGAGTGTTGAATATGAAAGACAGAGGCATTGGCATTTCACATAGCGGTGGACATGGCACCCATATCCGTTGTTGAACAACGTGGCTTTAAACTTATGCTAAAAACACTTGATCCCAGTCAGATACAGTTTACCCAGTCGGCATTACTTTTCGAGACAGGAACTCCCGCGACTGTACACTACAGAGAGAGCGCGGCTTGCTGCTGAATTGGAAAAGGTCTTACATACTTACAACAGAAGTCCTGCAAAGATGAGCTTGAGTTGTTTTATTTTTGAATGAAAAGAAGGCAATGTGTATTATTTTACAGTTAAATTATTATTTATGTCATCAGGGATTTTGTTTATATCCTAAATGTTACAGGAGCACTTTGTTCCTATGCACTGCCTGTTTTTTAGTCGTTTTATTTTTTAATGAAAAGGCAATATGTATTTCTTTATTGTTTTATAATATGTATACAAGGATTTCTGAAAGAAAATTTGCAGAAGCACCTCTGAGCTTCAATAAAAAACGACTTTGACATTTGTATTATTTTTTTTGCAGTAGGGTTTTTTTGGGGGTGGGGGGGTGGTTATAAATCCTGTAAAGATATCGAGATATATATCGTATATCGAGATATAGCAAAATATATTGAGATATATTTTTTGCTTCATATCGCCCAGCCCTAGTATAAACAGATGATGACTGTGTTAGGTGTAGGTCCAGGGGGCGCCGGAACATCTCCAGGTGAATCTGGTCGTTAGGGTGAGGAGCTGGTGGGCGGATCCTCCGGGGCACCGAAACATCTCCAGGTGAATCTGGTCGTTAGGGTGAGGAGCTGGTGGGCGGAGCCTCCGGGGCGCCAAAACATCTCCAGGTGAATCTGGTTGTTAGGGTGAGGAGCTGGTGGGCGGAGCCTCCGGGGCGGCGAAACATCTCCAGGTAAATCTGGTCGTTAGGGTGAGGAGCTGGTGGGCGGAGCCTCTGGGGCGCCGAAACATCTCCAGGTGAATCTGGTCGTTAGGGTGAGGAGCTGGTGGGCGAAGCCTCTGGGAGTCTAGGGCTAGTGTGTGTGGACGGCAAGGAACATTGTTGATCGATGTACATGGTGAACTGATAAGAGTGGCTACCCAAGGTCATCCCAAAATATTTTAATGATATTCGGGTTGTTGGAAAACTCCTCTCAGACTATGCTTTATGTGCTTCACCCACACAAATCAAATTATCCAAAAGATTGCAATCAGCAAACTCGAGATGCTAACAGCAGCGAATCTTTGAATACGTCCCGAAACAACGCTGCTCTCATCGTTTCAGCCACATATTGTTAACGTCATGTATGCTCAGCCGTGCTTTCAACACTCACTACTTTTTAGAGTCACATACAATATTTTCTTTTTTTTCTAGTGTAAAATAGCGAAAACTCATCTTGAGTACGATACTTTTTTTCAAGAGTGTTAGTGCTTCTCACCAGCAGAGGGTTGAATCCGGAATCACCGCAGCCGTACAGAGGATTCTCCATGAGCCTCTCCAGCAGAGAAGTCCCCAGTCCATACGCTGAAGCCAGCTTCGACTTGATCACCGGCCCCAGCTGCTTCGGGTCACCCGCCAGAACGATCTGCAGCACACGAGGGAGACATCACCCTCAGAAAAGAACCACACAAACGCTAGCAGCAAGAGGGCGCACCTGTCCACTGGATTCGGAGAGCAAACTCAGAGGGATTAGAGTTTCGGGCTCGGTGGCCTGTCCGGCTTCATCCACAAACACGTGGGTGAAGTGGCCAACGCTGAAACACAGACCGTCATAGTCAGCACGCCGTCTACATTTGATTATCTGTCCCTTGAGCTCTTACCGCAAGCCAATCTGGTAAAACATGCCAGCGCTGGAACAGGTGGAGACAACGATTCGGTGGAAGCTGGCGAGTCTGATGTCCTCTCCAGCTCGAGCGTACTGCCACAGCTCCTCAGCCATCGACTGCAGAGAAAGGCACGCCGCGTTACAACACTTCACACGCCCGTGTTACATCCATTCCCATTCTGCTTCCCAGAGGTACCACCTGACTCCAGAATCCACCCTGGTCTTGATCGGAGGAAGAGGTGGGGCTGCGGATATTTAAACTCCAGTTTGGAGCAAGACCGTGTGTGTGCATGGAAGCTCTGCTGAAGGTTCTTTAACTTTGCATCATTTATTTAACCTGTTACCCCCTAAGGCCTATTTCCAAAAATCCTATACTTTTACTTTTTAACCTCTTAAGCCCTGAGGCCTATTTTCCGAAAATCCTATACTTTTACTTTTTAAGGCATTTCTCAGCTTTTACAAGGCCTAAACTGCAAATCTTGGTATCAAAATGAAGATAGGTTCTTGGGGAGTGGTGTGGATGAGTTAATTTGTCAGTCAAGAACACTGGGTAAGAGTAATTGATGTTGGAATGGCCAAAAAATGAACTCCGCCTAAAAAAAAAACACATGTTTCCTCCAATATCTCCTTATTTTACTTATAACGAAGCAAATAAACACAATCAATTGTAACCACTACATGTCAAGGACATCTGTAGAGAGTTTGGTGTTCATACTACAAGAAACTAATATTCTGTACAGGTTTTGATTGAACAAAGTTCAGGCGTAATCCATGTTGGCACAGTTTGGCACAATTTGGCACAATAATTGAAATATGGAAAAAATCTTGTCCAAAGCTTCAGCTAGGTTCATGGTCTTCTTTTCTTGCTTACGGGACATGATTTCAGCAAAAAAAACTCCTAAAGAAACGCTGTAAAAGGGGGGTTGAAACGCTGTCTCCGTGCGCCATGCGTAAGCTCCTATTTATGACGCTTCTAACCTTGGAACTTCCCCGTGAGCCCACCCCTTGACCGTCTGTCCAATCCGGGAGCTCTATACCTCATTGGAAAGCTTTGAATCTGTAGAATCCAATGAAATCCCCCCTTTTGAGACGGACAGGATCCCCGACGAATCACAGGACACAGAGCGTGGAGAGGACTGCTTTTATGCAAAACAAGGTTTACACGCTTGATTTGTTTTTGCTGGCGTTTTTTCGGGGAACTTTCGCTCCCTGCTCTAAAATACTTCATGCAATGTAAATGAGTTGCATATCGCTGGATTCTGCTGGTTGTTAGCTTTCATTTGATGCCATGGTTTTGGTGTTTCCGTTTATATTGTGGAGACATATCGCACATAAAACAAAAACTTGGTCATGAATTATACTCCGACTATGTTGTTGTTTATTTGCATGGCGTTCGAGCTGTGGTTCACGGATATGAAATTGAATTAGATACGTTTTTAGAGGAGTTTCTGCGGAGCACAACAGTATTTGATATGTGTGTGTTACTCTCAGGGTTAGTGAGCTATGAGCGGTACCGGGGACTCTCGGGCTTAAGAGGTTAAAGCCTACTGCTATTTTTTCCAAGACAATGTACTTTCTGTTTAGTTGTAACCATTTCTTTGTTAAGTTTATTGTTCGGTTAGCTTAGAGAGAGGGGTACCTTCTCTATTTTCTTTTGTGTTCATAGTTAGGGTAAGTTGTTTATTTATTTAGTTTTGTCGATGTTATTTAGTATTTGGAATGGTTTATGGATGCCCGTGTTTTATTTGAGTTGTGTTTTGAGCTTTCTTTCTTTCCTTTCTCTAATATTTGTGTTAGGTTTGCTAATTCTTGTCGGTTCTTCACAGTGTTAACGCACACAGACTGAGCGAGAGTGGACGTAACAACCCGTCCTCAAGGTCTCATTCATCAGGTACCTTCTTCTCACTGATGCGTCAAGATGCGCTCAACAGATAAACGGCTTTCTTTCCACAGCATCGGTGCGCTCTCGTATTGAACACCTTAACTCCGAAGCCGTCGCTGGCGACATGCGCACTCCTAACTACCGTAGCTCTGCAAACCTCAAAAGATTCTGAAAGATGAGGAACAGCTCTTTTGAGTGGTATTACATTTATTATGGTAATAATGGCATTGTGTGTGTGCCAGGGGCGGGAAGTTTGTGGAGGGCAGGAGAGCAGTGACAGATGAGTGACTGATTCCTGTGATCGCTTTAGCAGTTTTTACCTGAGATTTCATTTGTAAATATATTTATATTGTATATAATAATTAAACATTGTCTTAGAACCTGTGATAGGTTTATTAGTGCTAAATTTAACTGTTCTTTTTGATGCCTTTTCTTCATATTTTCCTCGCCATCTTCCACCGTTCTGGTTACAAAACACTTGTAAACAGGGGAGGAAGAGGTCAGGAGAGGCGCTGGGAGATTTGTGGAAGAGGACGCAGCAGCTGCAGGAGACAGGGCAGTAAGCAATTGCTTCATTCAGCGTTTATTTTTATTGCATCTTTTGCTCATTTTTGTATAGAAAGGGTTTAAAGTTCTTTAAAATCTGCTAAAAGGGTTCATTGTCTTTTTTTTAAAGCATTTTCTTTATAGGAGAAATGTTACTCCTTTGACAACGAGAATGATGTCAGTCACAACGAAGTTCTGTGTCGGGAGCAGGGACGGACGCAGCGGTTTTGTTCCTGTTGTTGATGCTGCTTTCATTCTCTCTGTAGTTTAATTTAATCACACGAACAGATGGATTCAACACTCCTGCTATCAGCAGCCAATCAACATATGAATAAAAGCTTTAACAGAGAGTCACCTCCTCCTGCCGGCTGCTGGCGTTGACCCGTGCCAAGCTGGCGTTGTGCAGGAATCCGCTGCGGTGCAGTCTCAGGCAGACCAGATCCGCCGCGCTGTTGGAGGGGGTGCACACAAGAACACGACTGTGCGGGATACGGTGATGCACCTGCACACATCACCACACAAGCTTCCAGGTTAAAGAGTTCATGACATCCGCATCTGCCAGAAAGAGACACAACTTGAGTTTCAAATCGATATCTGGGAAATACATGTGATGTCTCTCAGGACAGATGTTTCTGACAAGGCAAAGTGTTTTTGTGGAGCGCTTTTCATACACAGGGTAATTCAAAAACAAAAAGAAAGAACATTTCATAAAATGAAGCATAAAACAAAAGCATTACAAAGATTCGGATTCAGGCATCGATTAAAAGAATGAAATGCAGATATAAAACATTTGGTGTTCAGTCAATGAACGTGTTTACCGGGATGTAAACATGACTAAAGTGTCGGCACCCTGATCTCCTCTCGGAGCTGGTTCCATCTGTGAGCTGCTCGGGAACTTGTGGTAGTTGTAGTTTATTTGATCTCAGTTCTCTGTTTGGAGCGCATCACTGAGCGGCTGCAGAGTTACGTTTACCCTTCTATACGAGCAGCAGAACTGTGAAATATAATCTGAAGGAGACCAGTGGAGAAGAAGAGGATGACATTTGTTGGGATTTCCCGCGGGTCTCGTGATTCCTGTGGGATGGGATAAACTTTTCTTATTAATCTCGTGATTGGGATGGGACAAGAATGAAATCAACGGGAGCGGGAACACCATTAATAGATTATAATTTTCTGTGTTATGCAATCCTAACGAGTTTTTTGTAAATCTTTCAGCGAGTCAAAACACGGAAGTCAAAAGAGCAAGTTTTTTTTCCGGGTCGGCAACAGAAGTTAACCCTTTAACACTGAAGCTGTCGCCAGCGACAAACAACAGAGAGAAACAGAACTTTCGCCAGGAGCGCAGTGACAGACGAGTGATTGATTTCCTGGGATCGCTTTAGCAACAGTTTAGCTGAGATTTCACTGTAAATATAATATTTATACTGTATATAATAATATAACCATTCTCTTAGTAGTAGTAATAAGTTTATTTGTATTAGATTTAACTGTTTTTACCATGTTCTGTCCGTAATTCTTCTTCCGCATTCACTCACATGCGTCTTTTCTTCCTCATTTCCTCACATTCTTCTACCGTTTTTGGCACACTAAAGTGTTGTATTCCAGTGCCAAAACACTTGTAAATAGTGAAAGAAGATGATTATACCATCATCGAGAGCCCTGTGGGTTTTTCAATCACAGTCATATGTAATAAAAGTTTTTCAATATATTGTGTCATTTTTTGACATTACATAAATTTACTATATATAATATTGTTTTTAAAACTGCGCATGCTCTTGATTCCAACAACATATTTATCTTTTGCTAATTGCTGTTTTTTTTTTTGTTTTTAAAATAAATCTAATCTGATGTAATATATTTGTATTTATAGAGATTGTTCTGATGAAGGCGAAACCTCCTGTGGCAAGGTTGGTTCCGTCTTGAGCTGGACAGGAACTATACAATATTACACAGCTGAAAAAACAAACCTGGACCTTTGTAAATAAAATAATCTGTTAAATGGACACTGAAAGCCACATTCAAACAAAACGATTTGAGTTGATGCACAATATGTTGAGGTTAATTTCTGTAATTTTAAAAAATCTTGTTGCTGTATATTTATAGTTGTTTATAAAGAGAAACTTGATTAAAATTCAAATCCTTTTTTTTTCTTACACACTGTTCTGAGCATTTCTATTTGCCAGATTTTGAAAGTTTTATTTACTCTCATCATTTTTTTGATTCATTTTTCTTTTCAAACACAATTTTCTTAGGGTTTGGTTAAATAAAATGGTTTTGACTAAACTGGAATTCATTTCAAAAGACCACAGGTATTTGTAAGCTTGCAGGAGTTGGATGGGAGTGGGAGTGGGACAGGACAGGATTTATTTTTATACAGGATTGGGCTGGGACAGGAGTGGAAATCCACCACGTGTCATGCTCTAGTGGAGAGACGTAAGAACTGGGGAAATGTGTTCAGGCAATATATGTTTTTTAGAGGTCTATTAAATACTTTATGGCATTCAATGTGGTAATGGGGTGGCAAACCCTACACGTGTCTCGGAGCGGCATCAGTCTGTAACTGGAGAGTGGCTCTGTTAAAACTGCCGCTCGCTGACATTGTTTGTGTATCTAAATACACAGCAAACGCGAGGGGCGGAATAAAATCTCTTTACCACCCGCTCTGAAGGGATGGGATCCCACGGCAGTGACACAGAACCAGAAAGCATCAAACAGCAAAGTTCAGAACACATGGAAACATCCCTCGAGGCGTTTCATTATGAAGGCTAAAGATTTTCATCTGTACGGTTAATCAAGGTTCTTGCTTTAACACCATGGTTCTACTTTTTTGGGTCGATCCCCCCTTTAAAAGAATGTTTCCAGACAGAGAACCGTTCGCTGCGTAGCTCTCAGTGGCGATCTTGGTTGAGGCAAGCGGGGAGTTTGTGTAGTCTCCCGATCGGACGGCAAACCCCAGTGCGGCAAGGAGGGGTTTGCGGCACCATTTTCTGACATCTGGAGTACAGCTGCATTCATTTTCTTTGGCATGCTGGGTAATTGTTTTTGCGCCCCATCGATGTATATTTATGAGGACCCTTCACAGACTGAAAGCTCTAAAATTATACTTTAGTTTGAGTGAAACGCATTTTGGGATCTGAAGTAAGCGTGAACGGCTTTATTTCCGCTCATTTGATCCCAACGCCTCTCTCTTTGAGTGTGTAGGCTTCTATAAGAAAATTAATCAAGCTAATCTTGCGCGTCACACTGGACAGACGTGCGGTGTGACCTGTTGTCCAAGTGTTCTACCATTCCGCAAAGGCCTGGACCCCTTTCTACTGTTTATACAGGCTCTATTAGAGAGAGAGAGAGAGAGAGAGAGAGAGAGAGAGAGAGAGAGAGAGAGACCTGCAGGATGGCCTCGATGAGCGTGACCGTTTTGCCAGTGCCGGGTGGCCCGAACAGCACGTATGGGGTAGGGCGCCCCTCCCCTGCCAGGATCCTCTTCACAGCTCGTTTCTGAGTGGAATTCAGCTGTGGGTTGAAGAACAGGCCAGGGATCGGGATCCTCTTCTTCGACAGATCTAGCAAAGACAGACAGCAGGATTGACGTCGACGGGAACATCTCTTGTAGACGAGGCTTGATTGGCGCGCGGTTTAGCACCTGTTCTGGTTTGTGTGGCAACAGACACCATCTCTGCCGTCTGACACGTTTGAGCGCCATCCCCTGATGGAGGCACACCGCTCCCCTGATGGGCACAAGCACACACACGTTTAGGCTTCGACAGGACACGGACCACGTGGCTCAGATATGAACTAATGTGTCAAGGGCGTGGCTACACCCCAAGCCAGTCCCCAAAGAAGATTGAGTCTCTAGAGCCGGGATAACTCCCTCACAACACGGCTTAGAAGCTCTGGTTTCTCTGGTAGAGCTCCACTGCTCATGAACAATGCAAAAGGAACGATGGAACGTCACAAGACGGCAAACGTTCATTTGGGGAATTCTGAATAACAAGATCAGGGCCTGAACCAACGTCAAAGCTACAGAGGAAACCAGTTCAACCCATTGTTTTATTAAATAAATGCTCACCTTCTGCTCACAGGCCTGGACCCCATCCTCCTGATCGTTCCACTCCCCAATCCACAGCGGAGGCTGAAGACAGACCGCACTGGGAAACAAGACTCACAGACACACGCACACACACACGCACACACTCAACCAAAGTAGAAGGAACTGAAGCACTGCCTCGATAACCAGTGACCAAGGTTTCTCCTAACCCCCGGTCCAGTGCCGGTCAGGGAACCAATCGCTACCGAACCGCACAAGATTGTTTTAATTGGATTTATCGTGACGGGGATTCTCTCACACCAAGCTCCTCGCTGCAGACATCACAAGGACAGGCTTAAGCGACAACTAAAAGCGATGTTTGCTGCAGTCATTGGATTTCTTCATAGTGTTAAATGCCATTTGTACTTTATTTAAACAAACATTTAAAGACCGTCCTTACAGGAATTCGCAATCGAAACAAATTCGGCCCATCCCAGCCAACTTTATCCAAGCGTTGCACCTGTAACGCACTATTATTACACGATGACATCACACTTCCTGTTTCTTATGGCTGAGAGCTAAATGCGTCTCATTTGCACACCAACATCACAGCCAAAAGACCGTGCTCCGCTCAAACGTGAATGACCACAATATCACAGGAAGAACCGTCGACCCAACCCTAGTATCCAATGAGAGCAGACGGTTCCAACTACCAATCAGTCGTCGCAGGTTGCATCACGTAAAGGAGGAGCAAACGTTTCATTTACTGAGTTGTTTGAAATACAATGAAAATAAATGTGCATGTAAAGGACAATTAAAGCTTGATTTGACATTTCAAAAACCAAATAATGAACTTTTCAAAACGATCAAATGCGCTCTTTAAGCTATTTTATTTTCCATTTTCTTCTCTGAATTTTGATGAGAAAATATTGCTGGTACCTTTAGTACATGTCATTATTTAGAAGATGGAAACCCAAACACTTTTTGTTTTTTGGATGAAATCCACCCAATCAACTGCTGGTCAAACTTTTCCTTACACTAAAGACTTTGGGTGAGGGGCACTATTTAGCAAGGGCACAAACCTGGCGTGAAAAGCACGCCACAGATATTCTGTGTGCTTGCGCAAAATTCACTGAAAAGTATTATTTCTTGAATGAACACCACAAACAAACATCGGTACGATCCCATTCTAAAGTCTTCAAGTACAGCATTGTCGAATGGCATGGAACACAATGAAGAAACCCAACGCCGGCAGCAGACATCACTTTTAGTTGTCACTTACGGCCTCTACACACTGATCAGAAACGGGATTCGCACGAATCGTTGAATCCTTCTCTGCAGGGAGCTCTTCGTCTGGGTCGAGGAAATATTGATGCAATGATGCTCCCTGCCTAAAGATGGCTTCTGCAGAACAACAGATGCTCACGGCGCCACACGAGCAAACAAACAAACAAACAAAAAAGGGGGCACTGAAAGATGTGGGGCTGTTTCTTACTGTTTTCACCAAAGTGCTTGACCTGTTCCAGGGCACAATGGCACCTCCTCATGGTCAACCTACAGAGAGACAAAGATCAAGCAAATATCTAGCCACATACATTATATATATATATATATTAGGGGTGTAACGGTACGCTAAAATCGTATTCGGTGCGGCACAGTGTCCTGGACATAATCTTACATAATCTTTATTTACAGTGCACTTACATAATCTTTATTTTGAAAAGCTGCCAATATACAATAGAATTCTTGCAGAAAATAATTAAAAGTGACACATTTGGGTGATATTTTAAATAAATTGCACTCTTTATAAAGAAAAACACATTTTTTTAAATAAAAAATGAAATACTGCAACTAGTTAGGATAGATAGGATAGATTAACCCATCCACATTTTCTGAAGAGAGCACAGATCTGGTTGCAGTGACAATATCTCCAGCAGTAGAAAATGTTAGATGTGTTGCCTGCCACATACCCGATCTCCGTGGAACAATGTCGGCATACAACTTTAAATTTATCCACTCGTCTATCCCCGTTATGTATTTTAACAGAGAAGCCAAAGTGTTCCCAAACAGGAGACCATAGTGAGGTGTCTTCAAGCTCTGGCTTCTCTTTCGCTTTTGCCATCATACCATTTTCTTATTCGTGCTCGTCACTCAATAGCGTCCGTGCGGAAACTCGCCTAGGAACAATGTTCCGCTGCGCTTAATATCGCGCTAATAATACTTTTACATTATTTAATAAAAATACTGAATACAGAAACGGTACGCAAGTGTACCGAACCAAACAGGCCGTACCGAAACGGTTCAATACATACCGTGAACCATTACACCCCTAATATATATAGATAGATAAGTTATCCCTTATAATATCATCAGAAGTGTATTGTGTGACACTACTCGTATTTAACCATTGAGTTACTTTCACCACAATAACTACAGAATTGGAGCTTCACATTCTACAGTGAGAAAATGTTCTGCAGTGCGTTTAACTTCCAGTAGAGGGCGACACGATGCAGCATAACGACTGTGTTCTTAACAACAGAGAGTTTCGAATCGTGACGGAAACGTGAGGAAGAATGAATCACAGAGGATCTAAGTGAGAGAAGAGATAAAGAGATTATCTGTGGTATTATCTCAGGGATATTCCCCTCAGACACCGCAGGAAACTACAATACGGCATTTTTAGTTCTTTTCTAATTGTTGCCATAGCGCAAAATTGTCATGCACAAAGTGAGTATGATTCCTATAGCTTTCTTCGTACAACATAGTTTAATACATTTAATATTTATTCTATATTAATTAAAACCAAACATATAGTCTAGCTATAGTATAAAGATTAATCTGTTTGTGAATTATTTATGTATCATTTAATTGTAATTTATTATTTATATTGTTTCCGTCCAAAACTGTTGTTTTTAGCAGCTGCTACCTTTCAACACACAAACAATATGAAAAAAAAAAAAAAACGAAACAAAAAGCAAATCTGCAAAATCAAACTGGATCAAATCTGCAAAATCAAATCTGTGAAGCTAAAGGGAACAAAATAAATTAAGTTTTTACATTTTGTGCTGCTGCTCTCGTCTCTGGCATCACCAGTGTTTCCATCACAGGTGCAAGTCCTCCCAGAACTACATCCGCGCTTGAGCGTAGCTACCGCTAAGAGAGAAGCACTCAAGCCTTTGATAAAAACTTGTCCTTATCTCTGACAAAACCAAAATAACATGTCCATCTCGCGAATGTACCGCCTTCTGCCAAACAGGAAATAGAACTTACTCGTGCTGGTTTTTATTTATGTAGCGGTTTGTTGTAAGGTAGGCGTTCGTGAGTATGTGACGAGTAAATATCACGGATGGTTGTGTAGTGATCCGGCGTCACTGGGAGGAGTAATATGCTCCTGTAACACATCACTTCTGTTACGCATTACTCCCGACACTGATGAGGAGTATTCAGCTAGTGACGGATTACTTAGTGACATGGAAAGATGTATTCTACAGGCAATGCGAAGACGTCATGGTGTGGCCTCTTTGGAGCTCCTCAAGCTAAAGATTTCTGATGGAAGACGTGTGAAGATAAGGCTCCGGTGGGAAAATGGTGTGATTGAAATGGCTTTGGAGAACTTCTGTGTCCAACAATTAGGAAATGAGCATTTAGAAGAAAGATACTGTAGGAGGAATACTCTGATCACGCCAGAATAAAGGAGAAACATATCATTTGCCTAATAATCCGAAACATGGTGTATTTTGTTTATTTTTTATAAATGCACCAGAAATCTTCTCAATTTGGGTTTTTCACTGACGTGAGCAAACACCAGACAAAGACCGTTTCAGGCTTTGACTAGAGAGCACCGGAGATCGCAGGGAACACGAGCACATCCAGACCGGACGTGTGCTCAAACTGACAAGAACCCTCTCCAGCTCAAAGCTCATGGACGGTCGATAGGATTCACGTTTAGACTCTGACTGAACATTCACCGAGTTCACCGTCGGGTTCTGGGCCCTCTGCTCACAGTGAGCTGTGGAACCTCATCTACTGCAGGGATGACGCCAGGAAGCTCCTGAGCTCAGTTCTGTGCTTCGTTAAGTTCACTGCTGTGGGGGTTCAAGACCACCTTATTTGTTTTTTATGGAATATTTTGGTTCTATTCGGAGCCGTCGTGGATGCAGCAGCTTTGGTTGGTGTTTGTTGAATTTTGTGTTGGTAAAGCACCTTCTCTGTGGTGCTTCTGCTTCGGAGCCGTACGTACCTGTTTAGGCAAAACTCCACGTCCAGGGGCTCGCCCAGGTACCTGCTGTGAAATTCTGCATTTACCCGCAAACTCACGTCGTCCTCAGTGATCTGTCGACCGCAGAGAGAACTTCCATCACATCACAAGAGACTCGAGAGCTGCTGGGGAACATCTGAACACTTCCCCCAAAAGTTCTACCATTTTTCTAACCGTCATTTATTTGCAAATGCACATAATCCACAGGGCGGTGCAGGAGATAAACCTTTTGAGTTGCACTACACCCAATGTGCTTGTGTCATCGTCAATTACGATGCTTGATAAAACTCTTCTTATGCTGATTCACAAAAGCACCACTGATACAAACACAGAACACCGCGGTTAAACCTAGAATAAAAACTACATAAAGTACTGTTCTTCTAATCACTTTTCTGAAGTGGAACCGCGACAGATCTCGTAACGCACAGCAAGTTACCAGAGCACGCACCTCGCTGATGTACGATAGATATCTGATAACGGATCCTCCACTGCAGGGTTTCATCAGAAGCACTCGATCTCCTGAAAGGATCAAACAGCTGTTGTTAGCATCTCGGAGCTCTGAACTAAAAGAGAGCAATGTTACGCAACAACGACAAAACTCGTGTCCCGTCCTTCAGCCGCAGAGCTGTGTGTGCTCAAAGCCGCGGACGCTACACACGGCCCTGTCTGTAGCAGCCGTAACCGCTAGGTTCCATTTACTGCGCATGTGTGAGGAGGGATGTAACCGGGGAGCCTGATATCAGTGGGACTGACTCCACATGAGCCGTAGAGAATTGCTGGAGACATGAGCTCTTGATCAAATTACTATTTTTCATGTTGTTGTTTTTTTTTTCAAATATGAGGAATAAACAAAAGGGTGACTGGACGGAACATGGACAGAGCGGTAAAGATCTACGGGTGGAGCATCTGCTGACCAATAAACAGGCTGGGTCTTCCCTCCATCGCTCCAGGCACCTGCAGGTGGAGGTACTCCGCTCCTCTCCTGAGGATGGCGCCAGTGATGCTGAACTCGCGCATCTCCTGTTCTGCCTGCAGCTCCTCCAGCCACAGAAGAGTAGAGAAACGAGAGGCGAAAGACGAGAAGCAGAGGGGCTGAGGGAAAGAGAGAGAATTATAAAACACTCCTCTTTCAAACAGATAAAACAGAACGATTTTCTTGATCACCACATGACTAAGCGAACGTCGAATCGTGTTCGTTTCACTCGATCTGATTATGACATTTATCTGAAACGCTCCCTTTTCTCAAAGCCTAAATACAGTGCAGCAAACACAACAATAAAGCTGGTGAGGAACTGCAAGCAAACACGAAAGCAGAGCAGTCACGGCGGTTTCCAGATGTTCTCAGACGTCATGTGCTGATTCTCCTGCGCTTGCGATATGTCGAACATCAGGCGATCAGATTGCGTTCAATCCTGAATTCTCGATTTTGCTCTCCTCATTCCTTTTTGAATCATCAAGGGGTTTCATCCTCATCCAATGCTGTAGGTTTAAAATTCCAAAAACTGGAATTCTGCCGCACCAGAGTCTATTTTAAAAATAGATGTCAGTGTTTCCCCCACCATTATATTAGGGGGGCGCCCCGCCCCCTCCAACGGCAATTTCTGTCTCAACGTTTGCGCGTTTACAATTGTCCTCCGTGTCGCGCATGGCAGAGTTCCGCCCCGATGCGCGCGCACGGCGGAGTTCCGCTCCGATGCACGCGCACACTCACTAGTGATGGGAAGTTCGGATCATTTTACGGATTCGGTTCTTTGAGTCTCGTTCAGTAAAATGAACGGATCTTTTTACGAGTCATTTCGTTCATTTTACTAAAATATCAATAAATGTTGTGTGTACTTCCACATCTACTAGCGTTTTATACACAAACGCGAATCACACTACAAATAAGACAAAACTATAATGCTAAATTTAAAATGAATATAAATATATTACTAAAGCCTACCTGGGTCTTTTAGTCTGGTTTACCCAAACTCTGATCTGTCCTCTTTAGGTTTTAATCTCTTTTGTTCGACACAAAATTACTTCTCTCTGATGTTAATGTGTGCAATCCGTGCACTCAGTCCGGACTGGCTTCTTTAGCACTTTTGTCACGTGACCACTATAGTGCCGGGATCCGAAAAGATTCGTTCTTTTTGCGAGTCCGGGTCCTTTCGGTCTTTTCTCTTTCCGGCTCATAATTTGCTAAATGTCCAATAATTTGTTTGTTACATTGTGACTTTAGTGTTGATATGTTAATGTTATTTAGTATCTTTTGATTGTAATTTATTTTTTATTTATCATTATTATTATATAGCTCTTTTGGCACAAACGTGTTATTTATTTTAAAATATTTTTTAAATTTATTTTTGTATCTAACTTTACAGCTTGTTTTGCACTTTAAATGTCTTCTGTTGTATAAGTATATTTTGATTTATCTTTTTAAGGTTGTATTTAAAAAAAAAAATAAACAATCCAAGAGTGTGTATAAAGTATTTATAATATCTGAAAATGATTTTATGAACAAATTAAGTCTTTATTAACACATAATGTGTTGAGCACCAAAAACTGTTAATAGCAGCAGTAGTAATAAATATAAAAATAATAGTAATCGTTCACTAATCATGAACTAATATTTGCATACTGGCTTTGCCTAACGTTGTGGCGCAGACCTAATCTTTTCGGGTTCCGGCTCATGGAACCAATGTTAACCAATGCAGCATGAGCCGGAAACAGAAAAGATTAGTTCATCTTTCGAGTCATTCGGGTCTTTTCGGTCTTCTGTCATTGATGATGAATGGGTTACGCTCGGAAAACCACAAGAATGATACGCATGCGCCAATGAACGAATCCCTGTCCAACACGACTCGTTCCTACGGAGTCACATTAAAATTCGTTCAAAAAGAACGAATCGTTCTTGAACGACACATCACTAACACTCACACCCATCAGCGGACAGAGACCGCGCGTCGGAGAGTATGTCGCAGCAGGCAAAAATATCCGCGTTTTTTAAACGCTCCCAAGGTGGTGACGATGACAGCACGTGTTCTGCTGCGAGCAGCAGCCGGTGTAGCTTTCCTACTCCGAATCAAAGTACAGAAAAGAGCCCAAGTGCTGCATGTCCTGCCCCTGACAAGCAGCAAAAGTCTAGCCACCACAGAACGACAGGTTTTGACCCAGCTTGGCTGTCAGAGGCGAAATACTCCCCCTGGCTGTACAAGACTGATCTTGGTAAGTAAGTAAATACACACAAGCATGAATGAACGAATTGATAAATAAATTGCTTAATTAATAGCTAGCTAGTTAGTTATACAATGGCATTTCCTGCTTTAAACTATCACTATGTTAAGTTGATTTTTACTGTTGTTACTATCAGTTATCACTTTTAAAGCCTAACAGTTAATGTATTTACAGGTCAAAACAGACATTCGCAATAGGCTGCAAGGGGACCATCTTGCAGCCTGCATGCAGATCTCAATAAATGGGCCAGAAGTTTCAGACTATCCATACCAAGATGCTCTGGAAATGTTCTTTCAGAAGCCCAGAAAGATGCACTGCAGTGACAAAAGCTGCACACTTTGTGAATAATTAACATATTAAAATAAATCTGATGTTTAGTGTTTAGTTCAGTGTACAGTTGTTTAGTTATTGTACAGTAATTGTTCAGACATTATAATATATTGGTATACTGCAATTAAAAGAAACATATAAACACTATTAAGTGTTTGTGTGAGTGTTTTGCCGCACCACCCATAACACCACAACCCCTCCCCCCCAAGGCCATGATCCTAGGGGAAACACTGAGCTGCTTACAATAGGCCACATTAACTTCAGGAAGAGTTATTTGGCTGACACAAACAATAGTAAAACGCTGCATTTGTAGAAGAGTCAACAACGGAACGGAACACCATTGCCACTGTGAAGCACAGAGGTGGGTCACTGATGTTTTAAGGATGTGTTAGCTCCAAAGGCACAGTAAACTTTTCAATAATTGATGGGAAGATGAATGCAGCACGTTATCAAAGGAGACTGGAGGAAAACTACATTTCATCACCCCGAAGCTGCACATGGGATGTTACTGGACATTCAAACACGACACGATCAAAACCACAAGGCGAAGTCCACCCCTCATTGGTTCAACCAGAACAAAGTGAAGGTTCTGGACTGGCTCCTAACCTCAGTATCATTGAACCACTCTGAGGAGAACTCCAACGTACTGTTCATGCAAGAATTTACAAGAGTTGGAGGCCTTTTTTCCAAGAAGAATGGGCTGCTTTACCAACAGAGAAAATAATGAACCTCATCGACATTTTGAGGCTGTCACTGATGTTAAAGGTATGATTTAAAAAAAATATTAAGAGGATAGTGTCTTAGTTTATCATAATTTTAAGAGAGTAAACATGTAAAGTTTCAAAAACTCATTACAATTATCAGTGTTCTTCATGAACAGCCGCATTTTGTGAGACCATTCAAACCTGGATTAATACTAATCAATTTACTGCAATAACTTCACTAAGTTAATAGGAAATGAAGCCAACACCTAGTCTCGCAAGAAAACAAAACCTCTCAAATAGAAGAGACAGAGATATAATGTAAATACCATGATATCAATATTTGGTCATACCGCCCAGCTCTACTGACCACCATTTGTTTCATATCGTCTTGTTCTGGACAGAGCTGTGAATGATTCATGCCAAAGGTTCAGTTCACAAACTGATGGACTGAAAACGGCCTTTACGATCATGTGCTTAAAAAGGGTTGTAGTGGTTTTCTAAATGTTTATTTTAAATTAAGAGAGATCCTTATTTGATTTTAAAGAAAAAAATAATTAAGTATTACTTACATTATTAATTAAGAACACTTTCTCTATCGCAATTTTTTCTTTTGAAGAGTGATTTAATGAGAGGTCTTTTATTTCATTGTAACAGAAAATGGTTAGTCCAAGATTAATTTGTTGGATAATGTTACGCTGATTATCAGTAAATCACTAGTATTTTAAAATCTTTGAATGATTCAAATGAATCAACATACTATTATAACTAGGAACTGCACTGACACTTATTCGCCCTTTCTATATCAATATATAACACCATTAACAATATCATATATAAGCTGATTTGGTGATATAATGGATCACATATTCTAAGTGAGGCTATCTACATTACTTGAGGGGTTGCCTAGCAGCATAACTCAGTGCCCGGCACATCCATAAAACAATGCCCAGAGTGACAGAAAAACAATGCACTTATTGTTTTTTTGATTGGTTTTGGAGTACAGTGGGAAAAATGTTGGCGTTTACAAGGAACTGGAACAAATCGCTCAAACTGATTCATGGGTGCCTGTAGAAGTCTGGAAGTTAAAGCAGCGCTGCTGAAATCTCCCGTCAGCACTATTGAAGTCAAGCATGACTTGTGGCAGAGCAGGGCTCATCGTCACAACAATCACTCAAAATACTGTACACTCTGCTCTCTCGTTCCTTCTCATTTGTAATCCGTCTGTTTTCTTACTACATTGTAAAATTAGCTTTTAAAAACTGTAACTATGACCATCCATGCATCCTCACAAATTCCTATGAAGTTTGTACCCTGGTTACATACACTGGGATGAAGGGAAGTTACCCACTAAATCTTCTAGGAATAGTACACTGCTAATGATCTGATAAGACATGAAACAGCGGCCAGCATACAAGTTTGAACTAACAAATCTACAGAAAGTTTCACATCAGACACACTCCATGTATAGTCAAAACCTTAACGACAATCTATTTCTAGAGCAGAAATAATAGCAGGGGGTATATGTCCCCTTTACTGCCCGAAATATTGGCACGTGACTGGCTGTTTGAGTGACATGCACTTGTAGGCAAAACCTGCATTGTCCTTCAGACGTTCAATCCGCGTTTTACACAATGCTGCTCAGATATATACATGCAATAGATATTATTTGGTTGAGTCCTGCTAGCTTAACAGATTGCATCCAAGTGGCACAATGTAAATAAAATGGAACGTACAAGAACATACGGGAACATCTTTAAAAAAAAAAAGGAACATCTTTACACAAGACAAACTCCAATTTACTCAAAGAGACGCATAAGATCTGCTTTTCAAACACCCGAAACTCACATAGCTGCTGTCTCTGACACCCTCCAACATAATCCGCAGAAATAACTGGTAATGTGACAATAACAGTTTTTTTTACAATAGTGGATAAACAGGGACAGAAAACCCTTATAGTTAATCTAAAAAAAAATCAAAAAATTATTTTTTGTGAGGTGTTATTTGTGTGTTGAGAGCAGCTGTTAAAAAAATAAAACAATACAGGGTTAATAGATAATATTTTTTGTTCAATGTTTTTTTTCTAGATTAATAAGCAGGACCCAGAGGATGTATAGATAAAATTAAGCAGTAGATTGAGGAGAACTCGGGCCAGAGATCACTTTATGTTTCTAAAACCTTATATTTCCAAGAAAAATACTTTAAATTCCCTTTAGATTCATTACAGGCACAGTGTGAACAGGGTCCTGTGCTTTTACTGTGTTAAAGCATTTCAACTTGATACTACAAAAAAAAAGAGCAGAAATTTGCAGAATCTTGCAGTCCATTCATCCGTTTTCGGTAACTGCTACTTACATTTTCATTGTAAGGTTCTGCAGCACACTTCAAGTGAAAGGTGGGATACACCCTGGACAGGTCCCAGTCAATCACAGCCCAACACACAAATTCACTCCTGAGGAAAATTTAGATCATACTTATGGGAACATCTGTAACCGGGAATACGGAGCCCCCGGAGGAAAAACACGCAAGCACAGGGAGAACATGCAAACGCCTCCCAGGAACCCAAGCACTGGCCTCAAGCTAGTGACCTTATAATGACAGGCCACAGTCTACCAACAACAATATACCACCACACAAACTTACTAATACCATAACCTTTTTTCAACTTTAATAAAAAGCCTGTAGTTTAATACATATTACTTTGATGTATAGGGATTAGGGGAGATATGGCACTGATTTTTAAGTCCCTACTCTCACCCCACATGAGTAAATTGTGTCCTCACCACTTCAGAAACCAACATTTTGTCACTCACGACAACAGTTTACCAATGTGCTTTATTATGATACAGAGGAACACAAATAACTAGTATAGACCAGACAGAGCGCAGTGCTCAAGTTGGTAAACAAGTTAATTAATTTGGACGTTCCCGTCGCAATTATGCCATTATAAACAAATCCGACTCTTCTCTAAACCTTGGCCTGCCATCCTTCCACTTCGCCACTCTATGCATCTACCCGGACACGTCCAAGCTAAACAGACTGCCTGTACATTCATACCCCCACCCCAACCCTCCTCCTCACACTCATGAACACAAGGCAGAACCAGGTTACATAAACTTAAAACAAGTAATTTAAATAAAAGTAGGGTAAAGTAAAACTGTAAGAGGTTTGATATGAGCTAAGATGTACAATCTACAGGGTTTGGTGATCGATAGTTTTTAATTTAGCCAATGATGTCTAGTCTGATATTGGCACTACGGAGAAAGCACAGTTGCCTCTACCTTTCAATTATGACTTGGAAACAGCTCTTTGCAATAAATTCATTTTTATATCTTTGTTTGGAAATAAATTTACAGTCACACTGGATCCAGTGAAGCATGGTGAAGGTTCTTTGAACATTTGGTCAGGATTAATAGTTTTTTTCAATACTGAGGAAAAACAGGTAGACGTTTATCCATTATATGCAATAGCCTCAGGGATAATTGCCCTAAATATATTCACAGGGACAATGGTCACAATCATACAGTCAAAGACATTAAGAACTATCTTGAACGTAAAAGAGAACAAAAAGTACTGGAAGTGATGAAATGGTGCCAACAGAGCAATGATCTCGACATTAACGAGTGTGTCTGGTATTACACAAGACAGAGTGATGTGATCTGATGTTTGCAAAAACAATCGAGCAGAGTTCCTTCAAAAACTGTGTACAGATTTATATAGGAGAACCTTTTTAACACTTATCTTCAAAGGTGCTCTTTAGAACCAACCATCAATCGTATGAAATAAACTCTGGCATGATATAGGACCATATATGTGACCAATGTTTGTATTTATAGCACATTAAAAAGAACAAACCACTTTAGAAGCCATAATAGTTCACTAACAAAGTGCTGTAACAGTACCTCAAAAACCACAAAGAACCAGCGAAGAACCCAAAAGATCTTTAGGGGCTCTTTAAACCAAAAACAGTGCTATATAGCATCTTCAAATCTGCAAAAAAAAAAAAAACAGTGAAGAACCAAAAAGAGCTTAAGGGATTCTTTAAAGTGAAAAGCGCTATACATCATCTTCAAATCTGCAAAAAACCTTTTGTTACAGAATGTGTCCAGAAGAATTGCTGCAGTTTTGAAGGCTAAAGGTGGTCACACCAAATACTGAGTTGGTTTAGATTTCTCTCGTGTTCATAGATCAAAATAAATGTGAAATGTTTATGAAAGCATGAACGTTATTTGTTTACAGCATTTCCACGCCAGTCTAAAACTTTTTCACAGTTCTTACATTAAGATGACAAACGGTTTTATAAGCCTACACAAAATATCACGACAATTTAGGGAGCGCATTTTATCAAAAGAAATACATTTGGAAAAATGTTTCTCAAATTCATTAAACAATAAGAATAAGAATAACCAGAATTTGCATGAATCGTTGCTTCTGAAGACGACAGCGTTATTGACACAACAAACAAACACACAGGAGGTGAACACTAAACAGATTAATTAGAAGCAAAGCCACGCTGGAAGAAGACACGGGGAACTATCGACTCACCAGTTTGAAAGCCACTGGTTCGTTTCCAGCAGGGACGTGTGCTCAGAGGGTTTTGCTACTTTCCTTGTTCTCTCTGAATCGCTCTCTGCGTGTGCTCGTGTTCCAGCATCTACTGGCTTCAGCTCACCGCTCCTGGTGAAGTTCTTCAGTCATGGTTCATGGTGTGAGGAGAAGCTCACGTGTGCTGATGCAGACTGGAACAGTACAGAAGTGATGCTGCTCTCGACGCGTTCACGCTTAACTTGGCAGCACAGTTCTGAACGCCAACGATGCTTCACAACAACACAAAAACACGAACGTAATTCAATTATCCCTAATATGCGCCGTCAAGCCGAAGAACACGTTTAATTAAACATAAAAAGTTATATTTTCAGCAAACGTTCCTCGTGTAATCAGGGCAGCACCAGCTGTGATGGCTCAAAACCGGATATGGATGCAATGTGAATGTGCTGAGGGGAAGAATCATACAATAAAGTTAGTAATGTTAAGTAAGATATTATTATATCAAAGGAATATTTCAGTAATTACTGTGAATTATTGATATTTAAACTGGGAAGTAAAAAACAAACGTGAATTTTTGTAAACAAACGCGAATTTGCATGAACTTCGTGTTTAAAAACTAACATTAACATTTTTTTGTCAGAACAACCTTTCTTTTTATACAATCCAGATGAGGGTATGGCCACTGAGGGGAGACAGAGAAGTCCCTAACCAAGCTCCTTGTAAATATCTTCCAAAATCCATGTATTCCTTCTAGCAGTCTCCTTTTCTGCCTCTTTTAAAATATGTGATTAAATACAGTCTATTGATGTGATAATTGGCACATATTTGGGTCCCAATCCAGGATTATGCATCCTTTGAAGTATACAGATTTCATCACAACGCTGCACGAAGGCTCCATTTCGCCAAAAATCTGAGGGTTCTTCAATAGTCCTCTTTTTCTCTGAATTCGGAGGATGAAACCCTTCAAGGCTCTACGTATTCCAAGATGCTTTTTTTCCCAACAGAATCAACACAAAATGGCAAGCACACACATTTGAATATGTATTTAAATGTAACAGGTTTTATTAAGGAGAGTTCAAGGGATTCTTTAAATGCTAGTGGTGGTAGTTGATATTCAAAACATAGTTTTTACATAACGCTAAAACGTAGCCACCTGAATATGATGTATGCTAACTGTTGGTACTTATCATTTTGTTGTAGGCAGCAAGGAGCAGACGGAGAAGTTTATAAAATTCTGTTGTCAGAATGAGGCTAGACTGCCCCAGAATCAGGCTAACTGTTGATGCAGTCTTCAAAGGATCCACAAAGCCGTAGCAGAACCTAGATTGGTGCACAGCTTATGTCTTCCAATATCCATGTATTCACTCTGGCAGTACTTCTTTTTCTGCCTCTTTGAAAAAAATCTCAATAAAGGGGGTCTAATGCAGTCATTATTGCCAATTTCACATATTTGGACTCATTAGTTGTGTCCCAATCCAGGTTCTGTATCTTTTGAAAGATGGATTTGTCACAGGGATGCACAAAGACTACATTGCCTAAAAATGCCTTCAAATGTGTCCTCTTTTTCTCTGAATTCGGAAAATGCATGTCTACAATCCTTCGTGGCACAACATATCTCAAAATGCTTTGCATACTTTTTTCAATAGAAAAATAAATAAATAAAATGTAACATTTTTTTTATTTATGGACAGTAGTTCAAGGGATTACCGTATTTAAATGCTGGTAGTTTTATTTTAAAAACACTACGTTATTAGAACTAAAGCGTAGAATGAGACTAGACCGTCTCAACGGTTGATCCAGCCTTTGCACTGTAACCAGGCACTCAATCAGATACACAGTTGGAGTGGGACCCTTATGTCAGTCACCTTTTTTCTCGCATAATAAAAAGAAATGAACAGATATATTTATATCTTTAAATAATCAGAAAATGTACTATAAGCTCTCTATTAAGCCTCTGAAAGACAGCCAGCTTTGGCTTTGTTAACGAGTAACTTCACAAAGTCCACATATTTGAATCTTCTGGGTGTTTATCAAATGGTTTTACATCATATAATTTGATTAAACTATTGTTTTAACTGCTCATCACTTTTTAAGCCAGTAGCAGGCCTCTCGGTTTTATTGAAAGACTGAAATAATTATTCCCATGAGCAGCTCAGAATGGACTGGGTACTTGTTGTTTACAATAATAATGCTTTGCTTGGAGAGAATTCTAATTTAACAACTGCCAGAGAGAACTTTGCAATTAAAGACTGAAGAGTGGGAAACATGTCAGATTCTCGGTCTATTTCATCTACAGCGTGTTACTGTTTTCCATACATACAACAGTCAACATTATGCAAATCATTTGCATTTCACGAGAAGCAACATAATACACTTTTCGATCATAAAGTGTAAAGATTTCATGCAAATGCAAACTTGAATTTGATCTTTGAAGTTACTACACAGTAAGTCTGAAGACCTTTTATGTGTGTGAGGTAGAGATGCATGTTTTTCAGATTAGTAAATGATTCAGTGAGGATTCAGAAGCTCATTTCGTACTTGACTGCGGTTAAATATCTAAGTGGTTTGGGAAACTGCTCCTTTTAACTAATAAAAAAATCTTACAAAAAACTTGAGTTTGGCCCTGTGAATGATCCTATTAACCACACTCAAAAGCAATCCACTTTGTCCAGAGAGAAATGTATGGAATATATTATTATGTTTATTTTTTAAATTAATCTCAGCACCACACATTACTGGTCAGATATAATGGAGTGCACTACTCCAGGTGGCAAAATACAAATTTCCACCTGTTTCACAATGCGCATAAACAGAGCATTTTGTAGCTGTTTGGTGTTCAAAACAGATTCTGTAGCTGCAGACACAAAAATTGTTGAACCTGAAATGTTTTTCCATGGAGCTTTCTGACATGAGACATGAAACAAGGCCGAGAGTCACCTCTGCTGCTGAGGATTTGTTCATTCGAGATACCAGCATCACAAATCACAAATCAACAGTCAAATTGGGCAGACATAGCACTCTCCAGTTGTCTCCACATCAGCAATTTTGAGAAGATGGGTCAAAAACTTTTATTTTCAAATGGCTGCCGAAAGACAGTAAATAAGAAAACAGGCAGCAGAGTTTGTTGGATTAACAAAAACAAGAAAGGAACATGAGACTAGTGGAATAAATAGTGTAAATGCATGGTTCCTACTGTAGCCAACCAATTAACCTGCCAAGCAACCAACTACATATCTAGCCAACCAAGGGGCTCACCAACCAATTAACCACCCACCCGTTCAACTGCTCATCTTCCCTACCCACCAGCCAAACAAAATGGCTGACTGACCGACCAACCAACTGCTCATCTTTTCGAGCAACCAGCCAACTAAGAGGTTGACTGACCAACCAACCACCAAATGTACCAACTTTTAAAGTGACAAGTATGGAGTGACCCATACAAGGAATTTGTGCTCTGCATTTAACCCATCCAAGTGAACAAACACACCGGAATCCATGGCTGTGGCACCCGGGGAGCTGTGGGGAACTGGTGACTTGCTCAAGGCCTCCACAGTAATGGTTGTCACAGAAGGGAGAGAGTTTCAACATTCATCCCACCTTCATCTGCCAGTGCAGTTGGGGATCGAACCGGCAACCTTTTGATCTCCAGTCAATCACCTTATCCACAAGGCCATGACTGCCCCCCCTAGTTAACCAATCAACCGACCATCCATCCACCCGAACATCCATCTACATGACTGTGGAGTACCCAGGTTGCTTTGTAATGGAGACTAGGGAAGAAGAAACTATTTATTTTGTGTTTTACAGTGGAGTACAGAACAGTACGGTCAATGTGAGGAGAGGCGAGGTACAGGTTAATACATAAACACAGTTTTCTCCTGAGCAAATTTTCTGAAAATGCAGAGTGTAGGAAAACAAAAACATAAGTTATTGAGACTTTAAGAATCCTAACACACTGTACAAGGGGTGTTCAGTGGTGAATCTTGCTCATATCTGAAAAGGATTGGAGTGTATCTGAGTGACTCACGTATGTGGTTGTTCAGAAAGCTGTTTTATCTCTTCTATAACCATTGAACATGTATTTCTGAGGACATCAGCATGTTCTGCAGCTGAATTAAAAAGCTTAAAAGCCTTAGAGCATAAGTTGTTTCTTTCCTCAGCCTCCTGCTTCATGGTTGCCCTGGGAGCTTCATGGCTGAACCATTAGCTTTCCATAAGCATTCTCAGAAGGGATTCGAGCTGTTGGAATTACAGTAAATCCAGAATTATTGCAAATAAGCTCCAGGGGATAAAATAAATAATACAAAGTTTATGAATTATCTGGATTTAGATCAGGTTTATTTAACATAATGAGGTTAAGACTTAAATAAAAGTATGTATCCCGTGAACAATTGGGGTTAATTGTATTAATTTCCAAATTGGGATTTTTAGTAAATAACTTAGATATTCTTTCAACGTGTGTTGTGGCAATGATTAGCTGTACCATCTGGAGAGTTGTAGAGGGTCGGCCGTTTGCTTCTGAGAGACTGCTGTCTTTGATGTATTTCCTGTTCCGTCTAAAAGATCAACCAAAAATAGGATTATACACATTTTTTACATTACAGCTGGAAGTTTTAGCCGCTGCCGGTTCCTCAGTTTGTTCATCAGCCTAGAGGGAGGAACTCCTGTGTTTGCTGGACCTGTAAATCAAATATTTTGTAATAAAGGACAAATATTACACCAGAATTAATGACATCCATAAACATGTTTTCTGTTCTTGGGTGCTAAAGGAAACAATAATGGGTGATGTTTGTTGGGAACTTTAGGCATTTCAGGTCTCACATCATGAACTTACTTACTAACTTAACATAAGCACTTACTAACTAACTTAACTAACTTATATATATAAAAATATATATATATAGGATCTTCTGATCAATCCACTTTGTACCAAACTGCTTGATGTTTACTCCCAATGTAAGTCGCTTTGGATAAAAGCGTCTGCTAAATACATAAATGTAAATGTAAATGAACCCTTCCTCAAGAGACCCAGCTGGGGGTGTCCCAGCAGGCTTGGCCCACTTATCCCATTTAGTACAAATCCATCTTGAGGCTCTTCCTGAAGCTGGAGTGTTGGATATGATGTCCATTCTCCTGGCAGCACTTTGATGCCTTTACACAGAGAGCAAGCAACAAAGCCTCTGTAACCAACCTTCCAACCTCTCCTATGAAAACCTTCATATGGTGTATGCCCACCATCCTGAATTTCCTTCTTATTTTATACCCACGGGCACCTCTTTTACTACCAAGTAATGTGTTCTTTCTTTTCTATGAGCTGTGCCGTATCATGGCATTGGGAAAAGTACACAACCTGTTCGTTCTGTAGCAACTACACAAGTGCTTTGTGTCCCACTAGCTGCTATGCCAAACCCAAGTGGAATGGCTTCTAAAATGATTTTTGGGGATCTTTATTAAAACTGTTGGTGTAAAGAGTACAAAAATATCATAATCAAGTAAAATGACCATTTATTGCCAACAAAAGTGAACAAAGTAGAGTAAAAGTTTCTGTTCTAAATACGACTCAAAGTATGAAAAGTAAAAAGTAGCTCTTCTAAAACTACTCAAGAGTATTCCACTGATAAATTATTTCAACTTATATCTTACTGCCGCGTCACGTAGGATGGGCCACACAAGAAGATCCAGTGGAGTGCTTTAATCCACGTCTTTATAGCACAACAAAAGTGCCTAAAATGGTGCTTACAAGTGCAAAAATCAAACACCGGTGAGGATCCTGGGAGAAGGCCTTTTATGGGAGGAGCCGATCTCGGGAGGAGCCAACAGGAGGCAAGTTCTGTACACACGAACACATATTCAGCAAGCAATTCACAATACTCATGCAAAAAAGATACGTGCAAAGATACAGCTTAGAGAGCTCTCGTTCACACTAAATCAAATAATCAATATACCGTACTTATCCGTCTCTGTTGCTGGATCAGATGCCTCCCTGGAGTAAAGGAGTTGGAGGAGTCCAGTTAATTGAGGCTTTGTGTGTTCATTGAGGGTTAAATAAGGGACAGACATGAGGTGTGTCCCAATCCAGAAGTGTGCATCCTCCCGAGTGTGTATTTTAAGGCCACTTACGTCACGCCCTGGTCGTCTCATTTCACCAAAACTCGAAGGACCCTTCAAATGCGTCCTACTTTCCCCTGAATTCAGAGGATGCATCGCGACCACCCTTCGTGACATATTTTTCACAACAGAATCAACACAAAAAACAATTTCAATTTGTATTTAAATGTAAGTAACAGGTTTTAATTAAGGGCAGTATTCAAGGGATTCTTTAAATTATACACAACATAAAAAGAAAATAATCCCACAGTGAAATGTGACCAATGTTGAATACTTTCATTCATTCATTGATCTTCTAACATGTTTATTCCTTTTTGGGGTCACGGGGGTCTGCTGGTGCCTTTCTCCGAGGCGGGGGTACACCTTGGACAGGTCGCCAGTCCATCGCAGGGTAACATTCACACACACGCACACCTAGGGGGAATTTAGATTCTTCAATTAACCTCACCGCATGTTTTTGTGATTGTGGGGGAGACCGGAGTACCTGGAGGAAACCCACGCAAGCACAGGGAGAACATGCAAACTCCTTTAAGGAAGGTCACCGGTGAGCCTTGGAACTGCCAACCTTCTAACTGGAAGGCCACAGTGCTACCCCCCGCGCCACCATGCTGCCAATGTATTAAAAATAAAAAAGGCCAAAAAAAAAAAACAAAAACAAATAAAGAAATAGAACAACTAAAAATAAACCCTAAAACACTTCAAAATATATTAACTTACAGTGATCTTAAAATTTCTCAGACATAAACATTATTATTACAAGAACGTTTCATTCATTCATCATCCAGCTGGTGGCGCTAATGCACCATGAGCAAATTGCCAATGA
>SRMA01025252.1:46201-195131 GCA_007224835.1 Danionella cerebrum
GGGGGGGGGGGTGTGCTGTTTCTTTGATGTCAAGTGAAGTCCCGTTCTTGCTGGGGCATCACAACTGTGGGGGAGGTGGGTTTTTATGTACTGTTTCAGTGTGCTAACTGCACATAGTAACCCTGCTGATGCCAAACTGAGAAAACTTCTGAAACTTTTAAGTTTTTTTGTTCCATCCCTTTCTTAATTTGTTATTAATATTTTACATTTAAGATGCAAGGACTTTTAGATTCAATTGCAATTGGTTGCATCTTTGTAATGCATTAGTGTCAACGTTCTCATCAGTGTAAGAAAATTGCAGTCTTTCCTGCAAGTCTTACACCTTTAACATTTGCATTAGCAAAAGCAGAAGTCTCATGCTTAGTGTGCTTTGATGCAGTGTGCTGTCCTGTAATAGTGGGCGAAAAGCTGTGAGTTGAAGTGTGTTTAGTCTCAAAGTGCTTCATTCCATTTCACATCGTCTCCTGTTGTACATTTTGCCCCCAGTACTGCTGTAAAAGAGAACACCCAGAGCGAGAAGCACAGCTACGCTGACCGTTTTCCTCGTTTATTTGCTGTTCAATGATAAATAATGTTCTTGCTAGAGTGGATCGTCTTCCAGCCGCAGCTTATTACTTAAAAATAACAGCAGTTCTATGAGAATATAGCTGTTCTGTGAAGTAAAAAAAACACCACAACCACCATCAAAAACATGGCGGTGGAAATCTTCATTGGGAGCCTTCTTCCTTTAGCCGGGCTTTGAAATGAATTGTGAATGCAAACACCAGCAAGACAATACAGCAAAACACATGGCCAACTAAGCTAATCCGTCTCCATTCCTTAATCCAATTTGTAATCCGTGGAGGGAGCTGAAGGTTAGGGTTTCCACATTCTCTGTAAAATCATAAGATTCTTAGCAATAAGATTCTTCAAGTAGGAAATATATTTCTATAATTAAAAGCATTTCTATAAGCATGTCCAGCTTCTGAGGTGTAGTGGAGAGCTGGACCGCTCAAGCTACGAAAACAACCAGCAAATTTGCAGAGATATCCAAATTGGTCTGACTCAGACTGGTACCACTAAAGGAATTCTATAAATTGCTAGTACTGCTGGGAAATTTTCCATTGACAAAACATTGGGTCAAACGTCGCAAAACTGTAGAAACTTGTGGAGGTTGTAAGAACATACAACCACTGTTGCAAAAGTTTTTGAACCCTAGGCTTTAGAAGGGCTTAAATATTTACAAAATATAAACTTATCATGGGCGTTGAACATAAATGGGAAAAATGTCTAAGAAAATATCATCAGAGACAAAAGGGGGTTTGTTATGCTAATCATAGTTCAAATTAATAATTGTATGGAATCAATAATGCCGGCCTAGCAACTGTTTACCCTAGCAACCAAATTTTCAGAACTCTATCTCAGCTTTGGTAAATGATAAAGACATTGAGGTTGGTTTTTATAACTTATAGTGACAAAAAGAAAACTGTAATACGTCACTGACCCCTCCATAGCAACCTGACTGTTTACCATAGCAACCATATTGGCATATCCCTATCTCAGCTAAGGAAAATTATACAGACAAGGTGTTTGGTTTACGTTCCCCATGTTGACATGGGAAACTTTGTATGATGTCACCGACTCACTGACATAGCAACCAAAAATTTCTACCTTGGCAACCATTTAATTTTGCAATTAAAATAAATGTCATTTTACGAGCCAACGTCAAACTTTGTGCACAAACAAGTTTTTCGAAACATTTTCATCAGCCAAAAAAACAACAATTCCATTCACACAGACTCAGAGATCTGCCTCACAGCATCTTTAAGTTCAGTACAGCGAAAAATACACCCAAATGCATCAAGTAACTAACTTCCTTTTATTCATATTTCCGTCTCACATTAGCTCTATCAAGATGTCTGTAAAAGACAGGAAATCAGAAGTCAGCTTCCTTTAAAGACCCCAGACAAGAGACCAAGTAACAGCCTCATGAAAGCACTCAAGCGTCGAGTCATTAGGAGCATGACATTCCCCAGAGTGGAATGAAAGAAAAGATACACTATCACACAGTGACAACTTTATAGTCATTGTATTGCATTAGTGCTGAGACAAATTGCACATTAAAACATCTTTCTTTGATCATTTTGGAAGTCCCACGCTGAGATACTGAACGCATCTGAAAATAGAAAAGTAATGTTTTGCCATTTGTCAACACAACCTTTTGAGGCACCAAAAACACGCTTGCTTTGCACATTACCATCCAACCAACTAACTCTTGAGCTTGACGTACGTATTGTAGAGTTCCGCTGGAGAGTTGGAGCTTTACAGAGGCCTGTGGCGATTCAAATTAAAAGCAGCAGGCAAGAACGTCAGAGAGACATAATCAATGCCACAAAGTTACCTAAGGGGGAATTATTCATTAGAGCTCATTTAAATTAAGTGCACTCTAATTATGGGTTTAATTTGATCATTTTCGGAGCAGGTGCTGAATCAGAGATGTTGCATGCAACGCTTGGAGAGACAAAGTTAATATAGAGATCAGAAAAGCAGAGGCCTGCAGAACTTTAACCCTTAGAAGTCGGGGACCTTTTTGAGACGTTTTGCTCCAATAAATTACCTTTAAAACTGTTTTTGTTGTAATGAATAGTTTTCCTTACATTACGCACAATAATTTGTACCTAAATTGTACTTAAAATATAAATCTGAGTAGTACATTAAGTCTAAAAAAAAAAATCTAAAACATTGAGAACAATCAGTGACAAAATAAAAATTCACAAATCTCCCAATGTGGAAACAATTGTGCCTTTTTGTCACAGAACTTTAAAAACACAAGCCATATCACAGGTCTTGCAAAGGTTATCCCTTCTTTTCACCACTAGATGGCACTGGTTGCACTGATTTGGGGTCAATAAACTAAACTGAAAGATATTTGAGAATTAGAATTTCGTGTCAGAACTCTTGAATGTTTCTTTAAAACAACAGGTGGGTGATTCATTTCTATGTAATTCTACACAGCTCCCTGGTGCTTAGCACATGCACCGGTGCCTGCAGCTTTCAACAAGAGTTTATTTATACTGCAGGGTAATTTTCTCACATAATTACTCATTTTTATTGAGGTTATGTTGAGGATTAACTGTTTGTATGTTTTATGTACTGGGTGACATAAAGAGACACAACTGGTTTCTTTAACAACTTCACATTAAACCAGCTTGTTTCTCAAAACAGTCTACAGGCATATTCAGATTTTTTCCAAATGACATTTGAGGTGTTCTCGGGTGACGTCTGACATTTCATGCATGGAGAAATGGGAAATGACAGAGAAAATTACGAACTTGAATAAATAGGTTTTATGTCAGGTCCACTTAATGTACTGCAGAAATAAAAACCATCTTACCTGATTTAATATTAAAAATAGCCAGTTTTAACAAGTTTTAACAGATTTTTTTCTACAGTAATTGGAATATAATGGAAAAGTTGATTTATTTCAGTAATTCTATTCATAAAGTGAAACTTGTATAATGTATACCATCATTCCGGAGAGACTGATACATTTCAAGAACTTATTTCCTTAAATTTTGATTATTATAACCGACAGCTAAATATAGTTAATAGAATAATAAATTTTGCCAACTGAAAAGTGCTTAAAGCACCGATTTAGTCCATTAGTCTTCCACACATTTTGCATGGGTTTTATTTCACAATCCTCTCCAAGGTGAAGTTATCTCTGTTGCTTATACACTTTTTTTCCCCTTACACATATTTTCTTCCCTTCACCTCACTATTAATCTGCTTGTACACAGAGCTCTGTGAACACCCAGGCTTCTTTTGCAGTTACCTTTTGTGTCTTACTCTCCTTGTGGCAAGTTGTCAATGGTTGTCTTTTGGCAACTGCTAGGTCAGCAGTCTGCCCCAATATTTAAAGAGAATTTAAATCCAACATAAAAAGATTTCTTGAATGTATTTGGTGTGGGGAAATTAATTTGTTCTGGAAAGACACAACCAACTCCGAATCAACAAGTAATCACCACTTCTGATGAAACACTTCTGATGAAGCCACCATCCAATCATGCGCAACCCCTTAAAAGACTCCTTTCTGCACCTCGTACACTTCACACAGACTAACTCACCAGTGTTACTTCCAATGCCTGGTTCTACTCCTGCTTCTTGTACTGGTTGCTGTGTCTCCCGGAAACCTCTGTTCCACTTCACTCTCCACAAGAATCTCCTGCCTTGACCCTCTTCTGCTCTGGTATTTCAAAATGACTTATTTTCAGTATGAAAATTGATTTATTTTTACCTTTTAAAACAGTCTTGGAACTGTAAAAAAATTATTTTGTTCCTGCCCCATTGACTTCCATTGTAATGATCTTTTCTGATTGCAATGCAATGACTCCAAATATTCACACAATCTTGATTGTTGCTGACCATTCCTGAAATTTTACAGTTTATCACCATTAGGACCCTTGAGATAAGCCTGTGCCAAATAAAAGTATAACTTCAGACTGGAATATGAGGATAAATGGATCAATGTGAAAATGTCATTTTTTTACATCATGTAAGATCCTGGCAATTAAATGGTAAAAATCCTGGATATAAAAAAGTCAGTAGTTTTGATTAGAGCTGAGGTAGATGTGAAAACACATTAAAGCTCATGAAAGAACACAAAAAGAAACCAAAAACATGTTTTTTAGGGACTGTAAAAGAACCAAAACTGAGCTTTCTCCTTCTCCAAAATTAAATAAAGAACTATACACTGCACAAGTCTAAACAAACAAGCATTTTACCTCAAAAATACCTTCTTTGTTGAGTTTTCATTCGTATCCCACTGTAGCAATGTTGGCCTATTGTATAGCAGTGCCTCCCTGGAATACAACCCACTACCGATGCTCTAAAGGACAAACCATCTATGCAGATGACCACAAAAGAATAACAGATAAGATGTTATTTAAAAAAGATGCATCCTGAGGTAAAGTCGTCAGGAGATGAAATACATTTATGACCATGAGATTTGCATCCTCCCACATGCCTGAATGTGATGCATGATTCTCTTACTGCACTGAGGGTTTGCTTTGCAACCACTCTTTGCCTCCCAGGCCTCTTTCTTGTCACGCAAAGTACTTGATATAAATTACAGCATACGAGACTTCCGGTTTGGCGAAGAATGGGCAAGTCACACAGTTCCTTTCTTGCGCTATATTTAACCTTTATCCCACTTAAACCAACTTTCTTCAATAAAAACTTATCGTGAACTTTTTTATAAAGCTCCATTTAGCTCACATGCTCTCGCTTGGCTCAGCTATGTCAACTAAATCAACGAAAAAAGCTCCAGAGGCTAATACCGCTAAATCAACAGACGCTAGGACATAACAACACTGCTAACAGATCATCCGAAGGCGTCAGTGGCTGAGCTGAAGATTTGATGAAGTTAATGGTGAACGCGATGGAATACAGAAAAAACTGAATATTCATGGAGAACGTTTAGCATCACTTGAGGAAAACACCAACAAATCCAATCAGTGCATCGCAAAACCAAAATCAACATGCCTGGCAATACTGGCCAGAATGATGAGCGAAACTCAAAGTGTGCTTGGTGGGCCTTCCAGAAGAAATCAAAGGCCCTCAACATCAAAAATGTTTGGACAGTTATTCCAGGATATTTTCACTACACCACCAGAACTAAACCAGGCTCACTGGAGCTTAGCCCCCAAACCAGGACCCGGTATGCCACCACGGCCGATCTGTTTCCATAGATATCGGAACAGGAGCTGTAATATCTGGACAATTTCTTATTTATGAAGACTCTCAGATCTACAGTTCCCATGCCTGGTTCCACTCCTGCTTCCTGTGTCTCTCGGAAACCTCTGTTGCACTCCAGTCTCCATAAGATTTTATTAATCTGCTTGGACACAGAGCCTTGTGAACACCCAGGCTTCTTTTGCAGTTATCCTCCTTGTGCAAGCTGTCAATGGTTGTCTTTGGACAACTGCTTGGTCAGCAGTCTGCCCCAGTAGTGTGTAACGTACAGAACAAGACAGAGAGACAAATTAAATGCAATTCAAAAAGATTTCTTGAATGTATTTGGTGTGGGGAAATTAATTTGTTCTGGAAAGACAACCAACTCCGAATCAACAAGCAATCACCACTTCTGATGAAACACTTCTGATGAAGCCACCATCCAATCATGCGCAACCCCTTAAAAGACTCCTTTCTGCACCTCCTACACTTCACACAGACTAACTCACCAGTGTTACTTCCAATGCCTGGATCCACTCCTGCTTCCTGTACTGGTTGCTGTGTCTCCCGGAAACCTCTGTTCCACTTCACTCTCCACAAGAATCTCCTGCCTTGACCCTCTGCTGCTCTGGTAATTCAAAACGACTTATTTCAAATATTAATAATATTTCAAACGTTAGTAACAAAATTGGCATTGAATTTATGTCCTTAATACAAACCTGTTACTTACATTTAAAAATATATATATATATATATCTATATACATAAATGTTTCAAAAAAATATATAAATATAGCCTTAGATATTTGAGGCTATGAAGCATGGGGACCATCCTCCAAATTCAGGGGCATTAGGGAAAGGACGTATTTAAAGAACTCCTTGAGTTTTGGTGAAATGGGATAGTCTTCGCACAGCATTGTGATGCAAGTGGCCTTGAAATACACACTCGGAAGGACGCAGACTTTTTTTATTGAGACAGTTTCTGTCAGGAAACAAAGAGGCAGAATGTTTTTAGCCTGTCCTGCCCTATTTAAAGGGCTTGTCACTTCCGGTTTGTGATGTATTTCCTGTTCCGTTTGAAAGATCCACCAAAAATGGGATTTACAAATATTTTTGTATTGTGCATTATTAAAATAATCACTCACACACACAGTAAATCTGAGATGAACAGATGCTCTCAAATAACCAGACATTATTATGGGGATAATTGGTGTGAGCAACCAAAGCAAACTCTGACCCAACGGGGGAGCAAGATAAGATTGTTCATTGATATTGATGATGTCGGTTGAGCTAAAAATGACAACAGAAATTTTACTTAGCACATTCCACCTTCCTGTTAGTCAAACAAGCAAACTAGCAGTTGCTCTTCTCCGACAGCAGAATTGGAAGCTCTATGGAAGACGGCATCACTCGCTTTCCAATATGCTCAGTGATCGTGCACCAATGGAAATGTCTGACAGTCTGAAAAGATATAGCAACCCAAGTTACACCAGTTTAAATGTCTTTGCAATTTTTGGCGTGACAAACAGTACTAACTCATGGTGACTGAGTTCAGCAAGAGAAAATACAGCCCAGGTCAGAAGTTTCTCATCAGATATTGTAGCTGTTTGACTGCAGGTTTCATACTAGCTGCAGTTACTTCCACAAAAAAACCTAAATGTTTGAAACCATTATGCAGACGAGTAAATCCATTTTGTGTGCACTGCTGAAAACCAGTGTGTTTTGCTTCCACATTATGCCATTTTCTGAGAATGGAATGATTACAGTGTTACGGTGTAAAACATTCAGATGTACGGAACTTTTCCGTGGATGAATAAATGAGGAGTGTTTTAGAGTTTGTTTGATCAGATACTCAAGAGTCTATACACATCTATTGGTAGTTTGGTTTATAGTCATGAATGTCATTCCATAAAGACGGCGCTGCCATTTCATATTTGATTAAGCAAGTGTTTTTTATTAATTTACACACAATATAATATAACATAAAAATATTATTTAACACACAACTGTTCTCTTGTTTAACCTACTACAACACTCATTTTGTCAAAATTGAGACAAAAGCTAAAGCTAAGCTAATCAGCGTATTACGTCCGGTTTTTAGCCCATGCTTACGTTTATGGTCACCAAAATGAGTGAAGGAGGGGGACCAAGTAAATCATTACGTCCTACATGAAAATCATTGAGTCCAAATAGCGTTCCACCATGACTGATGAACATTTTGGAAGTGTGCTTGAGGCTGGCAGCTACTGTCCGGACTATGCATCCCTGGCTGATTCAATTCAGTGCAAGTCATCAAATTAAACTCAGGTTATTATGTAAATAAAATGTAAAAACTGTAAAAAGTTAATTATTATGTGTGTTTTGTCAATTCTTAAAAAAGTTGAACATAATTGTTTGAAAGGGCCTGTTTGCATTGTTGAGGTCCGTGGCAGCAGTAAACCTGTATATGCTACCTACCGTTTGTTTGCTCCGGGGGGGAGGGGGGGGGGGCAAACAGCTATAAACAGCTATATAATGATGACTGCTGTAAATTCCCTTTGGGTCCAGATCCAGGTCCTGGGAGTTTACAGATGTGTGTTTTGTCAATTCTTAATAAAGTTAAAAACAATTGTTTGTTGATTGATGTTTTACATTTTTATAGCGGGGAGATCACTTTGACTCTGTCATTTTAAAAGTAGCTTGCAAGCTGAAAAAGTGTGAGCACCCCTGATGTAGACAAACCAACCAGGGCAGAACTATTATGTTACTCTGAGGGACCTGCAATGATAGAGGTCATGCATATCCCATGCCTATGCCTGAAGGGTCCAGCTAAGCTATCAAAGGGACCGTTACAGCAGTGGCACTAATTTCGGGTCATGCCCTTGTCACCACAGACTACTTGATAATTGCCAGATACATATGCAGTGTATCCGAGTACTGTCTTTTTTGGTGGATGAGCTGTTCACCAGATCCGAAGTGCCAGAGGAGTTGCATAGTTATCAGGGTTGCCACTTTATGAGTTTGGGGAAAGTCAGCAACTGGCTAGGAGTTACAAACCGATGCTTTGACCACACCCTGGCTATCCAAATGACCGTCATAGCTACACAACACCAGAAGGATTGAAACGTGGACCTACTTTTGTTTTTTTATGGCTAACAGAACTGTTGCCAGGAATCAAGACAGTGCACTATATGCTTGGCAGAGTGCAGTGTTCAGACAAGTCTTCAGACACGCTGTCTTAGTTGTCTTTGGTATGGGTACAATACTGGAGGTTTTAAAGCTTAGTGTTGCCAGAGAAAGCAAAAGGTCAGTGAATGCTTGGAGTGTTAATGTTTTCAAAACACTGCCTAGAATGTCTTCCAAATCTGAAGCCTTTTGGATATTTTACTTGTTTCAAGGATCATGCAATATCTTCGAGGGTTTGTGGGTGATTTGTTGAAAGGGCCTGTTTGCAATGTTGAACCCCTTGGCAGCAGTAAATCTGCATATGCTACCTACAATGTTTGCTTCGGGGGGGATGTAAACAGCTATAACAATGACTGCTGTAAATTCCCTTTGGGTCCAGATCCAGGTCCCGGGAGTTTACAGATTGTAAAGGGAGGAAAGTTCTCCCTCCTCTTTCTTCCATTCCGTACTCCCGCTGATAGAAGATTCATGCCCACAGAACAGTTTGTGGTTCAGGGACTGTAGTTAGGCCAGCAGAATGGCTAGAAACAATGGACAAAAGTTACAATCCCTGGTGTGATGGACACAGATTCTCTTTTTCCTTTTCCAACTGGGTTTCCTCTAGCACAGTCACGACAAATAGCTCTGTTGCCATGTTTGTAAGTTTATCTGGCTTCAAGTATGTGGTCATGCAGGCAATGTCCCTTCATATTCTGTTAGGATCTATACATCCCTCCCTCTATCTCTATCTTCTTAACCTGCGTTTCACGGCCATAGGTTCTGTTGGTGCCCATCTCCTGTACACTGTGGGCAGCAGGCGCACATGTAGCTTTAAATTGAGTAAGGGAAACTGAAAAGGTAAAGGTGACATTAGGGCTGTCTATGGAGTGACCGATATGAGGAATTTGTGCTCTGCATTTCACCCTTCCAAGTGCATACACACACCGGAGCAGTGGGCAGCCATAGCTGCGGTGGGCAGGGGAAACTGGTGACTTGTTCAAGGTCACCACAGTCATGGTTATCACAGGTTGGAGAGACTTTCAACACTCATCCCACATACGACTAAAAGTAGAGCGGGGGATCGAACCATCTTCAATCAATCACCCAATCCACTAGGCCACGACTGCCCACTAAAGTAGAGAGGAAATCGCAATGAATGTGGCCATCTTAGCTGCCATCAAGGATGCACATTAATTTTGTAAAAACAAGAAGCGTAACATTACTATCCGCATATCTATAGTAAGGACATCTCTGGCCATGAATGGACCAAATCATCTGAATTCAATTCAAATTGATGGGATTGATTGGAAGCTAAGAGGTCTTTCACTTGCTAAGAGGTCTCTCAGATCTGTGATGAGTATTTAAGCTCTGTGAAAGGTCAGCATGCTCCAGGAGAAACAGCTGCTTTATGATGTGAGTGACAGCTGGATGAATTCTGCTCTGTCAATTCCTGCTGCTCTTCACTGATTTTCTGCCCGGTTCCATTGGGAAAATATTATGAATGAATCTGAAAAGGGCAATCAAGCGTTTTTGTGTTGGTGACTGCCAGACAATGGTCTGCTCTTTTATTACCTACACTGGTGGCTTGAGTGTTCAGTGAAAATAAACATGTTGGCTGTTTGATGAAGGCTTCTTTTCACACATCAGATGGACACTAAAATCCACGAAGACTCAGAATTCCAAAAATGTTATTTCTTTAAAAGAGCGTTTTGTAGAGTCAGCTCCAAAGTAGTAGTTCATGGTTCTCTAGAGAGAGGTTCCCTATGTATGGCTCGTCCCATATGTGCATTGGCCCTCCGAACAATAATAGTGTGTTTGAATAATTGAAGACCAAACAAATTTAGGGAGCGTGACATGAATTTAAACACGCTATTTTCTCTTGATACATCCTACGGTCACAAGAAATAAAAATTGAAAAACTGTCTTCTAACCTTTCTCCGATGGCCATCGGAGACGCTCACTCCTTGATCCTCTGTGTCCAGTAACCCTCCGGACCCCCAGGATGAGGATGCCGGGCCATCTCACAGCAGGCCACTCACTTGCTCCACCATCCCTGGGTATTAATCGGTCAGTCCTTCTCCCTCCTCAGCATCCTTCAAATTTTCCTGTGCTAACATCCCGCTTATCCAAAAGTGAACAATCCTGAGGTTGTGGCAAGCCCGCCACGTTGCCGATGGCTGCCGTCAAAGGTTTAGCTTTTGGATTGGTTTTCTTAAGCGATGGAATGGTATATTTCCATTTTATCAAGAAATATCCCATTTTCTGCTCAATATTGTTTTTTTTTTTTAATCGATGCAGCCCCATCTTTTGGGTTCGGCAGAGATTAGGGTCGATCCCCTGGTCATCGTAGCCTGCTTATGGTGCCACAAATGGACCTGCAGAAGCTTACTGGTTCATTGCGACAGTAAGGCCATGGTCCATTGCATTACCCAAAAGCTGCTCCAGCTACAAAGCTCTCTCACCACTACTTTGGTGCCTCATTTGGACAACAGGTTGCAAGCCAAACAAATCCAACTCACCATTGGCGCTAACGGGACATCCCACATCTGACCGAACGAGTGGTGCCAACCTAAAATAAATTCCACTGTCATATTGGATCCATTTCTCGCAAGAACGACCAATGATAGCTGGTTCTTTTGACGCCTTATTTGGACAACAACTTGCAAGCACAACAAAACCCAGGCTACCTGGACCAACTCGCAAACTCCTTCTCACCAAAAGTCTGGTTTTTGGCTCCAGATGGTCCCATTCTCGCCGACTCCGAACATATTCTGCTCCACAACCCTGGTCCTGCAGGTGACTCGGCTCAGCTCTAGAATCATTGTTCAGCCAGCACCTTTTGAATCTGTGGGAGTCCTGAAAAAGAAACAGCACTGCATCTTGTGTGGAAAGAGGATTTCATCAAAAAAAGCATAATTTTTGTCAAACAGCTCCCTGTGATCAACCACTAACAGTATAAGCCACTCAACATCCAGGATTTTATGTGTTCTTTGATTTCTTCTCTGTTTCCCCATGTGGCACGGAGTACATTTGTTGTACCTCAAACACCATCGTCAGGCAGGGAGCGTAATTGCATCAATATTTCCTCGACCCTGACAATGAGTACTCTGCTGAGAAGCCAGCCGAAGATTTGTGCATGTATTCAGATCGTTGCCTAGAGGCCTTTAGGTGAAAAATCACATCCCATTTCAATGGAAATGTATTAAGAAAATAATTTAATTCCAAAGGATCATATTTACTTTGTACATACTGGAAAATTAATAGCTATATTTAGCACTTAAAACTATCCATTATTCCACTTTCTAGGGGTAGAAAAGGTACAAAACGTTTTTTGTGTAAAAGAAACTGTTAGCAGGTAAAGTAACTTGTCTTAACCTCAAGACACAAATAAAAGTAGATCATGAAAAAAGTCACTCAGCATTAAATCAAATAAAATGGAGTAGACCACGTACAAATCAGAGTTGCACAAGTGGATGTAATTCTCTGCTTTGCAAGGTACATTTCTCTGTAAAACCCATATTGACAAGGTCCAGAACACATTGGCGTGTTTCTATTGATTTATGGAATCCAGTTTACCAAATGTCTAAGAAATAAAAAGATTCCTTGTGATGAGAGCATTTTGAACACTCACCTCAGTGTTTGAGCTTGAGCAGGTGCCATGTGTTTATCGCTCGCCATCTCTCCATCAAAACCCTTTCCAAACCAAATTACATACAAGTCACCTCTGGCTGAACTGATGGCTTTATTGCAGGACCCACACAATATCCGTCTGTTCGCTGTCCTCATGTGCTGACAGATGAGCTCTCATCTCAGACCCTGCTGAGGAAATTACCTTTTAAAATGAAGCAATACACCTCAGTCAACGGGATACATTTTAATAGCACATGACAAGAGCAGACCTGCTTTTGTCGTTGTGCACTCAGCGTGTACAGTACACCAAACAAGAGCTCAGCAATCATCATTATCTGCCTTCTTATGCTAATCACCTTGTGTGTTTCCGTTCTTCATGCTTTTATCTGCTAATCCACCAAGACTGTTGGCTGCAGGATATGAATGCAGTGTTCTCGTATGATTATATGAGGTCTGACTTTTGGATCTCCAAACACAATAAATTTGAAATTTGATTTTCAGAGACTTTTACAACGTTGCTGCTCTTTGGAATCCCAGAAGCCGCTATTAATGAAGGTTTGACATTTAATGAACAGTAGAAGTTCTTTGTACTGGGTATTAGGTGGAATTGGCAACCTATGCAGAAAAAGTACAAATCAGTGGTGGATTGTAGTCTTTCAAACTCAAAAAAAAAACTCAGTTCTTATGTTTGAACAAGAGTAAAGCCCTCAAGCAAGGCTCAAGCAATGCAGGTATTTCCCTCCGTCATCCCACCAAGCCATCAGATGTGGTGCACCGTGGATGGATCCTCACCTCATCCCTCCCCGCTGAAGCTGCTCCTCCTTCTTCTCTTCCACTTGTGTTGCTCTTGATATCCCGATTGCTAACCTCTTTGTCCTTCAAGCTCACTGGAGGTTGGGCTCCTTATTCCCCAGATGTACTTCTTGAGCAAATGGATGCCATCGATGGTGGAACAAGGCTGGCCTACGGGCCCAACCCAGTGGCCGTCCCCTTGTAGATGCTTCAGACGACCTACGAGGTCTCCATCCCTTCATACATCCAGGCCGCCATTCCTCCTCGTTCGGCGATGCTGGCACGTGGCTGGTCGCAGGCTACTCTCCCGGGTCTCCTCTTCACAGCTGTGCAGAACCGCCAGGGACAAGACAGCTGCAGACGGATCTTTCGCCATACTCCGCTCCTGGACGCCTAGGCTCTGCCCGCATCTGGCCTCCTCCAGCTCTAGGCTAATTTGCTCAATTTCCTGATCAATCGTCAGACATGATCCAACTTCTGACTTCAGGCATTCATGCATTAATGTGAGAAATGGCAGAACCCTACCTAGTGTGGTAGCCTATCATAATTACATGCAGCAGAACATACCCTGGAGATTACACATAGAACCATTGGTAGCACATCTAGATACGACTCTTGTCCCAAAAGACGTCCCAATGACGTCACTGCGCACTAGTCCAACTGGACACTGATGTACTGGAAGGTCTGGTTTGCAGTCTTCATTCTAATTATCCCAAAGGTGTTGTATTGGGTTGAGGTCAGAATTCACCACTCGGATCTTTCACACCAAACTCGCTAATCCAGGCCTTTACAGTGCACAGGCAAGCTGGGATTTGGTCCGCTTTTGAGGGACTTTACACTGTGTTCTGGCCTCGATACCAGTATTTATTTGGGACCGTTTTAATGAGATTCCAAAACTGAGATGAAAAGAGCTGATCTGGGACAGTTTAGGACTAAAGCTTTGTAAAGACCTGATTATCTGCATCATTGGACGATTGCATTAGTGTGATGCATTTCACATCAACCTAGTCAACAACCGTCTCAAAAGAGCCTTTGAAAAACAAGACAAAACTGAATATCCAATATACTTTAGTGCCATTGTGAAAAATAATCTGTGTTCTGCTTCTAGGCCTTTCAGGTTGCAGAATTTTTTTTCTTCAATTTCTACTGTTGTTTCTAAGAGCCATTGCACAGATCAGGCATGTTACATGTAAAACTTGCATCAACATACGAAAAGGGCCACCCTGGAACAGATTAATTTTGTATCTTTAGGGAACACTGTATACTAGAACTGTAAATTAACGAGCCACTTCAGAAATTACTTCATTACACAAAGACCAATCATAGAGAAGAATTGCATTGAGCGTCTGTATTATTGGCTGGTCTGATCTGATGTGTTTCTGCCACGTTGTCTGGATTTAGCCAGAGACACTTTGAGGGAGATGGCCTTTTCAGCTAAATAAAGCCTCCACAGAGCCGCCAGCATAAACAGGTAAATGAATAATTGAAATTATTTTTTTGTTAAACGAGTTGTGACCATGATCAGTGGTGACCCAGGTGTGAACGTTAGCTGATTCCTCTATGTAGCACACTTTAGCAATCACAAACGTTGAATAAGCAATTAATTTATTAATGTAATAAGGTTTTGTTTGTTCCCGGATATCATGAGAGAAGGCGTTGATTTGCGGATAAAGCATCACATGAAGGAAATACAGGTCTTTCATATTCAAGTTGTTTTTTTATTCAATCTACTCTTATAAATAACCATAAAAATCACTAAAACGCTCAACATATCATGACCCCTTTAGATCACAATGAGTGATTGCAGAAAACAGAATAAAAAAGAATATAAGCTAATCTTGATCCCTTGAAGGCAGGAAACGCAAATGTGTCAAGTTGAATGTGCACACTGAGTTTGTAATTATACTGAAACTGGAACACAAAGCAGTTAATATTCATTTCAAAGATGACACTATTAAAAGATTAAGAGGATAATGGGGATTATTCAGGGATAATAGCAAATCCTTAATCTGGAGCTTAATTCATTATCGGTTCTTGGGATTTCAGCACCATTCAGAAACTGAGACCTGCAAGAAAACAATTCATGGAGCACTCTTCAAAACCCCCAAAGTCAGCCGCAGGTCTGTAACATGAACATCATCAGTATTCCAGATGTTCAGCCACACTAAAGCTGTTTTTGCCACACATACTGACTTCAGAGTGGGTTTTATTGAACATTCCCCAGCTGGTGGATAAAACTAGATCATTTAAACCTCTAGAACACTGTGGACTATGTTTTATATGTGTTTTGCTTCAAAAACAGACCAGAAAAATTTGCCTAAGTTCAATCTCTTGTGACGAGCCATGAAAAATAAGGGAAATCAACATTCCAAAAGTCAATGAATGTAATATTCCAGTGGAAAATCTATAACATAGTTGAATGCATTGATAACAATATAGCCTGCCTGGGTTTGATGATCTTCTGCAATGTCACAAGCTTTATTTCCATCTTGTAGTGGTGATTGTAAAATCTGACCTTCTCCAGCACATCCCAAATGTTCTCAAAGGGGATAAGGTCTGGATTCTTTGGTGTGAACATGATGCCTCGTGCTCCCTGAGCTTGAAGAATCCTGGCATTGTCATCTTGGAATACGCCAGTGAAGAAAAACTCCATTAATGGAATAATCTGGTCGTTTATTATCTTCAGGAAGTCAGCTGACCTCATTCTCTGATTCTTCATGTTGCTGAACCTAGACCTGAGCTACTACAAACCCAGATCATAGCTCTGCCACAGGCAGGTACAGTAGGCACCAAGGCATGATAGGTGTCTTCTTACCCTGATGCGCCCATCAGTCTGGAACAGGGTAAATCTGGACTCATCAAACCACATGACCTTTGCATTGCCCCAGAGGTCAATCTTTATGCTCTCAAGCAAATGCAACTTTTTGTTCCCAGCTATCCGCGCTGATTGGTGGCTTTCTGAAGGCTACACAGTTGTTCAGCTCTAATTCCTTGAGTTCATTGTGCATGTGATATCGCCAAAGTGATCGCAAATAAAAATAATTCAAGCCACATTTCTTTCTTTAAGACGATGGGTCTCCACCATCCTTAGAGTTTTCTTAACCTACTTTCAGTAGTTTGTACAATCTTCTCAGGTGTTTTCTCTGCTTGATGCAAGCCAATGACTGACCCTTTTCAAACATCTTTTCCACGACCACAGAATGTGTTTCAACATCATTGTTTAACTGAGAAGCAACTGCACTTCTTGACCCAATTTCTTTAGTGATATCTAGGTGGAGGCAGTGGAACGTAAGAATGACCAATGGAGGTCTGGATTCGGAATTACAATAAATAAAATAAATTATAAGACCGACACAGTAAGATTTAAAAAAAAAAAGACAGTGATTTTTCCTTTTTGAATCTGCTTCGAGTTGGTCATTTTTTTCCTTAAATAACCGCTTCTATTTTTTTGTCACCAAAACTTGGTCAAAAGATCAGTTTAGTGCTACAATTAACAAATGTTTTGCTTAGATTAATTAATCACAACTAGAGACACCTACGGAGCCATTTCACGACTTACTAATATTATGAGATTTACACACGCCATCGAATGCAGAACTTTTTTTTCAAGCATCAAACATTAGTTTGAGCTACCTATACATCATCGACTTTTAATGTTTATTACTAAACATAAAAATCCTTGAAAAGTAAAAAATATTAGTCAAAATAGATGTATTTCCATGGAATAAAGTTGAGACAGTAAGTAACTAAAACAATACAATCAAAAAAATGGCTAAAGTTTATAAACAAAATGTGCAGTTTAAAAGTATTTTATAATTAAAATGGATTGGTTGCTATGGTAAACACCCTGGTTGCTATGGAGGGATGAGTGACCGTATAAATGTAAGTTTAAAAAAAACCATGCCTTTATCAAGCTGAAAAAATTGGTTGCTAATGTAAACAGCGTGGTTGCTAGAAAGCAGTCAGTGAGGTTATATATTTTTATATGTATTATTATGATCAAAATAAACACACCCTCATTTCTTGTGAATGCTAATTTCATGTCAATTGTAAATATTTAACCGTTCTAGTGCCTTTGATGCAAATACTTTTGCGTATGTGCAACCAATGGTTAGCTCTTAAAACTAGTCTCTTCAATACCAATTTTGCTGTTTTTTTTGTAACAAAACACAGCAAAACAAATGGAAAAAAGACCTTGAATCATTAGTTTGTAAAACAAATCTTTATTAAATGAAATTACTTCGTCAAGTACGAAATAGAATATACAAAGTCACATAATTGAAAACAAGACAAGAAAAGAGAAATAAAAGCATCAAAGGTCCCACCATTGAAAAAGCCTCAGAGAAACCTTTGACGTCGGGAACCTGTGGATTCCAAGTTTTGGTAAAACTATTGCCCCAGAGCTGGTCTGTCGGTTTCAGGAAGCCACTCAAATTCCGGCTGTAATGCTGCCAAAACATTGACCGACTGGTCGCATTTCACAAAACACTACTATTCTGTCACCATTTCTGTTTAGATGCCATTTCCTGTCAGTCTTGAAATGTCAAAAAATGCAGATAAAAAAAATCAACAATAATTCCAGATGTTCAGAATTTTTGTGGCAAAAAAAAAATATTCCTCTACTTTATCTATAAAAACAGATGACGAATGTCAAGTGAATGCCTTCAAATATGGCGACAACAGTGTATGACAAAATTGTAAAATGTTCTTGGCAGAATGTGAATCAAAAAGAGGGTTTTTGTGAAATGTTCTTTTGTTATTTAAGAGTTTTTTTAGGAGTTTTCAGCATAAAGATTAAAGCCATATCCCTATTCGTCGTCAGAATGCAGGAACAAATGACACACCTTCTAGAACATTCAGACAGCACATAGAGGCTTTCACATGTGATCTCTTTCCAGCTAAAAACCCAACACTCAAACATTTTCTCTATGAGGCCATGTGACAAAGCCTTCTCCGTGTTCAGAATCCATGAGTTAAGAGTTGCAGTGGGTGTTTCTGCTGGTGATTTGTGTAGAGCAGTGTCAGTCACACGGGGCGGGTGAGGCACAACTTGAAAAGGAGAGATAGGAGACAAGTGGAAATCTGCTGGTGAGGAACATCTTCTGAAACGTCTTCCTCCGCCTGCTTCTGACTCTTTGGCATACACCACCTCTCAGCTGAAATAGCTTTTTAATTTACATAAAACGAAGTTTCGAAACAAAAAAAAAACAAATGACGGACACAAATTCTCTATTTTCCAAACCACTAAAAATCGCAAATCAACAATAAAACTACTTCGGCTAAAACTGTACAAGTCTACTGTAAACCCCTTTGTTTTATTTGCACGCACAAACACACATTAGTTGCGCTGTATGACAGCGACAGAATTGGTTTTGTCTCAGGTACCTTGACAAGTCACTCCAGCAGTCCAATCAGCTTACATAAAATCATTTAGCTCCGCCTCCAATGCAGCTGCCATCTCATCTGCCTCTGAGCTGCTACCCTCCTCGTCCTCGTTGGAGTCTTTACTGGATTCAACCTCTTCTTTTTCATCCCTCGATTCATCTTCTCTGACCTCCAGTTTTCTTTTGTAGCCCCTAAAGGAAAGCATAGAGGTGCTGGTTAGTCATGCCACTTTTCCACTGCATTTTAGTACCGGCACGGCTCGGTTTGGTTTGGAACGCTTTAGGTCTGTTAGCCATGGTTCACAACTATGTTTCCACCGGCTTCCAGTGTCAACTGGGCTTGGATTACACAAATCACTTAAGACGCATCACTCCAATATCATTTTAGCAATGCACACTGGAAACACAACTCTTCAGTCAGTGAGCTCAACCACTGACCAGTCAGTGACCAACAGGATGTTGCGTCATGCTTTTCCTTCAATCAGGGAACAGAATCACCTCGGCCTCTACACATTGTTCCGAAGTTTTGTGGGCACCTCGATCAAAAAATATGGCGGTAAAAGAGTTATTTTTCCCTGAACATTGGGGGGGATCGTACAAAAAGTTTTTAATTCTCGTTTTATGCTTGTTTAAACGTAGTAATCAAACACACACTTTAACAATAAATATTTCCTTTCTGGGTAAACTATGCAAAAAGCTGCACCTCTTCCGTTAGACAATATACAAATTAAGATAATCCAGCAAATTATAAGCTTACTTAAAGTGTTTACCTCCTTTTGTGCCTGACTTGTTTTTTGAAATGGTTGGCTCCAACAATTAAATGGTGCTTTCTGTCCGATTCTCTTCATGCCTGATCTCACGTGCAGTGTAAGTGTCAGCAAACATTAGATGTTTCACCGACTGTAATCACAAATTGGCCGTTGAAGTGCAGGTTGGGTAATACCAAGTACTAGTTAAGAGGAGGGTGATTATATTGACAGTTTATTTGACACATTTTTTTTCACGACCACCCTAACTCTGTGGGAAGCTCGCCCCCGCATGTGTAGGACGTAAGAGCCCACATTTTCATAGCGACTTCGTACAGGAAATGCACCACAAATCCTACACAGTTTTCTGTTCCCAGCAAGAAAATAAACCACGTTTTTTAATAAGTGTTCTTTAATTTATTCTCTGTCATCTTTCTTCTTCCCATTGTGAGCATCTTTTGTACCTCGAACGCACCTCCAGGCAGGGAGCATCATTGCATCAATATTTCCTCAACCCAGATGAAGAGCAGCCTGCTGAGAACCCATCCGAACATTCAGAAGAATCTGTATCTTCTGAGTAGTGCTCTGTATCCACCACTGCCATATCCCCTGCTCTTAAGCATTTAAAAGAAATGAAAAGCCAAATTTTCAATCAACTTGCTGGCCACCCCTTTGTCTCTTATCAGAACATGACTAGATGCGAATCAATACAAAAAGCATCTAGCCAATCCAATCACAGCAGAGAATGATTCAAGAGAAGATTTTATAACATGGTACTTTATATAAAACGGTGAACTTTATTTAAGAATTATGAATTCCCCATCAACACGTTTGTTCCCTATTTCCTGTAAAGCACAGACAGGAAAATCTAATTTTACATTATTATAATTACAATTTTAGTATCCAGAGTTTATTCATTGAAATTCTTCCTGAAATTGGTCCCTTTTTTACACACACACACACACACACACACACACACACACACGAAAAAAATCTTTTCTTTTTTTGTGCAAAAAAAATGACCAATTTCAGGAAGGATTTCTGAAAAAAAGCTTTTTTTTTTTTTTACATTGACGAGCAATAAGTAGTTTAACTAAGGGGTACTAAAAGGGGTGGAGCTTAGGGATTGGTCAGTTAGGATTATGCTGGAGGTGTACTTCAGAAATGTTATAGGAGATTTGCTTTAAAAAAGAGATTTATAATGATTGGTTTTATGCTGTTGTTGCAAGACAAAGTATGCCAATATAATTTAAGTTGCTACTAAACAAGAAAAAAAGCATAAATGTTAAAAGCATAAATGTTAATGAATATGTAAATAAACAACTCATTACTCAGTACAGTCATGCGGAGGTAATTATACAAAATCAGTGAGGGTTCCAAATGCACACAATGGTGGGCGAGAACAAACCAGCGGCAGGCGGCTCAATGCAGAAAATTTACAATAATGCAAATACAGAAATGCTAATGCCACGCTTTCAGCAGGCACTATTCTAATCCATAACCCTGACAGAATATGGAATACCTCTCATGAATCTGTATTTGACTGAAGAGTGCCTGAAAGTACGATGATGCAAGAGCCCGTCCTGCTCACAGCCATTCAAATACTGCTCTCGTAAGCACAGAACCCTGAACACGTCATTCATAATCAATGTTAAGCTCTATTGACTCACAAAATAATTCAGCAAAATGCTAATTATCACCAGAAACCCATAAGTCACTGTCTACTCTGTCTAGAAGAAACCTTCAGGTTCTCCAATGGTTTTCATGGGATAAACACTGCAGATCCCCCCCCCCAAACACTTAGAGTTTGATTGATGATAAAAAAATTATCTTCTGAAACATTCAGATATTAATCTGAGATGTGTTACACGACCATCCTGTGCGATTCTGGGCATACTCTCCTCCTCTATTTTGCTTCTGTCTACTCCTCATCGGTCATGAGTTTTCTGCTGCTTTCCCAATACCTGTCCGGTGTCGAGTTATGTTATTGTTACTTCCTGGTTTTCCCTGTTTACATGTGTAGATAAAATTTCCATTGTTGCCTTTTGCCAAGCGCGGGATAATTGCCGAGCTTTGCTTCACAATTGCACTGTATGCTCTTTCGTGAGGGCACCTGCCTGTGTTTGTGGGGGTGAACAATATATTGCGGCACAAAACATTATTGCAATACACAATTGTCACAATACGTATCGTGGAGCTACTGAGAGATTTCGTCTAGGAGCTTCCTGTATTTGCTTCCTGGACTGATTGTGATTCTAGTCACTTCTGAAACTTCCATTCCTGTCTTCTTGTTTTATGTAATATTTATTAGGGTACAATTACCGTTTAAAAAAAGAAGATAAAATTAACTCCCTCCAGAGTAAAAGAGATTACTTAACAACAATGTAAACATTAACGCTGCCTCCTAGTGGATTGAGGGTATCAAATGTTCCTATACAAATCTAGCCTTCTTAGCTTTGTGGTTTCAAAACTTTTTTAATGATGTTTCAACGATGTTTGGAAACAATAGTGTTGTAAAATATTGCATATCGTATCGTGAGCAGAGTGTATCGTTCCACCCTATTTCCTGGTGACACCTTGCATTGCTACTTTTGGTACATTATAGTTTCACAGCTTAGTTTAGGTCTTCTCTACGAGAGAGTGTTTAGATGGTAAGATTTTCCATCAATGGGTTTCCTTGTTTTGTATCCTGTGTTTCGGTATCAAAACTCAGTTTTTGACCTCTGCTCCTCCACTTGGGTTCATTACGTGCCTGAGCGTAGTCTTTCAGAATAAAAAAAGATGTATATTCTTTTAGTATTTAACCATAAAATAGTCACCATAAATTAGTTTACCATCAAAAAAAAAGTATACGTTTGATGTCCTTCGAATCACCAGATGTTTCACATCATCATTGATAACCCATCACAGATGAAAAAAGATGAGAGCGGCAAATCTTACGTGAACAATCAAAGAGAAATCAAAAGCCAGGAAATAACTGAGCGCCCCGTGCATTCAAAGTCACGAGCAGAATTCACATTAATAAATTAGAATATATGAATAACATAATACATCTGACGTGTTTTATATTCAGATACAGTCTGACCTCAACATGTCGATTATTAAGAATCACCTGAAACAGAGAGGTGTTGGAACCAAACACTATCAACATTGTTAATGTAATAAATGACAATAAAACAGAATAAAACACATGCAAAATATGTACGTAATATGTACACAAATATGAAACCTTAAGTAAAGCGATGTGTCGGAGGAGGTGAAACGGATGCAGAAAACATTACGGCACCACGAATAAAAGTTAACTTTCTCGAGATATTTCAAGAATTTCTGACACCAACACAGTTTCAAGCACAAGTGGAGAGAATACTGAGCGTGTGAGAAGGGATGGAGAGGTGCTTCTGAGAACGCGTCACAGGGTTTCTCTAACTTGCGTTACAGAACAGCACTTTCCACTTTAATTTTTCAACGTTAATTTTTTTAAAACATTTTGACTCTTAACATTTCTCATAGAACATTATTGGTAATCTATACGTAATGTTTGCTCGATTTAAAACTGATTTAAAGTGTTTTCAGTAGAGTATGTTCCTATACCATTTTTCCCGTCCTGATACCGATCCCGATACTTGGGCTCAGGGTATCGGCCGATACTGAGTACCAATCCGATATCTTGGTGTGTATCTGTATATACAGCTGTAGATACTACTAGCCCTGTATTAAATGACAGAATTATTTTATGCTGTGCTTCAGATATACTCAATATGGCAATGACAATAATCAATATGGACATGAAAAAAAATTAATAGACATACCTATCTTTGAAACGTGGATACAAGAGAGTGGCAACTGCATACAAGTGCTCTTTCTCGATGGTTGCGAATAGTTTCTTGACTGCCTCAAGAAGAGTGTTTTTCATTGTTTTTATACCAGTGTCCTCCTGGCTGTGTAACTGTAACTGAGGGGATCACTTCCGCTACAGACGAGGTGGAGGAGCTAATCTGTTTTTTCATGGCTTTTTTCATCTTGCTTGTGTTGTCGCGCAAAATAACATGAAAACGGGATTCAGAAATATTCCACTTCACAAGCATACCCTCGATTGATTCAGCTATGGATGCGTGCGAGCCGCGAAACTCGTTAGCCTGCAGCACTGCACTTTCAAGAGTAAAAGAGTAAAAAGGCGTCACTGTGTTTACCCAGTGTTCTGTCAAACTCAGTAAAGACCGCGGGATTCGAGTCGCAGCTCCAGATGTCAGTAGTGAAGCTGATCGCACGTCCTTTATTTTACATGCAATGTGTTCACGCACTGTCTCATATAGCCTAGGGAGCGCTGTTTCGGAGATATATTTACGACCAGGCAAACTGCACCGGGGCTCCAAATGTTAAACTAAGTGGCGAAAGCCCACGTTTTCGACCACTGACAGTGGCTGTTCATCCAGTACAATAAACTCGATAGTCCTGTCGGTTATCTTTATTGCTCGTTGGCTGTCTTGTGAAAACTTTTCTCTTTGTTTGAATGAAGCTTCCCATGTTTGTTGCGTCTGGCGTGGCTTGTCCTTCTCCTTGGTTGCTTGTGGCAACACAACAAAACTTCCTGTGTTTGCATTCTGAGCAGCGAAGAAGAATTGATTTCCGCTTTGCAGCGATAAAGAAAGCTAGCGGGCATAACAAGGTTATGTTTATGAAAATGGTATCGGATCAGAACATGAACTCAAATACTCGTCGATACCGATACCAGATTTTTTTGTGGTATCGGCAGCATTTTCGATACTAGTATCAGAATCGAAAAACGCCTGATAGTTTTAAGGCGTATCAGCCCCTTAAACCACACTTTCTTCAAAGGAAGTAAAGAGCACCAGGACCCGGAAGTGCAGCGTGACGTCGGACAAACAAGTGGATAAAAAAGCAGAACTGTTGGTGTTTCTTCAAATCTCAAAGAAAAAAATTTCCCGTGTGACCTTAAGTGTCTCGAACATTTCGTAACTTGAAGCATTCGTGTCTCGGGGCATCACTGTATTGCGTTCTTCAGTTGTTAAGTAAAATTTTTTAAAAATTTTCCTTTTGGCAAAGACCAAAACAAAAAGAAAGTACAAATAAAGTTCTTTGTTTAAATTTAGAAAGCAACTAAGTTTTTGCAGTAGATTTCATTGCATGAAAGTTCGAATTTGATGCAAAAGGCTTTTTAACTTGTATTTGCTCAGAGGATTATAGTTTTGAGGCTTTTGTGCATTTTCTAATAATAATAATAATACATTTTATTTGGAGGTGCCTTTCTTGTCACTCAACAATAACAATGGTATTAATGTCAGTATTAAAAACATCTGTGACAACCATTAAGGGATGGTTCAAAGAAAAACAAATAGAACCATTCCTATGAGAGGAAACCAAAATTTAAGCGAAGTATCCACCAATTGCTAGCGTTTATGTATTGATATTACAAAGGATTATGATTAAGAAGTGCAACGATGTGCTGTGATGATGAGGAGCTAACTAATGGTCCAACATAGATGCAGAGAACAGCGCTGATCAATACGTGTTTTCATTGAGATGCTTCCTCAAGATTCAGGGTCATGATGGGTCACACCAAGAAATGTTGTCTGTGGATTTAAATGCACATGTATCCTTGACCAAGAAAGAATTTGTGGACCACGTGCCTCTACCTCTCCCTTTGGATCTGAAGACACCTTGTGACTGCTGAAACCATGAGAAAAGGAAACAGATTCATTCTTAAGGCTAATGGAACTGCAGAGGGTTCTGGGATGGTCTTGAGGTGGGACAGAGCCAGGCGCTCGAGGGACTTCATGACTAGAGATGCTAGTGGGATGGGTCTGTAGTCGTTAAGTTCAGTGATCCTTGGCTTTTTAGGGACTGGGATGTTGGTGGAGGATTTGAAGCTGATTGGCACATGGAATGCCTCCAGAGTGTCTCATAGTGGAGGGGAACACGCTGTCAGGTCAAGGATGTACAATATACTGTACTGTATATTAATGGAAAAAGTATCTGATCTGGTGCATCGCTCATGCATTAGACCAGGGGTCAGCAACCTTTTTGAAACCAAGAGCTACTTCCTGGGCACTGATTAATGCAAAGGGCTACCACTTTGATACCCTCTTCTAAATTTATTAATAATTAAGGATATTCATCTCTGCAAAGACACTGATCATGTGAATTATTTCTCACACTGAATATGAATTAAATTAATTAACAAGGTAGTAAACAAATAAATATTTATATGCAACACTTTATATTTATGATTTGTCTTAGTGCAAAAAAAATATATACAAGTTCAAAACACTTCAAATTGATCACTTCTACAAGAGTCCAAGGAAATCACAATGTCTAATGTACAAATAATAAATCATTTAAATACAAAAAGTGAGCTTTGAGATGGTATCGTGGAATGTCTCTCAACGTTGTGCCGCTTGGCCACAGGCGTCGCGCAAATGAGACAAACATATGCTTCTTCTACAGAGGTAAAAAAAAAAACCTCGCATTTGTCGCGGATATTAAATGCTTAATTGTTTCATCTTAGCGCATCATATGACCTTTCAAATCTCCCCGGTTGTAGTTCACATATATATAAATTTTTTTAAATGTATATATTGTCAAATCAAGCTTACGTGCAAGTGTTATTTAAACAAGAATAGCAATCATATTAAATTAGATTCAGCTCACTGGAAAGTGGCGCTATTTGATATATTTTTAGAACAGGTAGCGGGCGACTCATGTGGTCCTCGCGGGCGACAAGATGCCCGTGGGCACCGGGTTGGAGACCCCTGCATTAGATGAATGGTAAACAGATGGGACTTCGAAACTGAAGGAAAGGCGAAAAAGGATTCTTTAGGGAACGTGCTGAAGTTAATGTTAAGTTATTTGAATCCATGGCACTCAAAATGCTTTCTGGGGTTATGGTGCTGACCATCAGCTGAGCTTACAGTCTATTCATACACAACAGAGCATGCACACAACCGTATCCACAGGAAACAAGAATCCAAACTGAGCAACCCTGAGAAGTGAACCTGTGAAAACAGCCTCGCTCTTGAGACGCTGCCAGCACTCATTAAGTTACAAGCGAATTGAAAAAGCATCAACGTTTCAAGCTCAGCGCCGCTCATCAACTGCCAATTAATTTCGAGCGCAGACGAAAACACTCATAATTAACCCAAACGTCAATTTAAAAGTCAAGTTTGTTAGTCATTAATGTTTAATTTGGAACAAAAATGGCTTTCACAATTCACAATGTGCTCCAACAACAAAAATGACTTTTGAATGATAATGATAATAAAAAATTGAGCAGGTGTGAACCCCGGAATTCGGCATTTCCACATCCAGGAACTCCACACAAACACGAATCATTTAAAAAAACAAACAAAACCCCCATTGATTCAAATAAAGCGTTAACTTGAATTAGCAACACTGTGGCAAAGTGGATAGTCCAGGTGCCTCTATAGTTGCTGGGGACCTTTCTTAGGACCTCTTATGGAGCTTGTGCCTTCAACTGTGCAGCTCCATCATGGTGGAACAATCTTCCTGAGAAGATAGGCAACATCAGTGATGCAGAGGTTTGTAATTCACGACTGAAGACCTTTCTGTTTAAGGGAGCATACCTTCTACCTTATATATATATATATATATGTGCCTATAAATAAAATGTATTGTTATTATTATTATTATTATTAAGTCTATGACTGAATTATGACACCAGCAGAACCATCTGACCCTAACCAGCAGTCAGTGGTTTACCCAAAAATATAAAAATGTATATTATTATAAGTTAAATAATAAGATGGAATATATATATATATATAAAAAAAAAACGGTTAACAACCAGTGTTGGGCAGTAACGTATTACTAAGTTATTAGTTACTGTTATAATTAATTACGGTAATTATTAATTGTTTAGAAACGCAGTAATTAAACACGTTATCATTTTTTAAAAGGGTAATTAGATTATAGTTACTGTCCAAGTGACCGCATCACAGAGTTACTGAAAGAAAATGCATATTTATAATTCAATGTTCTGTGTCAGTCTGGAGTTGGTGCTTGACTTTCAGACACATAAGGGGAGAGGGAACGCATTTCTGGAGCAAATGTCCAATCAATAGAGAGATAGATCGTTTTTTTTTTTTTAAAACAGCTCCCTGTGATCAGCCCCCAACACAATAAACCGCTCCAAATTTTTTTTAAAGTATTCTTTGATTTCTTCTCGGCCGTTGTTTTCTTTACTTTTTCCCTGTGTGGTGCGGAGTGGATGCTTTGTACCACAAACGCCATCTTCAGGAAAGGAACGGGGTCTTATCAATATTTGCACCCTGCTCAAAAGCCATCCGAAGATTTGTATAAATCTTTTGTCGGTGTGTAGAGGGCTTTAGTCGTGCCCCACAGACCAAAATTTTTTGAGCACAGAAGATGACAATGAGAGAGGAGAGACGTGTGCACTCGCAGAAACATCTCACAAAGATTTGTTTTTGTTTGGAAGATAGCCGTCTCAGATTTGTCTCCACAGAGAATATGATGCTTGTGTTTGACATTCAAAGAAACATTAAAAAAAAAAAACTCACACAACTTACACAACAGCATTGTCCCTCCATCAAGTAAATTAACCATAGAAGTAAAATAAAGAAGAAAATGGTTCTCAAGCTGACTGTAAGGATACTACGGGAAATCATAGGCATGGCGTTGACATTTTTAAATAAATTTTAGCAAAACACAATGACTTTTTGTGAGGTTTACAAAGCATACTACACCGTGTTAATGTTGCAAGTTAAACGGCAAGCATTCAAATCAAATCAAGAGGTTCAGAGCATTCAGGCCCGTCTCAGGTTGCAGATACAAAAACTTATACAGCTGCAAAGCCTGACCAGAGTTTGGTACATGAGAACCTGTTTTATGCAGTTTACAGTGAGTACAGATCCCAGGTCAGTTGCTATGGTCACAGGTGGAACTGTGGGTGCGGACAGGTCTATAAATGGCTACTCCTGCATTTGTAACATAGGAAATTTCCAAATGTTTGGAAATCCATCTATCCACCTTGAGATGTAATATCGAAAAAATCTCAATCAACATTTCAAAAACAAATCAAAACAGCGACAATTCTACAATACTAAACCTTCACAGAACAATTCATTTATCTTCAGTGCAAAATCTACCATTTTTAACTCTCAGGCCTGAACAATAAATGTCCCAATAAACTACTCGGTGCTCAAGGAACCAACTTCAAATTAGTAACTGCAAGGAATGGCATACTGCAATTAGAGATCCCACTTTGAAGAAAAAGGAGTTAGACATGACAGGAAGGCAGTCCTTGTATCTTATCAATCATCATCTTCAATTGCTCACAGTGTTTAATCAATCACTGATCTGTTCTGGGAGGACATAAAAAGAAACTCCCTCTATTCAAAGACCATCCATTCATTCCCCCAGATGCCTGCGGGCACAGAAGCAGCAATAGATAAATTACGTTACACATTACAAATGCAGCTCAACTCATCTAATGTAAGGGGGAAGTAATGAGGCCCAGTAGTGCAGGGTTGTGCTTATCCACCATCTAATGCACGAGGGGAGCCGCAGTATCAGAGCTCCACCCACTAGAGCACTCATAAACGACAATCATACAGTCAGGTTGATCCAGTAACCTGCTGAAACTGAACTGCACCGAGGTTGAGGGAACTCTCACGTCATTTTGTGTTTTAATCTGAAAAGTTTAAAAATTTCTGAGGCTTAGCAAAGTATCTTATTTATTCCTTTTCCTCAAAGAAAAGAGGAGAATAATGTTAGCTTTAGAAGTTGTGTTGTGGTCCACGTAGAGAAGAAAGAAATCGGCAAGAACCTAAAGAACTTACGCTATTTTGATTTTATATTGCGCTTCTAAAACAATGCAAATATTTGCATGTGCTATTTGTCTATGTTATGATTCCAAGCTAAAAATTGTACTGTGTTTATAATTTATTTTAAAGATCATGATACATAATTACGATGCATGATTTATGATGACTATTAACATAAATCTGAACCAGTGGTGATGAAATGTGTTGATCCTGGATGTTGTCACCACCATCAGGAGTCTTTTCTGTTTGTACAGTCACTGGCAAACCCACAAACCTAGTTTAATTCTATTAACCACATTGAAACTCTTTTTAAAGGTTGGTTCATACACTACTGGTTTACATGCCAATCACAGCATATACTATCCTCAAAGTTGCCCGTTTCAATACAATTCTTCAAAAGCACCTTTTTGTCTGAAGAGACCTTGTTGGCTCCGCATAACTACCTTGTGTCATATTGCTGTGCTCAAACCTCACACTAAACTGTTTGTGATTATTTTTTTGGCCATTTTTTCTTTATTTGTAAAAAAACAGAACAGTAACGTGATAGGAAGACAAGTGGATAGAGATGGGGAAAGACAGATTGGTTGGATTAAGAACTTCTTCCATCGAGAGGTTAATTATTTTGTAGTCTCACGTTATTATGATTGACTGGATTGAATGTCGTTCAGTGCTTACAAAACTCACAGCTGTTTTGCTCCTAATTGAAATAAATTTATTTGGTAACCAATATTAGAATTTCTAGGCATTTATCGTCTGTCCCACTTTCTCATATCAGTATTTCTCCCTCTCTCCTCCGTATGTCGCTTTGTTTTTCTCAAACTGTTATCACCATTTTTGTTTTCGAAATCTTTTGCAACCTCGAAATTTTGTCTCATCTGGCTGCAGATCAGAGCCACATATTTTACAAACTGTTACCAGAATCAAGTGGTGAAATGAAAACACTTGGGTTTACTTAACATTCATAATCAATTGGCCAATGCCTTCTCTAGCCTGCTAAATAATCACCATAAAGATCACAATAGACTGCGATGGACTGGCGACCTGCCCAGGGTGTACCCCTGCCTCACGCCCAATGTGCGCTAGAGATAGGCACTAGGAGACCCCCATGACCCCAAAAGGGAATAAACAGGTTGAAAAATGAATAAATGAATAAAAGATCACAATAGAACCCACAATAGAATAGTGGTCTCAAGCAGGTCCCTTCCAGTGTGACTGGCCTAGATTTTGCTGTGTTGTGGTGAAGTCCCAATTAACAAATTTTAACAACTAAATTTCCCAAATATTCTTTATTCAGCCACTGGAATAAAATCTTGCTGGTGTTGCCGTTGAACCCCTTCATTAGGCAGTCAACATGCAAAAATTTGCCTCATTAACTTCATAAACATGCCATTCATACCTCACTCTTAACAAAAATCATCATTATCCAGGAACATAATGGAGCGGAAGCATCTTTGAATTTGATCTCTCGGGATATCTGCATCTCCATTCACATCTTCCTCTGTTTGTTTCCATGGAGAATTGACCCAAGACATGGCCAGCAGTAATTAAATGAGATTGGGTGTATACCATATTCTTCCTCTCGCTCCATAAGCCTTTAAAACCACACTGGGCTGTTCTGAGTGTTCTGATGGATCCATTAAGAGAGCAATAATAGGCCTCTCTTGTGTGTTATTTTGCAGCCCATAATACTCACCAGCCAAGGAGATTGAATGTAAAACAGCAGCTACGGGTCGGTTGCCATGGCATTAAATGGAGACCTTACACCTTGAAAATCCTCTGAAAGTCAATGGAGGAAATGTGCAGAGCTAAAACTGGTGAAGCGCAAGGAAATCCATTAGAAGCTTTATCCTAATAGCACCAGCTTTAAAACCGGTTTGACAAGAACAGCAGATACTGTACCAATCATTAGATGAGCGCCACTGATACAACAAAAAAAAATGTAAACATCATGAAAAACTAATTTCAGAAACCTTATAATTCATATATTTTTTTTAAATGTCGATAATGACTCAGAGATCATGATTCAATTCAAATCAAGAGGTTCAGAGCCTTCAGGCCTGTCTCAGGTTCCAGATACAACAATTTTAATATTTACCTGGGGAAAGATTCATTAATCTATGAATGGTCTCTCAGATAGTAGACTTGAATTTAACAGATATTTAAAAGATGGTCTTTGACCTCCTCCACGAAGAAATAAGTCACAAAGTATTTATAAGACACACTTCTATTGGCAAAGAGACCTTTCAATAAGAAGAATCACAGATCTCTTTGTCCTGTGTCTGGAATCTATGTCTCACTACCAAACCGACGTTGGAAATAAGGGATAGTCACAGAGTTCGTACAAGACTGGGATTTTTATCAAAAGGGACGTTTTTTCTTTCTTTTCTTGGATACAGATAGATTAAGAAGGTATTTTCCTTAACCAAAGCCATTGTTAATAATCCCTCCCCCAACTTCCTGCTTGTCAACGACGACATGGAAAAATGATTTCATTTACAAACCCTTTTCTTGTAATGATAACGAGACTGATAAACTAAAAATGTCTCTGTTATGACAAAAACTTGACACGTCGCGAAACGAGAGTGGTTGAAAATGTAAATGAGTGGACGGTTAAACGTTCAAAATGCAAGCCATTTCTGCCAACAATGATTTCACACAAAACGACTCTCGGTCGTTGACCACTCCAGACATTTTTAACTCTTTATAAAGTGTTTTGAAAATCATAAACAAACGCATGTTGTTGAAATTCGACAGTGAGTGTTGATCAGTTACTTTATCAGCATAACATGCATTTCACCTCTTGGTCTACAAATAAACCCCAAACAATTGTTTTAAAACAATGTGGGACAGTATTAACTTTTGAAATTGCTTACACTCGTCCTGACCATTTAAAACAACAAAGTTTATTTTCAATTTATACATGCTTCACATGCAACGTCAGTAAACAATAAATAAACTTGTTTTGTAAGCTCGGGAGAAAAATTATCTTGTTAACATAATATTTACATCGTGGCAGACCATCAATGTACTATTTGGGTTAAAACGAAATGTTGTTCCTTTGTATTTTGGCCAGAATTAATTAAATTGTCATTGAAAGTAAAGCGTAAACAGCGTGTTAAAAATAGACCCGGCACCGCACCGATTACCGTTCACGCTTGCGGTGTAAAAGCGGTCTTTCGTGCAAATTTGGTCTGGACAAAGAGGACAGACATTGCTGCTTGATCTTTTACTATATCATTTGTCTTAATCTCTTATCAAGCACGTTACTGATGATGCACGGATTACAATTTTGACAGCGAACTGCCCAGATAAACACTGCTTTGTAAACAAATGTACAGCAACCCATAATGCCAAGCGGTAGTGGCTGTATTCATTCAAACAGCATGCGTTCATCGTCTTCATTTGTGATCAGTTCGGATCATGTTCTCACCACATATGAACCACTCTAGAGTTCGTTTGGATTCATACCGAGACCACCTCCTTGAGCAGGTCTAGCACCAGTTTTTGGGTCCGCCTTTGGTCCAATTTTTAATTTGGTTGTTGCCTTCTCCACTGCCCAAATGAACCAAACTACATGGGAAAACATTCTCTAGTTCGAATGAATCAAACTAAACAAAGCACCCATTTTTTTATCCAGGTTTTTGCACTTGCCACAGTAGGCAGAGTAGGCTCGTGGAACTCAAGGCACATCACTCCACTATAAAGCTGCAACAAACGATTATTTTGGTAATCGATTAATCATGGATTATTGGACCGATTAATTGATTCGTCATCGATTATTTCAATGATTAATCAGTAGCCTTTGAACAATTATTCTGCTTTTTCAACTAATTAAAATAATGAATTACAAATATTCTAACTAATAAACAAAATAAGAAAAATCACTTCCGCTTTTGATTACACACAAATGCTCTCTAAGCATTGTTTACATGTTTTGTTCTAATTCAATAGAAAAGAATAAATAATCAGCGTCATTACAGACAAAAAGAAAGTTTAATGTGAACATATCTTTGACAGCAGCTTTAATAATTGTTGGTTTACCACTCGTTTTAGTTCATCAAAAGTAATATCCCAGGGAAATACACAGTTATGAAACTAGATATTTGGAGGGTGATATTCTAATAATTCTTAGAAAATCTGGCAACTTTTCAAAATGTAAGAAACAAATAAAGATGAGTTTAGAATCAGCATAAGATAATGAATGGTGTTGAAATGCTTTGGTGTGTGTTTCTTTTTATTTCTATTTTTGACTCTTAAAGCTATTAAAATGAACTTTCCCCATTGTGGGACTAGTTTTTTTCCCATAATGTGAATGGATCTATATAGCTTTTTATTTTATATCAACGATTTTTTACTTAGTTTAATCCTTCTTTTTACGTTAAATGTTAATTATTCTAATGAATACGCAAATAAAATATAAACATCTAAAGTTTGTATAATGCTGTACATTCATAAATTATTACAATATTCACTGCTGTAAGCAGCTTGCTTTAAGCGATTGCATTCTTTTAAACTTTTTAAACAATATTTATAGTTGAACAATGTGTTACAAGTAAATTTGACATCTACGCGGCATATAAGCAAAATAAAAATCAAAGCGTCTTCACAAGTAAACATTTTATTTGAACTCTCATTGGTTTAGTCTGTGCAATCACATGATTGAATGCGCGTTCACGCAGAGGGGAGTCGAAAACTGGCACAACACCGGGATGCTTCCTCTTTAAGTGCTCCAACATTCACGTTGTGCTCCCGTGAAAAGCAAGTTCCGCCTCGCATGTATTCCACACGACAGCATTTTTGGTTAAGTTTAGTAAAACTTTCCCACACCTTACTCGTTCTGATTCGTTTGCACTCCATCATAATTTGCGCAGAGTTTCATTCTACTGCATTCGTGAGGGCTGCATCACACTCTAGCGTTCAAATCGCGACACGTGACTCTTACATTAGGTCACATGACATTGAACGACTACTCGACAGCAAAAATATTTGTTGACAATTTTTTATCGTTGACGTTGTCGACAATGACGACTAATCGTTTCAGCCCTACTCCACTATGTTACACTAGTTCTGCTTGGTGACGTCAAAGCAAATGAGGATGAAATGCACAACCCGGTCACAAAAAAACAAAAAAAGAAGAAATTTGGCAGCATTCCTTCACAAACGTAATCGATATTGACGGATATATGTTGATCATTTGTTTGTTTAAGCAAATGGGTTTTGAATGTTTTCTAACCAACACAATCGATATTGACATATGTCGTCAGAGATTGTCCTCATCAATAATCACTTTGTGCAGCTCTACTTTTAATGAACACTGCTTAAAACTGAAAGCTGCGTAATAAAAACATTATTTTGCAAATGCAGTAAAAGAACCAAGTTCACACTACTAATTAATTAAGGAGAGCTTATAAACATTTGAACATGCCTCATCTCTGAACCAGAGTACTAGCTCTGAACAGGCCCACAACAATTGTGTGCATACTTTAAGTGATAATTAGGATAATGTGGCAACTGGGATCTGTTAAGTAGCGAAAATGAGTGACCACAATGGTGTGTACATCCACAGAAACACTAACGCTAAGCTTCATATCTCTCCACTACGCAACAGGTCGCTATTACTAGATTAAACCCCATATTTAATGTATGTCACATCTGCAAATAAATCTACACATCTGCAATAAGCTGAAAGACTTTTTTAACTTGAATGTGAAAAACAATCACGGTTTGCTAAAGGCTCATTCTTCACAGATTTCGATACCTTACATTTCTGAGAAGAGTTGATTAACGCTCTTATGCTATTTCAAACCTTCAGAATAGGTTATTGTAACGCCTTAAAAAGTCGCTTTCTAGAATCATTCAAATGAACTGAACAAGGCCAAACAACCCCTAAACCAAATGCGTATAATACATTCAAAACCATAGCTAATGTAAACATAAAAGTTATTAATAATATTGTGATTGAATACGTGACTGAAACGATGAAAGCCGCAAGTTGTCTTAACGTTTAACCCATAGCTCTGTGTCTAATCAGAAAAACAGTTCCGTGCTCAAGGTGGTTTACCTAAACTGAGGAAAATTGAATTATTTAAGTAAGAATTAAGCCAATTTCTTGACAATAATCGTAAAGGTTTGTGTGGCAAACTTTATCAGTGACTTTTTAACACAATGACACTTCAATTTAGAAGCATGCGTAGTGACCCGTGTGGCTGATTTTGTGTCTCTCAGTCCAGCCTCAGAGAGATTGCTGTACACATCAAGCTTTCGCATAATAAATGACCGTATGCGTCTGTGAAAACGCTAAAATTATCCAGTAATCCTTGTTTATTGAATCTGGAAAAGTTTGCTAGTGCCGTCTCACTCTCAACCAAAGCCACAAGTTACTATGGTTACCGGTGGATTGATATTATAAGTGAACAAACCAAACCGGAGGAACCTGTTCAGTTGTCTGACATCCATTCTCATGTCTCTCGCAGCAATATAAGTGTATCACGACGACGCACCTCAGAGCCCGAGTCTGACCCAAGCCTGTGTTCCGTTATAAATTAAGCCCAAACCCAAACTCAAACAGATTCATCTGTTCGCCTTGAAATGCATTAAAGTAGAGGAAATATTGATGGAATGACGCTCTCTGTCTGAAGATGGCGTTTGCAGAACAGATGCACTCTGCACCATATGAGAAAATAGGAAAGAAGATGAGACAGACAGAGAAGAAATCAAAGCACATAGAAAAAAAGTAATGGACGTGTAGCGGTTTATTCTGTTGGTGCCTGCTTGACAAAAATGTGAAGAAAAGAGAGGATTTGTAGTGTGATATTTCTTTCCGAGTGGCTCTTTTACGTCATATTCACATAATCAAAAGATCCAATGTTCTTTGGTCGTTCTCCAATCTGATATGGTGGTGTTTTTGGTTGGAACCCCTTGTTCTGTCTGAAGCTAGATGTTCCGTTGGCATGGTTTTGATTGAGGCGTGTTGTCGCATTAAAACTCACACAGAAAATTTGGATCGGTGTGTAAACACCCGTTTACCAAACACAATAAACTTGCATGTGTGTTGATGCAAATGGAGAAAATTTCACTTCAGCAATACAATCCAGAAGAGTATTACAGTGGCAGGAAATGGACCTATTGGAACAAAAATCTAAATATCATCTGCATAAAAGTGACTACAAACATCAAATATGTTTAAGGTCACTGCAAGAGGAAAGATGTAAAAGGCAAATATCAAGGGGCCTAAAACTGAGCCTTGTGGAACTCCACATTTCACTGGATGTGAGGTTAAAGAGCAGAATAAAACCATTCACTAAAATAAAAATAAAACCACTTTAAAACAGCACCATCTAGAAGACCGACACTCCCCAGGTGACCCATAATAGCTTGGTGTAAATGAACACTGAATGCTTCAGCAGACTAAGAGATTGTTGACAATTCCATGCTTCTGATTTTGTGTGGGATGGCCTCTTCCCATTCTTGAAAAACAAAACAAAAAACAACAACACGTATTACTACTTTTAAATTTGAATTCAAGACAAACCATACAGTTAAACAACAATTACGACCAATTGTCCTGAAATTGGAACATCAAAACTAAATACGCTGTCTAATTTACCTTTTAGAAATAAAGTTAATTTTGGACATGTGATCTAGACTACCACATCCTTACAAAACCAACATGTTCATTATTTAATATGAAAAGTTCAAAATAAAAACACACCGAAAGATCAAAATGAACACCAGACTCTATTTCAGCTTGTAGGAAAAAGCAGCCATATTTTCACACATGAGCACTAAAAATCAAATATCATCACTAGCTGTGAGATAAAGGTTGCCATGGAGATTATGAGTACAAATTGGACATGACGGGCACTTTCCTGGAATCGATCACAGCATTTGTCATAAGAACAGCATGAAAAAGGGTCAGAGATTTAAAGGCTCTTTGCGCTCACACATCGCTTCTGTTTCATGAACAACCTCAGGACCAGGCACTGGCCAAAAGGATTGAACTTACTGATCAGAAAATGAGCAAACACTAAATTATAAACATGACAACACCAGCAAATACAATGATGATTATAAAAATGACAAAGACAACAATGATGCGACCGATGCAAATGTTATTAAACACGAGCTCGAACAAATTCTAGGTGTGCTGATTTTCTTCAAACCTTCTCATCAGAAGACGCTCCTGTTGAGATGTTAACTTTTGTGGAAATCCCGAACGTCTCTGTAATATGATTGCACTTCCATCTTTCTTCAATTTTTGGATCACATTTGCTAAAGGTTTTTTACTTCGATCTTCTTGTAGCCCTCACTTTTTTGTGTAAAGAAATTATTTTCTTTCTTTTGTGACATTTTTCTTCCATGGGGAGCCATTGCTGACAACATGTGTCTGCCGTAGACCTCTTGAATGAAGGATGTTGTAAGGCACATGTGTCAAACTCAAGGCCTGCGGGCCAGATGTGGCCTGCCATGTAATCTAATGTGGCTCGTTTAAAAGTTTTCAGCGTAAAAAAAAAACTGAAAACGCGAACAAAACCCTACATTTCCCACAATGCCTTATGCGGTAACCGCAGCTTCCGCATCCATACTCACGAGTGAAACTGCAGAGCTGTCGTTTCTCACACATTAAACGTAAGAATCACGCAATTGAGTGATCTCTCACGCCACACCTCCGGTTTCTCCGGTTTGTGATTTGTTTCTAGAGCCTGATGATAAAAGATGATGATCGATATGCATCATCTTCAGTCTGTGAGGGTTTTTTTTCTTTTTTTCGCTAAACAAATTACAAAAATGCTATTTTTCTTTATTCACTTGGACAGTTAGATCCTTCATTAATGGAGTTATGTGGGTTTTCATAAGCTGACAAAAATCAAAAGGATTTATATTAGAACAACAAGCATACAATTGTTTCTATGTAACTGAATTGTCACTTGAATAAGTTATAAATAATGAGTTATTTAACATTAAGGAGTAGTTACATTTATTTTACATTACATTCGATTACATTGTTTTACTTTTATAAGTTACATCTGGTCCTTTGAAGACAGCCAATATGCTAATGTGGCCCTCGGTGAAAATGAGTTTGACACCCCTGTTGTAAGGCTTTTCTCTTAAGACTATAATTGGGTTTTATTTATTTTTGCACCATTGCAACAAAAAAAAATCTTGTTTGCAATCAATGGCACACATTTATGGGATTATTTTGCAGTATTGCATCTTAGAAAACGTGATTTGGATCAAAAATGTGATCGTTTTAGGAGGCATTATGGCTTTTTGATTAAAAATCTCGATTAATTGAACATTTACGATCAATGAGCAATTATTTTGTTTATTTATTATTACTTTTTCCAATTATGGTTCAACAAGTTTAGTGCATTGAAATTCTCACATATTACAAGTAAGAGGATTTTGAAGGAAGGGTGCATTACGTCATATTAAAATATTACAAGGAATTAGAGTGGGGTCACTTAACTCCACGCGGTTGTGCTTTTAAAGGGAAAGTTATTTAAGAATTGACCTGGTAAAATTTGAATAATTACAGCTTTGAATATCTATTTCGATTACTTTTCGATCAACTGTTCAGGCCTGCTTTTGTTAATGAAAAAAAAATCTATGATGGATTTGAATAAGTTTTGGACACAAGTGTGCACACAATAACAACAACAACTTGTTTCTGTTCAAAAACCTTGAAATGTGTGATTTTCATTAAAGGTCCTTATTCAAAAGCATTACTTGTCTACCTAAGTAAACACAAGTTTGAGAATTTATTAATTAACCTTCATTAATTTGGTAACTGCAATACTCTGCAATACTAATGTTTCTGCAATACTTTGCTGTAAACATTATTGAAGCACTAGCAGTGTTGTTCGGATGTCAACCATGATTTCTGTCTCTCAAAGGCTAAAAATAAAGAAATAAAAACTAAATGAGCTGGTTGGTGTAATTCAACATTCTGCATGAAAACACTCAAAAGCACAGAGGCACATTATAAATACACAACTCAAACTATTAGTGACTCCTGGTTCAAACAGCCGCCACATCACTATTATGTTCGAAAACAGGAAGAATAATGTGATTAAATGTGCTGCAGAGAAAGCTCCTTGCAGCACAGTAAAGACACAAGGCCATGCTTTCGCTCGTATCTCTCAAAAACAAAGAAGCTCAAGCCCATAACAGCCCTGAGCACTGTTTGTGCAGCTCACTGATATCAGCATTAATTCATGCAAATTCCATCCCTTTCACGCTTAGGAAATAATCTACTCATTAGTAGAGATACAAGTGCAATTTCTCCTGTGCTGCATTTAGTTGATGCAATATAACTATGGAATAGCTGTTACCATTTAGCCTAAACGAGTGTAATCTTGTATTGTTTATTTTAAATGTAAGAAGATGATGTTTGAAGTACCGTAGGTCCATTCACTCTTGAGAGGAACCACCACCACGTGCGTAATGGTGTCATCAGAAACAAAATGAGGCTCAATATAACGCAATATAACCCTAACATAAAAGCGTCAGTGATAAACATTAGTCTTGAAATAGTGGAGTTGTAGCCACTCTGTGCCATATAGATGATTGTATAAGGCTAAGAGTATGCCTTGCTGATAGAATAAGGCTGTATTAGGTCTCCGGTGCGTGTGCAAATCACACGCCTGTTTGAATTAAGACAGGAAGCACCTCTTGTTTAAGTTTCAAATATATTGTGTATGTTTAAAAAAAATATTAGCATTGATATTTGACAATATTGGCAAGGTAATGCAAATTAAACTGTGAGAAATATGCAATTATTTATTTTACAGACCACCAAATCAGTGTCATCAGTGCCATCTAACTGTAAAAGAAAAGATAACTCTTGGAAATACAAAACCTGTGATATGGCTTGTGTTTTTCAAAGTCCTGTAACAATAAAAATCCACAATGGCATAAAAGGTGATTGCAATATTGTATGGAGGTTTAAGAGAGGTTTTCAGTTTTTTTTTTACATTATTTCCTGCATTGTTTTTTGGAAATAATGATTTTTGAGGGGATTTACGAATTTTTATTTTTATTCTAGAACATAAAGTGTTTGTCATTTTTTCATTGCAAAAACTTAAAACAATGTAATAAATGTTTTTTGTAGAATTGCAGGTTTGTACTGGAATTTTTGCACAATGTAATAAAAAATATTGTATAAAAGGAAGCTGGGGTTGTACTAAAGAATTATATCAAGAATTACCAGAAATTAAACTGCAGTGTAAAAGATTACTCAGTTGCTTCCAGACTTTGTTAATTACAGTCTTCGGTGATCATTGTTAACAGTGGGAGTACAATCAAACAACTGCATATATTGTGGTACTAAAATAAGTGCACTGTCACATATTCAGAATTTCAGTCTGATGTCAAGTTCCTCAACTGAATGAAAGAGACCAGGAATGCAAACATGCATGCAAACGGAAAATGATAGTGGCCGGAAAACTTACCAAGCTCAACTGAATTTGCTATGAGAAACAATGAGTATGCTACATCATTTGGTATGAATGTCCTTTTAAAACACGAATTTATCCTTTCGCCTATTGAAAATAAAGTTGTCCAATAAAGTAAAATAAAATTTGTCTAAAAACAATTGGTCTAAACACAGTTCAGAATTTGGAACACATTATACATTTGTAAATTCAACAAAATATGATTTAAATCAAACCACTCAGTGCATTGACACAGATCATGCTCGTAATTGTCCTTAAACTTTATCAACTTAAGCTGATTTTGTAATAGGACCGCTCCAAATAAAGTTTTTTAAAGGGGCTTAATGCAGCTTTACTCATCCGAGAGCTCCTCAGTTTAAAATGTTTTTCAAATGAATCAAACTGATCATTTCTTCATTTGTCAGCATTAAAAATCAGAAATACCTTTCTTTATTTAACCAGCAAAGTCCAAAAAGCAACATTGTATCAGTATATGAGGTAAATTCATCTTAATATTAAGCATAAACAAGGTGATGTAGATTACCACCAAGAAACTCTGCAAGTACTTACATTTCCACACAGCAAAAATCTATATTTACAGTCAAAAGCATCTCAGATTAACATAAGAAATCTCTACTTATTGGGTACAAGTAATTGCCTTTAAAAGCATGTAGTCCAGCATCTCGCTGGAAATAATTATCCATAACAAGAAGTTTAACGCTTTAACATTAAGCAGTTCCATAAACTCAATCGAGAAAAAGGTTACAATAAAAGAACACACTTTAGAAGCTTCAGTGAACTTTGTCCCGGCAAGTTTTCCATTAAACAGTATGTCCTGCAGATGCTTGCCTTTAGAGCCCTGATGCAACGCTAATGGAGTGTCTTGGCGCTTTGCAAGAGCTGATAAAAGGCCACTGCTATTTTCCTTTTGGTAAACAACATTTACTCAATGGCGTGAAACTCTTTCAAGTAAGAAAAAGTAGCAGAGGCTCTAATGAATCTCTGCTGCATCATATATCAAAGGGAAGTGAGTAAAAGTGGGGCCGATTATTTAGCATTAGTGATTTGTGCAAAAACTACAAAAGCTGCAGCTAGTGTTAGGCAGTTATATAAATAACAAAAACTTTTAAAAGCACTTTAAGGTGAATCATACTCACTCTTGCTAATATTATATAGTATAGTGAAAGTGTAAACAATGCAGCTACAGTAAACACCTAGTCCCTCACTAATCGAAATAACACAATTAATATATTCATGTTATAAAATTAAACCACCTTGGCTTACAGTAGGGCTGCGACTAATGATTATTTCCACAATGGATTCATCAGTCACTTATTATTATTATTTTATAAAAGGGGTAATGAACTGGATTTTATTACTTTCTCACAGATGTTATATGGAGATTTTTACATAAAAAAAAAACATTGTTCTTACTTTTAAATCAATCACAGGGGTTTAGAAGTGGACGGGAATATCACTCGTATTAGCTCCTCTCTCAAGCTGATGAATATTCATGACTTCTGTAAACAATTTTCTTGTAATGCAAAAACATTATTGTGAAAGAACAAAATGCATATTTAATGAGAAATAACGAGTGAGAATTGAAATCTTTTTAAAGCAAGTTTTTAAGTGTTTCCTATTTTATTGGGATCTTTGTTAGTGTCTCTACATTCCTTAGTTGGCTTCTAATTTATTCCTGTGGCTCGAACTTTGCTTTTCATCACGGTTTGATCAAAACCAATGTCATTTTTTAAACACATCTAAAAAATAAGGAAGAACTACAGATGTGCTTTTCTAAACACTGGCTTGCTCCTTTCATGGCTTTTATTTAGGATAGGCTCTGATTGTTGGTAGAACAAATGTTTTGTATTTGTACGACCTGCATCTTCTTAAAATCCTCATGTTCATCTAAAAATCAGATTTCAGCTCCTGAGGCTTTGCATTTATTTGACTGAGTTTACCGAAAAAAAGTGAACCGGAGGGAGGAGGTCAAATTTCCTGTTATGTCTATCTGTCACCTTGGAACTTCATTGGTTTTAACTGTTTCATTAAGAAACAGTTAAAACATTTTGAGCCCTGAAACGTTCTCTTTAACTTTGTTGTTCCATTTACTCTTATGTTTAAAGTTTCAGAACTTTTTGGTTTCCCTTAATTAGAGGACAAAATACCACTATATGATATTTTTTACATTTTGTTCTCATAAGCTCCATTCCTCTGCTCTTTCGACAGGTTAACAGCCATTTAGAGAATGAAAAACTGACTACATTAGGATGGCTACACTTTAGAATTATTCAGACTGGACAGTTTTTAAGAAAACCAAGATGTTTAGGTATTTAAGCAACAAAAATGTGTATGTCACTGATAAAAGGGTGACTAACAAATAATTTCTTGGAGAGAAAGAGAGATTGCTAGATCAACTGGGGTATTAGTCTCTAGTTACTAATCTGTAACTATAACTTTTAAACTGTAAAAATCTCACAAATGGACAACTTTCTGTTATGTTTTAGAACAAAAATCTTACGCATTGAGACAAAATAAAAATTCATAAATCCCCCCAAAAAGCAACGACAAGGTCCAAATATTGTAAAAATTGTATTACATGCTCTCCTAGAGCCTATACAGCGTTCCAAGCACTTTTTCTTGCAGTGTGCTTTATTTTTTACAGGAATTTGGGGGGAAATGGCCTTGTGACAGGTCTTTTATGTCAAAAGATTATTCACCACTAGATGGCACAGACTTGGGGTGTAAAACAAACTGAAACGGATTAAATTTCAGATCGCTCACTTTATCTCATTTAACTATGGATTACCTTGAAAATTATGCGTCATAGCTCTTGCAATGTTTGTTTAAAATACAAAATATTAAACAATAAGTGGATTGTGTCATTTGTACTTAATTCAAAACAGATGCTATAATGGCCACATGCACCGGTGGTGTAGGGACATCAAAGGGTTAGCTGAGATTTCTTAAGCAGTCAACCAATGATTTATAAAGAGTGCCTAATCGTTTGCACACTACTGTATTTTCGATCATCTTGCATACATATACGAATACTGTACAAGAATGGGCCACTCTCAGGAGCTCAGTGTAATGCAGCATGGTTCTTAGATAAGATACCACCGGTGCAACACGTCAATGTTGAAATTTCCCTAACACTAAATAGTCTAGTCAAGTGTCCACAACATTTTACCAAAGTGAAAGTGATTGGGAGTGACAGCAACTCAAAAAATATCAGAAAGGATACAGAAGAACTGACTGTACAAAGATCTCCAACCTTCTACAGAGTCAAAAGACAACCTCCAAAGCTTTTGCTCAAACTAGCCAAAGAAGGGTGAATTGCATCTTGGCCACAATTGATGGTTATTTTAGAAAAACACCTAACCCTGGCCTAACCCCTGTCATGCCAACACTCAAATCCTGGTTATTTCATCCCTGAATGGTCCAATGGCAACCCAATATTGTACAGTCTATGATTTACACTGGTCATGTAAGACTCATTGGTTTGAAATCCTCTTAAAGAGGAAGGAAGCTTAAATGTAATGGATACTGATCATTATTTAATGTAAACAGAGCCCTTGAGTAATTCTGAAAGCTCTCAGGAATTGCCTTCATCTGTTCTCCTGCTCCAGCATTTCCAGTAATCCCCAGTGTTTGTGGGCCTGTGCCAGCCAATATGAATGACCGTAGCCTGAGGAGGTGAACGTGTGAAACACGAAAAGAGAAAGCTCCAATCACAAGAACACTGCTATCTCTTCTCAGCACAGGACCAGGGGAAAATTACAAGGACAATGCGAGTAAACGGTTCATTGAAAACTCTGGAAAAGCAACCAAATCCAAGACATAAAAGATTCAAACATGAATAATCCTGCTCTGAAGACTTCTTGAATATTCATGAAGTGGGTGTCAGTTTTATCCTCATTTCATTTGATCCTAAAATGAAGGCAATATCCAAAATACTAGAAGTCATGTAGGATATATCCAGGTCCTTAAGATGGTAAAATGATTACTTGTAGCATACTCACTGGGAAAGTCTCCCCAGGCTTTTATTGTGAAAGAGTCAATCCCATTTAAACCAGTTTGTCATGGTGCTGCCAGCGATGAGTTAAAGTTGTAGTAAATACAGGGTAAATATATTCCAGCACAATTTAATTTGCAGCATAGTCATTCCTCTCTCGCTGTCTGTGTCTCCAGAGCACAGATGATCGCTCAGGAAGCTCTGCACATATTTATCTCTGCTGAAAAACTGCAGCGTACTCCCTCAAGCCCAAAACAATTACGATTTCTCGAACTGATGACAAGCAGGAAAACATTTTCCAGCCAAGCTGTTTTAATGTTAATATTAACCCTTCACCTTGAGCACACCTACAGTTCCCTGTTGGTGGATAGAAGACACCCCCCTTCGCATAAGGATAACATTTGTACATAATATATATATATATATATATATATAATTTTGCATTTGTTTATTACACAGAAAACTGCTTGTATTTCAGCTAAAGCAAGAACAATAAAGCCATTTCTCTTTTCACTTTTGCTAAAAATAAGTCAAAAAGCTTGATATGTTTATTACTATATCGTTTACACTAATTTTATAAAAAAAATTTTACAAATTAACTGAAATGGTTGCCTATTTTTAAATTAATTAAAACAAAACAGATGACAAAAAAAGACTAAAACTAACAATTAATTTTGTCCAAACACTTAAACTAAATCCAAATTTGACGTCGAATACTTGTGTCAGCTTGGTGCCTTTTTACCAAGGCATATTTGGCTGTACATGTTTTGGAAACAAGTTGGGTTGGATGGAAGCAAGAAAGCAATAAAATAATTTAATATTCAAAATCTTATATACGCCACAGCCTATATAATTTTCATTATTCAGACAGACAAATGGAAAGTAGGGATGCTGAATAGTCAGTTTTATACCAAACCGCTCTCAAGCGGTTCCGAACACCCTCCTCGGTTCAATGCGCGCTTGTGAACGTGTTTTTCGGTTATTCATTTGAATAACTTCTCTATGTATTATTATTACTAAGCAAAAGCGCTGGATGGTGAATAGTCAGAGACAACCCACAGACCAACTTCCAAAGACCTACAACAGTTTGCTGCAAATGGCGTCACTGTGCATCGCCATGAGAAATGTTTCACAAGAGCGTCAAATCAAATCCGCTTCATTATAGAAATAAATGGTTTTGGAATATCAGGTTCCCAAACCTGAATATTATTGAAAATGTGTAGTGTGATTTAAAACAGGCTGTCGATGTGTGGAAACCATAAAAGCTTACAGGTGCCCACACTTTTGCATACCACTGTTGTGTCCCACATAATATGGACACTGTGTTTAAAAAACTAAGAGTGTTTTAAAAAGAAAACTTAAATTGTAAAACAGTTTTTACACATTTGCATGGCATTTTCTTGGGCCTGTCAGATTTTATGGCTGAATATAATATCAGCAGCAGATGGCAAATCGTCTAGGGGCCTCCCGCCTCATTACTGGTCTGATAGACAAGCATGAAATCACATCGTCAATATTCAAACGCAAAAAAATGTCATTTTGGGAAATTTGAACAGGTGTTTGTGCACAGTGTAAAACCCTACTGAAAGTAAGGTCTGTTGCAAAGTCTTCGCTAACAAGTATCTCCATTCATAACCTTCAGCAGCTCCTTAAACCATATTGTGTATATCTAAACATAGACATTCTCTCAAGCATCTATTCATATGTTTTGATGTAAAATAGGGGGAAATGGGAAATATTCCAATTATATAAGATTAAATAAAAAAATAAATGAACAAAAGGTCACATTGCTATTATAGATCAGCGATTCTCAAGCAGTGGGCTGTGGCATGCCATCTACACCATTTTACTAAATCTTTTTGATAAAAAAAAAACCTTTTAAAAACATTTCTTTACTGATCAATTACTTTAAAAGAGTTATTTTCGATTATATCAAAGGATCAAAAACACTAAAGTGAAAAGTCTGTAAAACATCAATTCAGTTCAGTTCAGTTCAGTCAGGTGCATTTACTGTTAGTCCACAAGAAAATGGATGGCGTTCTGAAGAGAAAAGCTAATGACTGGGCTGTAACACCTCAAGCAAAAGGTTCTGGCGAAAATATATGAATACATCAAATTTGGTTTTAAAATGGCATTTTCTAGAATAGGCGCAATAGAATGAAAATGGCAAAAATCTAAAAGTGACCGTCCTTTTGGGATGAGAAGCCTGAAACTCGAAACTGAAGCTCATCAAACTCCACCAGCAGAAGAAGAACATAACACAGACAACACTTGTGATGAACCAGAACAGGAAACTAGCTGTAATTCACACTGTCTCAGCAAACTTTCACAAGAATAAATTGGACAATGGCTGGCTGGTCTGATGATCTCGATTACTGCTGTAACACATAGGATGTTGAGAACTTTGGTGATGCATTTTCCAATATCTACAGCCTACTAATACAGATCTCAGGGTTTGAGCCAAAAACCACCAAATCAAGAAAAGCAAAAGCAACAGGAAAAATAAACTAATCAAACTAAATGAAAATTGTCTTCATATAAACAACTTTTTTGTGCATGATCTCAGTTTTGAATGCACTGCTACCATTTTTATTTGCGTTTTCCTAGTTTTCTTTTATGAATTGCAAATGGACGACTTGCACTGAGCCTCATGACACATATCCTTTGAGAAATTGTACATTTTGCCTGTTTGCGGTCCAATCGTAATAACAGATTACTCAATCTAAACGAGTCGTAAAGTGAGCGCAAAATGAACAATTTCACATTTCAGAAACAGCAGCAGATGCGCAGAAAACCCTGTTGCGTTTCGCTGTGAACAGCGTCTTCAAAATTCAGTTCAAGTTCAGTTTTCCTGACAATGATGACGTCCGAAAACATCTGATCATCTTATTGAAACTCAAACAGGGGATTATTTGGTCATTTCAACAGCTTTTATACTAGTTCTGTGTATTTTTCAAAAGCATGTTGTGTTTGACATAGATATTTTCACATTTATGGCCATTATGTTGTGTTTGAGTGTGTAAATGCACTCAAACGCATCCGTAATCTCAGCGTATAATCAATACTTCATGATTATGACTAAAATAATTACTTTTAATAGGAATATTAAAACAATTTAATTCTTTAATTAATTTCTGAAATTAATTTCTTTCTATTTCTTACTATTGACTTATAATGGCCATTGAAAATAAATGGGAAATCCCAAAGAAAAAACATTCAAAAGAAAAGGACGTTTTATTTTAATCAAAGTAAGAACTTACAATTTTTATAACATCGCTGACATCTTCCTGGAAAACTTCCCAGTTTTCCTTAGCAACCAAAATTTCGAAAATCTATTTCAGCTTTGGTAAATGATAGAGACATGGGAGTTAGTTTATTTCACTCCTAGTGACGTGGAGAACATTACAATATGTAACAGACTCCTCCTTTTCAATAGCAACAAATTAAACATAGCTCTAAATCATCTTTCTGTAGAGATATGGGGGTTGGTTCAAATAACATATAGTGACGGTCACTGACTCCCCGTAGCATCTTGAAAACAGTCTGGTTCAGAAACTTGATGAGAATCTACGGCTTGAGACCTTAACTGACATTTAAATTTCTTACATTTGGCAGACGCTTCTATCCGAAGTGACTTAAATTTCAGGGGTTAACACATTTGATCAGTTCCAGCTATCGCTAGGGTTCGAACTCACAATATTATTGCTCACCCCTTGCTCCACTGACTAAGCCGCAGAAAAGCTTTATCTGATTTCACACCACTGATCAATCCAAATGATCTGATCACAGAAGAAACAACGGCATCTGTGGAAGACAAAGCTGAAATGTGTCCGAAACAGAAAGTGGACTGTAGTGGAGCCTTATCCAATGCTCAGTAACCATCACAAGGCAATGGCAGCATACACAATTGGGATCAGAAAAGGTACCAGGTTTTTTATTGTTCCTTCAGCTTATATTTGAGAAAAGATCAAGCAGCTAATGCTAATGTCGTTAATACAACCGTGTGCCAATTCTAGAGCTTTCCATCACATTATGGTGCACAATCTATCAAGATCAAGGCTTCACCATCACAAGAAACCCAATTCCTCTTTGATCCTCACAACTAAACTTCAACAAAAACGAAGGTTCCACCCTCAAGGAGCATAGAAATCCTCAAGAACTGTGTGCTACAAACATCTCCATTGATTTTGCCAGAGGCTGTTTGCGTGACTGAGGAGATCTTTGTTATGGAAAGGAGGAGAAAGAAAGACGACAGAGGTTTTGATCTTTGTTCAGAGCCTATGGGGTTTTGCCCTGTAGCATTTGCATCTGTCAGTACAAATGAAGCGCAAGCTCCCAAAAGGATAAACCACCAGAAGATGTGCTACAAACCATAACAAGTCTTCAATTTGATTGTCGGAACCCTTTCTGTCAGGATCTATCTTTACTCAATATTTTTTTCACTTTAATGAACATGTTATCAATGGGTGGTAAAGAGGAACATGTTTTAATATCTTGTATTCTTCAAACAAAAATCGTATTACTTTGAAGACGAAGTTAAAGTAGGTAAAAGGGATTTATGAAACAACGCCAGTGCAATGTGAAAACTTTCATGGGTATTTTTAAAGACATACAAATGAGAAATCTGTAGGTTTCTAAAATTTTATTAATGAGGAAAACTAGATGTATTAAATTCTTCATTTACATTGCTCAAATAAAAGACGCCAACAGGAAAAACAGGCTTTACCCAGCTTGCATCCTTACAAAAGTATCCGCAGCTCAAAACGACACATTTGGTAGTTTCTAATTTTATTAACTATTTATGTTGGCCTATAAAAGAATGGTGCGTTTGAACCGTTTAAGCTCCCAAACCTTTTGAGCTACAGTCACCAAACTTTGCAAAAACTGGTCAGACTCTGGTTGCTAAACATTTTCAGACTCGTACCACTAAAGGAATTTTGGGATAGTGCTAAGAATGGGAGAAAAATGATCCTTGTACTTAGAACTGAGAATCTTCAGACTGATCACACCATTTATCATATATGACCACTGTGCAAAAGTATTTGGGCTCTAGAAGCAGTTATTTACCATTGTTTGTACTGGTCATTGAAATGGGTACAATAAATAAACATTTTTATTGACATTTCATTTTCACTGATGAATTTTCACTGGTGGATCATAGCAACCAAACTGATTACCCTAGCAACCAAATTTTGGTAAATGACAATGTGGATTGGTTTATGCAACAAAGGGGACATTATGTTATGACACTGAGAGCTCCTTAGCAACCTGATGGTTTACCATAGCAACCATTTTGGCATATTTCAGCTTGGGTAAACCAGAGAGACATGGGGAATGGTTTAAATTATTAGGAACCTGGAGGTCGCCGACTCCTCCATTGCAACCAAAACTTTTACCTCAGCAACCATTCCCTTCCATTCCAAACTCCTTTCATTTACGGATGATTATCATGGAGCTCATAAGAACTATCGAAGTAGAAATGTCTCTGAACCTTCCTAAAAAACCCTGTCTGAGGTTCAGAAACAATTAATTAGCACTTGATGGACTGTTTTTGTTCTGACATGTTCGGTCGCTTGTGGAACCTTATCTTATACACAAGTGTGTGCATTTCCAAATGATGTCTAATCAATCTAATTTACCACATTTGGACCCTCAAGAAATCTGCAGAATGATCGGTGGAAACAAGACACACCTGACCTTCATTTTGTAAACTGTTCTGTAACGCAGATGCATTGTAAAAAAAAATATTTACAGTACATTTTAAATAAAAATATCTACTCAATAATCCAAATGAACTCTCTCCATGGTGTTTTTTTTTAATTTCCCAACCCAACCCAACCCCCCCCCCATCCAGTTAAATCTCTTTCTCTAGCTCTAATTTTAAAGCACTATATTTTCTTACATTTCATCACTTCAGGAAGTCATTATGACTAAGAAACAGAGCAGAAAACCAGGACCCGTCACTGCAAAAAGCACATTCTTCCATTCCTTTTTAAAATTAACAATTCCTTTACTCCATTCCAGCAGTGTCTGAGAAAATTAGAATATTACATAAGATCAGTGATAAAAGAACAACATATTTTAAAAAAAGTATCAAGACTTCTGCAAATCGCGTTCAACTCTTCTTTGAGCTGCTTTTTCTCTAATTATTGTGGTGGGGCAAGAGGAAACCATCCTGTCACTCCAATGATGCACAACACCATTGTCACTAAAGCAGCTTTGGAAGGTGCTAGTCGAGCATCCACATTACGCTCGTCAATGAACGGAAGCATGAAGTGCTCCGAAAAAATCCTTGGTAGACGGCTGCATCTTTAGAAAAGCCAGTGGACCGACCCCAGCAAAAGACACAGGAGCTCAAATCACTAACAGAATCCAGTGCCTCTTCACGCTTCATTGAAGAAATGCTTTGTTCTTTGATCTGAAAATGGATCATTGAAGCTCAGAGCACTAGTCGAGGAAAGATATTTTTTCTTGTTCAGGCGTTGCTTTACACAAAGAATTAGATATTTTGTAGTCTGTGTCTGCAGTTCCTCTGTGGGTAGAGGCTCTTGATCCGCAGACTTCAGCACCAGCTCTTTCCTCCCCAAATCTCCAAACAATCCACTCAATGTTGTGGTTTTCACTTTTGAATCTTTCTATAGCACACATCAGGAGCTCTATTAATACACTTGGATAATGCAACATGTTAACAACAAGCTTTGTTTACAAACAACATTGTTGCTTAACGACTAAAAAACCTGAAAGAATGTTTAAAAGATCAGGAAATGTCCGCAGATAAGCAAATAAATTGAATTCAGAGACTTTTATCCTAAATCAAAGTGTCGAGACATGAATGTTTAAAGTATTTCATTGTGCTCATAATGAAGCCATTTAACATATGCGTTAACTTTCTGAAAGTTCCAATCCATTTTTCATTTTCTTTCAATTAGAATGTAATAGTTTATTAAGATGCATGACAAACAGTGGGTGCATGGATCATTACAAAGGATTAATTACCAGATTTCCACTCTTTGCTAATAAACTAAAGCTGCGTTGAAATGAGTGACAAAAATTAATGGCATTAATGATGTTTTAAATACATTGATGTTTCCATAGAAATGTGAAGAGGTCAAGGCGCTGTATCACACATCACGGTACAAGAGCAGTCAAAACACTGAAGAGTATATACATATATACATATATATATATATATATATATATATATATATTTAGGGCTCGGGAGATGATTAATCACATGATTTACAGTTATTAACTGAGATTAATCTCATTTTGGAGTGAAAATTTAATACTGACTTCCAACCTTTATTTATAAAACAAAGAGTAAAGAGTAAATCTTCACAACAATTATAATATATGAAATTATGTGGACAAGTTTGTTCTGGCTTTTGAGGCACAATAACAATATTTACACTTTGATACCGTCAAACCAAAATTATTAAGTTACATAGCATAATACTGTATTATGGACTAACAAAAAAGCCCCAATGAGTTGTCAAAGGATGGATTGATGAATAAATTATTAAACTACTGAATAAGCCTAAACAAATAGATTAATAAATACAACAAATTGTGTTGGGGTGCTGGGCATAATCAGCATTGGCAGGTGCTGTTCATCAAGGCTCTGTCTTTTAAGCAACGGCGGAGCTGGTGAGCAGGAGGAACGTTGCTTCCCCTACAGTGCATAACACAGGTCTTGGCATAATGAAGTTATTTCTTTAGTGGCTCGTTAATCTAGAGTTCTAGTGTATTTATTTATTCTTCTTGAGTTGAATTACCAGGGACTAAAGAGAAAACGTTCGGGACTAAAGCCCCGGATGCCCAGGTGGTGAAGGTGTGTTTGCATCTGATTGAGGACCAGATTCTGCTTCAAAGAGTTAAAGGTTGTATCACGTTTCCTCCGAACGCCATTACAGCATCTATCAATGTTGCTTTAAAAAAACGTTGATCGCTTAGTATTGAATTTGCTCGTAATGAATCACTCTAATCCTCCTCACATCTCCAATGACCGTCAGACATTAACTTTGCATACACGCCGTGTATATGCAAATCAGTAACCAATAGCGGGGTAGAGGAGTAGTTACAAAGCTTTCCGCTGTGCAAGAAAATAAGATTCTTCCCTCCATAAAATTAAACAAAAGTTTTTTTTTAATTTTTAACATCATTAAAGTGAATTTTACATTTTTTAAATAATTTCATTAGTAACAGTTTCCCCTGTGGGATAAACAAAGCAAAATATTAAAAATACCTAGTAAAACTTGTTTGCAATGGACTGGTGACCTGACCAGGGTGTGAACCCGCATCTCGCCCAATGTGCGCTGGATATAGGCACCGGCAGACCCCCTTGACCCCAAAAGGGAATAAGCGACTTGGAATATGAATGAATGAATTAAAAATTTGTTGTTTACTACCAATGCTGTGCAAACTCTTCATCTTAAGACACGGACTTAAACTTTTAAATCTAGATTTTGTTTCAGCCGGGCTTTTGAAAAACACATACCTGGTTCATGACACGAACCAGATATGTGAAAACATTTTGTAAAAACAAGTTTAAAAGTCTGATGAAACATTTAAAACAGGGCTTGTTTTCAAGATTAACGTCTGATTTGACCATTTTTCAGTATCCTGCGGAGCTTGGCACAGACACATTTCTGCATGTTTTCCCATGAAATAAGACATCTGCTGTAAATCTTCATCGAAGCGACAAGAACATGGTCTTACTCAGCCCAGAACATGGCAGCTGTGTAAAATGCTTGCATCCTTCACTCTGTATCTGAAGGTGGAAAAGGATCTACTCAAAGGAAAGTGTAGCAAACACTCAGCGGGGGTGGGATAAGTCAGTCTTCTTTCACATCTTTTATACGATTCAAACTGCGGAGCCTGACAGGTTTGATCGAGCTAAACCATTACCCCATGGGAAACCTTGTCAAAAGAACTGCCAAAAGTTATTCAGACATGAAACGCTCGTTTATTCTGGCATCAAAATCTCTTAATACTACAATAATGTCTGAAGGATAATAATATTGATGCAATTAGTAGACATTTTAACCATTAGAAGTCGTTTTTTCTACTTTATATTATCACTGGTAACACACATACAGTGACGCGTCAATACAAGTCCCACACATAATGCGCCATCAACTCCTTTTAACACTATTATTAATTATTCTATGCCTTGTATCATCGTTAGAACTATATATACTGGTATATAATCAGTAAAATAATAATAATAATAAAAAAAAAATAATAATCGCAATTTAAGCACATGCAATTTCTAAACTGCTGCAAAGGCTGCAACTTTATCTGTTATTTTATTTAGCTCTTTATTCAGAATATGTTGATGATTTTAATCAACCAGAGTGCACCGGGCAATTACAGCGAAGCTGAGCGGGAGAAAGATTTTAACCAATCAGAGCTTAAAACCAAAAATGGTGGAAATGCTGCAAATTCTTGCAAAAAACCTGTAAGAGAGCAATCTGTTATTTTATTTTGGTTAGTTTAAATTTATTGCTATGAGTGGAATTCAGTTTAGTTAATTCAATTTAGTTAATTTAACACAACTTATTGCAGTTTTGTTTATTAAGCAGTTAGAACGACTGTGTATGCTGATAACTAGAGTTACGGTTAGTTTATCTACATTTATTTTATGTAATCTGTTTTAAAGACAATTTTAATACATTTTTATTATTTCATTGTGAAATGTTTTTGTTATGCACTTGTGCACCGAATACATTTATATGTATGTTATGTAGCTTGTTTGAAAACTGTTGCCAAAATCGCAAATAAAATCACAAATAAATAAATAAATTCGCAATATGCTAATTTGGACCATATTGCACAGCCGTACTGGTATACATTAAAAATATTGCCCAGCCCTAGTCATACCTCATGGAAATCGAATTGATGACTCACATGTTTTTGGGTTTGGGAGCGGCACAGAAGTCTCTGGCTTGAAACCCCTGTGGCTAGATTTAGTCATACCTCATGTAATATCAAAATAATAAACGTTCTGAAATCTACGTTATATTTAAAAATAAAAATTGAACAATAAGTGGGTTCTATCATTCCTACTTAATTCAAAACAGCCGCTGAGATCGGCACGTTTGTACTTGTGATATTTCCTTGAAGAATAATCTAATGAGGTCAAGTCAGTGTGAGACTACATCAACGTTTCAGACTTTGTATCTTGCAGGATTTCTGCATTCCAAACTAAAGCAAAACAAAATAATGAGGAAAAATGCAAAAAGACAATTAAATTTGATCAACACAAACCCATTGACTTCAACTCTTGAGAACGGCCCGCCAGCATGCCCACGGCTGCTGTGTTGATAATAGCTCAATTATATCAGCAACGACTTTAGAGCCCACGCAATCACCAGCGAAGGGCTCTCCAAACCAATGGTCAAACCTTCTTGATTCTCGACAGCCACCAATGACGTCAATCAAATCATCTCAAGCGCACAAGGCTTCAAGTTGATTGCAATTAGCAGCGCTTCAGATGTGAAGAGAAGCTTCCTTTATCACCTTACCCATACCAATCAGTGCTTTGCCCAGCTTTAGTACAGGAAATCAAGGTAAAAAGACTCTAGGCTAAATCTGATACAGTGGTGTGCAAACATTTTCACTGCCAAAACCAGAAATTTGTAAAGTGAAATAAAGTTTGCATGATTTATGGAAAATGTGGAAGGATTATCAAAACAAAATTAGGCACCCATGTCCTTTTATTGATTTCTATACCTTTGGCACTAATTATTAGAACTCGAAACTGGTTTGGTGACCTCAGTGACTCTTGACCTCCATACACAGGTGAATACAATCATGAGAAAATAATTAAAGGAGGCCAATTGTAAAGGTTTCTCCTCTATAAATCTTCGCTAAAGAGTGGCAACATGGGAGCCTCAAAACAACTCTCAGGTGAGTGGAAAACAATGATTGTTGAATACATTGGTAATGGGAAGGACACAGAAAGCTGTCTCAGAGATTTAAGCCATCAGTTTCTGCTGTAGGGAACATTGTGTGGAATTGGAAGACCAGAAGCGGAGTTCTAGTTTATGCCTTTAGAGGGAGATCTCAGAAGAGCAGGATGGAAAGAACATTCACAGTCAACCCACAGACCAACTTTAAAGATCTACAGCATCATTTTGAGTCCCTGTACATCGTTCAACTATTCAGCAAGGAGATGCTGTATGGACAAGGGATGCGGAACAAGCCTTTTCTCTCCACACGCCACAAACCGTGTCATGTGAGGTCTGCTACAGCACATTTGGACAAGCCCGCTTAACTTTGGAATTAGGTGCCGTGGACTGATGAAACAAAAATAAAAACCACTGAAAACTATCATACCTGACTGAACTGGAGATGTTTAGTAAAGGAAAATGGTTCAAAATACCATCTGCCAGAATTCAGACTCTAATTGGAAGTGAAGACCTAAGCTCGTGAAGTTTGGCATGTTAAGCCTTCCAGACAGGTGGCATGGCCTTCCAGTTAGAAGGTTGCCGGTTCGAGGCTCGCTTGTGACCTTCCTTGAAGGAGTTTGCATGTTCTCCCTGTGCTTGCGTGGGTTTCTTACGGGTACCCCGCTTTCCCAAAACATGCTGTTAGGCTGGTTGAATAATCTAAATTCCCCTTTAGGTGTGAATGTTGCCCTGTGATGCACTGGTGACCTGTCCGGGGTGACCCCGTGACCTTGAAAAGGAAGAAGCGGGTTGGAGAATGAATGAATGAGTTTCCAGACAGTCTCTAAATCAGCTGCTGAGAATCACTGCAAACACTTTAGCACAAGCTTTTCTGCAGTCATTCAGGCACAGAAGCTCCCCACATTCAATCAAAAAGTAAAGTAGCTCACATGCTTTTCAAGTTAAAGTATTTATTTAAATAGAAAAGCCAAGATGCAACTCTGTTTCCTTCGAATGTGGATGATTGGAGCTCTGCTGCTGACGTGACCTCGTGTCTCTCCAGTTTAACTTTAGAGAGACCTTCAGCAGTGTTCCACAGATCTGGCTTTTATGACTATTCGTCTATGAAAATATTCAAAAACTTTCAACAAATCTGGAAGAGCTTGCAGTTGTCACTTCACTTACAATGCAGCACTTGTGAACAAACTGAACCAGGATCAACACTTGCCAGCCAATCAGAATCCAGCTTTTAGACAGACCATGGCATGAATGTAATGCTGCGAACTGGCATTTCTGAACGGGAAAGCGTTTAAAAAAATAATACTACCAAATCACTGTTATTGCGACTAAAACACTTTTACAGCAACAATTCATTATCTGCTCATTTATTGTTATTATGAATTCTGTGATGATAGTTTTTACAACATATCGTCTTTTGAATCAGACAAAAAATTCCAAACGCATCTCCTCCTAGACCGTTCAAACTACAGCCAACAAACAAATTTTCAAAAAGACCACACATGTGGAGGTTTACTAGTTTCTGCGAGACAATACCAACCACTGTGATGAAGTATTTGAACCCCAGGATCTAGAAGGGGTTAAGTACCATTGAATTATCGCATCACTGAGAAATGAGGGTGTCTATCTTAATCATTACAACAAATAACAAAAATGTGTTACATCAGTGACATAATCCTAGCAACCAAACTTTACCCTAGCAACCACATTTTCTGAACTTCAGCTTTGGTAAGTGGTAGACATGGGTTGGTTTGTGTAACTTATAACAACAAAGGGAACATTATACTACATCATTGACCCCTCCATAGCAACCAGACTGTTTTCCATAGCAACCAATTTGACACATCACTAAAGAAATGGGGTTCAGCTTAAGTCACTCAAATTAGCATGTGGAACTATCTATGGCAGGGGTCTCCAACCCGGTGCCCGCGGGCGACAAGATGGCGCCCGCGAGGACCACATGAGGCGCCCGCTACCTGTTCTAAAAGTAGCTCAAATAGCGCCCCTTTCCAGTGAGCTGAAAATATATATGAACTACGACCGGGGAGAGACAATTAAGAAACAATTAAGCCGCGCAGCGAAAATGAGACGACTGACTCATAGAAAGATCATTTAATATTCGCAACGAATGCGAGGTAAAGGGGTTTTTTTTTACCTCTGTGGAAGCAGCATGTGTTTGTCTCATTTGCACGACGACTGTGGCGATGGTGGCCAAGCGGTATAATGTGGAGAAACATTTCACGACACCATCGCAAAACTCACTCAGAGTACAACATACTGGTAAACCGTACGCAATCCCAGGCCTCCCAATAACTGAAAGAAACCGATACCAGATTTGGTTTCCAGTTCATGTTTAGTTCAATGCATTTGTAAAATGTAAAAATTGTGTATGTTAAAATTTTAAAAATGAAAAAAAAAATTATCTTAGCTCACTTTTTGTATTTATATGATTTATTATTTGTACATTGGACATTGTGATTTCCTTGGACTCTTGTAGAAGTGATCATTTTGAAGTGTTTTGAACTTGTATATATATTTTTTCTATTTAAATAACACTTTTTTACTTTATTTAAGTGGTAGCCCTTTGCATTAATCAGTACCAAGGAAGTAGCTCTCGGTTTCAAAAAGGTAGGAGACCCCTGATCTAGGGGGAGTGTCACCGACTCTTCTATTGCAACCAAACATCACACTTTGGCAATCCCTCTATTTTGATTATGAAAATACTCTTAAATGCACATTTACACCAAACAAACTTAGCTTTCTAGTTCTTACAGTAAATGGTAAAAAGGTGAATCCCTGGAGTCCCTGTCTTTTCACGATCATTCCAGTCAGTGTAAAAACAACAAAAAAACTAAACGACTGTTATCATGCAAATCCACTAGTGCTGAGATTTTTTTTGTTTTGTTAGTTCTTTCCTGTTCACACATTGCCTCAGCCGCCCAGTGGTCCTGAAGTAAAGTAGAAACAAAGATTCATGTTCTGGCAGCCAAACACCAGCTTCTTAGTGTTGTGAAAAAATTGTCATAAAGATGTAATTTTCTCTCTTAAACCTAAAAAGGCTTTATTTCTGTTATATATGTTGGATTTCTGTTTTATTTCACTGTTTCTGTTGCGGCGTCCAAATCTAGTGATTTCTTGGGGAACATTTGTGGGAATGGATGGGGCTTTGAGTATAAGGATATAACTGATTTTATCTTAAATTAATTTCTTATTAAATAATAACGTGACTTCAGGGCGTGTGATATTTTTAATCACAGTTTTTATTGCGATATCAATTCATGACTTGACTGCAATCAAGAAAAAAATCTATTATTGTTATTATGGCCACACATGTAACTGTGTGGGTGTTCTTTGGGGATTTCGTGTTTCACATTATGTAAAGCACAGAAAATCTGTGATTTAAATATAAGAATAGAGTTTTCTGCTCCTGTAATTTGGAGCTGCTAGTAGTCCTGAGGCGGACAGGGCATTTGTTGTAGTAGGTCCTAGACTAAGGAATGCATTGCCGCTGGAATGTTTTAAGTGCAGACTGAAAACTTGTTTTATTCGCAAACATTTTAATGTGTGGTTTTGAGAATTTGTGCATTTTAAAAATGTTGTTAATTAACCGTTTTATTGATGTGTTTTTAATCATTCCTTTCATCATGTGTTTGGCATTGTTTTATGTTCAGCACTTTCAGCAATGCTGCTTTTAAAGATCTGCCAAAATTATTGGAATTTGAATTTTGTAACTTGAGTATTTGAAATTTAACTGGATTTTCTTAAGGAAAATTTTTTTATAATCGAATTTTAAACTTCACATTTTTTGGTTTTCAATTAATAAACGTCAATTTTCAGTTTGAAAAATACATTTTCAAAATGAGTGAAAAAGTGAAGTATGAAATTCAATATTTAAAAATTTTGAACTAAAACTTTGGGTTGTGAAAGTTCTGTGATTTACCAAAAAGCTTTATCGACCGTGCGGTTATCGTATACTCTCCCCTGTTGATGACCCGTGACCAGTTTTTTTTATAAAAAGTTCAAAAGTTAAAAAAGTTTAAAATACGATTATGAAAAGTGGCCTAAATTTCAGATGTTTAATATTCAAGTTACAAAATTCAAATTCACATCAATTACAGAATATAATTTTAAGTTTTAATAAATTACAAAGGTCAATAATTAAAATCGACAAAATTCTATTACCAAAATTCTGTTTTTTTGCAGATTGCTCCAAATAACTGTGCTCTGTGAATGAAATGATCATGTATAACAGGGCCTGGTAAACTTTTGGCAAATGTAACACACTAGCTGTGAGATATACTTTATTGTGTGGAAGTTTTAGGAAAGTATGAAAAATGCTTTCAGAATTTAAATAATGATGAATTTTTTATTAATGCCATTGATTCTTATAGGAACACTTGAATCCAGTATTTTGTAGAACTAAAGTCATGTGTATGAATAAATTTTAACCCAGTCATTAACTTGAAAAATAGTTCCTTGTCGAAGCAAATTTGAGCACAGCAACAAGATACGAGGTAGTTATTTGCATTAACAACTGCTTTCCCTGGCAAAGATTTCAAAGCAGACTGGGTTTTCAGGATGCCGTTCAAACTCTTTTGAAGAACCCTAAAGAAAAGTTGAGGATTGTGGACAGAGTTGTCACCAAGGAAATTGTGCAGCAGATGCAAAACACATCAAAAATGGAAGATGTCCCACGGTGCAATCAGCTCAGAACTGGCAGAAACCAGTGGGATGCATACGCTCTCAGGAGAAGTCTGGCCAAAAGTGGGAAGAGTTGCAACCAAAATCTATTCCCCATGACATGGGAACAAGGCCAGTCAAATCAAATATGCATGGAAACATACTAACTGGGTGCAGAGTTCTAGCTATTTGAAGGATAAAGAGTGGTCAAACCTTGATTTGGATTTTTCTTTTGTTCTTTCATTGCATTTTGTTCATTGATGAAAGTCAATTTCATTTTGGTACCTGGCAGTACATTTGTTTAAAGAGCTAATAAATCATTAGTTTTATTTAAATTACATTTTTCTGCTTCAATAGGCAAAAATATATATATTTTTTTCCAATATGTTTCATGTATCATGACCATTTTTCCCCCATAATCCAGCTGCTCAAAAATGACTTGAGGCACAGGGAATAAGTAAAAGTCCATTAAACTGAAAATCCCGAACACATCATTAATTAGTCATAAACAGGATTTGATTATCCTCTAATATACCACTGGTCGTGGCTGAGAAGGGCGTTATTTATGGAAGCTAACCTTTGTCCAGCAAACGTTCTCAGGTGGACTGTGATAAGCACCTATGCCCATCTCTATTATTCAGAGCCCGCTGCTGCCAGTGGCTGCTCTTTTAATAATCACAAAGCATTTTCCCTGCCAGCCACAAAGTCCCAGAGGTGAAACTGCTAGACCATTTAGACACACAACAGGAAGTGGGATGTTGACCGTATCTGCAGGTTCACAATAATGTGGTTCTGATGCATCAAATCCATGCGGGGGAAAGTGACCAATACAATGGGCCACAATAAAAAAATGTTTTGAGTTTTAACAACTAAAATAAGGAAATACATTGGGATTGATCCTAATTTCATGAAGAGCTCATTTAAATATTTGCGAATCCTTATAGTTAGTTTATGTGCATGTGTGTTTGTTGAAAGCATTTTTATCCAAATCAAGATAACGAGGTAATAAACCGCAGAATAAAAGTTACTCGAGATCTCTCGTTGATATAATCTGTAATTGCTGAGATTAAAAAAACAAGAGAAGGAAAATTAAGAATAAATGTACGAGTTTGGGGAATTTAATGGAGAAATGCATGTTTCCCTGCATGGAACAGCTGCTATCAGGATAATATTTATATATCTCTATACTTATACATCTGCGTGTAAGGAAGCTCTACCATTTATGGGAATCGCTTTCTGTAACAAATGAAACTACACGGGTAAAGCACAAAATTCAATATTGATTTGTAAACACGTTACATAAACATTTTTTTGGTTGCTAGGGAGCCTTCAGTGATGTCATAATAATTATGTTGGCTTATATCAGCTTTGGAAAATAATAGACATGAAGGTTGCTTTATATTACTTGTATTGAGATAGGAGCATGGTATTTTGTCACTGTAGCTATCAGACTGGTTACCATAGCAACCGATATGGCATATCACTATCTCAGCTTTGTTAAATCATTGAGACATGGGAGTTACTTTATTTTACCCACACTGACACGGGGAATATTATATTATGTCACTGACATCTTTTTTTTGCAGTGCCAAAATGACTCAATATTGTATTTTTTTTTTTTTACAATTTCTGGTTTGTTGTAGAATTATTGTGTGATAAACAAATTGAACAAAAAATACAAGCATTGCCACAAAAAAGCAAATTGTAAAAAAAAAAACACTCAAAAGGTCCTATACTTCTGAGGATTAAAGTGATGGTTTTTGAATTAAAATAAACTTAATTTAATCTATAATATCACTGAGGTTCTACTACAATTGCATCTGATTGACGGTGAACACAACCCTAAAAGAAACGAATGTGAAGATTCATTTTTATCAGGGACTGAGAAGGCAATTCAATAATCTTGCACAAGTAATGATCAAAATTCCTGAAACAAAGGGAAGAATTCTAGAATTCACAGCCATGTTAAGTTTGAAAGACACCATTGATGGTTAGACATTAAATAACCGATAATTAGTTGCCTTTTCTGAAACAAAACTAGAACATGGACATTAAATTCTTTTGTGTGGATTAAATGATGACATTTCCGCTTAACCCATTGTAAACGTTCAATTCACAAGAACATTTGGTGTGCGAGAACAAATGTACTATTGCAGCTTTGATGAAGATTTATAAAGCTGGATACGAACGGTGTTGTGATAAAACATGTTTCCATGGCACCAGTCCATTTCCTGTCTGGAGCTCTGAATGGAAGGGTAGAGCAACTCTGAGTAATTTCATTGGAATAAAAATAGCTAGGGACACTGTGGTTTGACCATAGTGAAATAAACGGCTTAATAGGTTTAAACAACAAGTTTTTTGAGAAGAACTATACATATCCTGACCACATGACCATGTATAAAATATAAAGCATTGGAGCAATGTTTTGTAATTTTATGCATAACTTGAAAGAGAGCGCCATTGGGTGATTTTTGGAGTCTTAAAATGTGTTTAATGTCTGTCCCAGTCTACAGTCCTTTGTACCTGGCTCTCCACTTAGACAACAAATGCCAAATAACATGAAATCTCCCTTTGACGTTTTCTCCAACCATCAACAATTGCACACAATTAAAGCCAAAAGCAATGGCACTGATGTTTCCAGATTAAATTGCAAGTTGTTCTCACCAAATCTCCACTGCCAACATGGCTTTCTGACCATAAGTGATGCATTTAAAAGAGGCAACAACCTAAAAACAATCAAAAACCAATAAAAAATGTATTAACCCTTGTAAGGTCTTCGGGTCTGTGGGACCCGTTTTCAATTTTCATCATTGAAAAAACTATACAAATAAATATTTTTTCAAACTGAGATTCATTGGCCTTGGCTCATTTTCTGTGAGGGACAATAATCAGAAAAAAAATCATTGACCCCCCCCAGGCATCCCCCTCCTTCACATTTGTATTACATACAGGGTCTTCGGGTCCACTGGACCCAGGGCTAGTTAAAGTGTTGAAATCTAGGGTCCTGTGTACTCTCAATTTCCCTACATGTGTGTGGGTGGGTGTGGGTGTGTGTGCATACGTGCGTGTGTGCATGTGTGCGTGCGTGCGTGTGTGTGTGCGTATGTATATGTGTGTTGAAGGGAGAAAGTAATACGGTTCCCACACAAGGTTGCAACAATGTTGTAAATTTGGAGCACCCAACAATATTTGCACCCACATTCCCACACGTTTCACACTCTGCCCTGTGGGTATGAAGCTTGGAGAGACAGTATAAATATCTTGGTCAGTGTGGTTCCATATACTACACAAGATGGCAAAGTGATTCTCAGTTCAGACTGCAGTACAACTGATACTGCGGCACAACTGGGTTCAAATCATTGACGCTGACATACAGGACAGTCACAGGCTCCGCTCCTTCATACCTTCACAATCTCCTCCAGCTCTACGTCCCCTCCAGACGCCTCCGTTCAGAAAATGAACAGCGTCTGTTGGTCCCATCTCAGAGCGGCAAAAAATCTCTCACCAGGACCTTCTCCTTCACAGTTCCTGGCTGGTGGAATTCCATTGCCGTCCCTGAATCTCTTTACACCTTCAAAAAGCAGCTAAAAACTCCACTTTGTACCAAACTGCTTGATGTTTACTCCCAATGTAAGTCGCTTTGGATAAAAGTGTTATAATACATAAAGTCTAAATACATAAATGTAAATGATACTGGAAGAGACAGATGGATTTGAAGATGAAGCAGAGGAAGATGTTTGGAACATATTTCTGAAAATTCTGACACTGAGTTTGAAGAAGTGGATGAAGATCAGCCAGGTCAGAAAAGTAAAAGAGACTCAGGACCAGACCTTCATCAGTCTGGACGATATGAACAGTGAGGGCAAGCCTCTGAACAGCTGCGGCCAGGACAAGCCTATCAGCCTGCTTCAAAATGAAAAAGAACTTTAGGACCAGGCCGCCAGCAAGAATTTACAAGATCAGCCACTGAGCAGCCCGGCATAGGATCAGACTGTCAGCAGCTTATAAAGGACATATGGATGTCAAAATATGGCAGAATTGAATGGTCGTCCTGCTCAAAAACGAAGCCCCCCGCCTGGCTGCCAATGTGATTTGGATGATACCAGGACCTACACGTTTGGGAGTCACTCATGCACACGACATCAAATCTTCTTTTGACCTTTTTATGACATACCCCATCAAGACAATCATCAAGACAATGAGGAATTATTGCTGTTTTATGATGCATTTCCTTGTGTTTTTACATTTTAATAAAAAAATAAACAAAAACGAGTAGCACTTCTTTTCATAATCATCTGATTTGACACAGGTGAAGGAAAAAAAAATGTAAAAAGTGTTGTTTATATTACTTAAAAATGTGATGAACATCTGTTGAGTATAAAAAAAAAGAAAAGAGAATTCAATATGTTGAATTAAGGACCTAAAAATGCCATGGGTCCACCAGACCCAGCAGGACCCCCTGTGTAACACAAAAACGAAGACCCTACAAGGGTTAATGAAGTAACAGTGGCATCCTCCCCTCCATGGCGCTCACTCACCTAGCTTTTCTCCACTAATTATTCATTTATCTTCTCCCAACTGACCAATCCCCATCCCAAAATGAGCGATAAACCAAGCAGGTCGAGCATGCATCAAATTTATTTGACAAAGTTCTGAATTGATCTTGTTTTTTAGACCGTGCATACAGGGTACTTTAATATCTTCACCAGATACCCCGAGGGACATTTAGAATTAAACTATTATCTGCCGTTTCCAATATTTTTCACTGCATGACGGTTCCACGCAATCAGATGATACATCAGCACCTTGGCATTCAGACGGCATTTGTGAAAGAAGGGGCCACTCTCAGGAGCTCAGTGAAAGCCAGCATGGTTCTTTGGAAGGATGTCACATGAGCCACAAGTCTAACGTGAAATTTCCTTGCAACTAAACTAAATGGACCAATAAAACAAAGAGTAATTGGTTGAAAACCTGTGGCCATGGAAAATGTGACCACGTCCAGCAGATACGGTGCATAGTATTGAGGTGGTACTGACCTTGAGATGCTACCATTTAGAATGAATTTCTAAATAAACTTGAATTTTCCTGCAACCATCCCATGGTTTTATGATGAGAATGCACTTTCAAACCGGACGAAGGACTAACAACAGTTAAATTATCATTTTGCTTCAATTACAAGTTGGATCATGCATTTTTTATTTAATTTCGCAACTTGTAAAGTGTTAAAATGTCTATAGAGTTACTGTTGGAGATGGAAAAAATGAGAAATACATCAAAAACAGGAAGTTACATCACAAACATGGCTCTTTAAATGAGTTGCTGAAGAATGCTCGCTCTTTTCTGCTTTAAACTTTCAAAGAGCCACTTCGCTCTTTGAGGCACCCCTCTTATCCCCTCCCCCTCCTCTCTCTCTCCCTTGCTCCTTTGTCTCTCTCTTCCTCTCCATATAGTTTGTTAGCTGCTGCATCTTCAGTGTTTTTAAAGCACATTTTCTGTTATACCTTTATAAACCTTGCTTCCAGAGTCTTCTTTAGTGGGTTATGATCAATATTTTCATAATGAAAATGTAAATGCAAACACGTGAAATTATCATTTAGCACATAACATATCAGAAAGGACTTTGCTACACATATGCTTCCATAAATTCATAGACGTCGTACACATTTGACATTTACAGACCTTTACAATGTATAGTTCAACTCCATTACTATCGTCCTTGATGTAATCTGGTCAAATTTAGCTCCCAAATCTGTCAGGAAAAGTCTCTAATATCCCTTAGGATTGCAGTGGCATGTTCTAACAGCTTGTCTGGTTTGGCAACAGTATTGAGGGGGATGGGTCTTCCTAATAGCAGTTCCCTTGAACCACATGATTTGTATTCAAATCAAAATCCTTTACCATTCGATATTTTCAAACTCGCCTTGAAAACAACCTAAAATACCGGAAATTGTGAACAAGAAGAAAACAAGAAAGGCTGAGAAACCATTTATTTCTGAGAGGCTGTGATTATTGGCTGCAGGTCCTTCCAGAACCAAACAGACAATATAAGACCCTCAAATGGCCCCCTCTTTTCCTTTCACTCGGGTCATTTTTCAAGGCTCTCAACTTCCAACCATTATGCTTCTGCATTTATTCACTTCAAACCGGCAGCGGATGCAGCACTGCAGGGTACAGTTATAATTTTACAATGGTGAATAGACGGAGCACGAGACTCGGTGCGCCTAAGACAAGCCAAACGCATTTCCTCCATATGCTTAGTTGCTGCAGACAGAATGGATTGGCCAAGGAAGTAGCTCTCACATTCGGATCAGACAACACCCTGCCGACAATAGCAGTGTCCAACTGATTTCTGGGCAGCAGGTGGGGCATTTGTACTTGGACAGAAAGATGTTAAAGGACATGATCCCACCTTCTGCTAGATATCTGCTTCCAGGCATTACTATGGCAACTAGCAGAGTAACTAGCTAAAGTCAGTGGCATTTTCAGGGAGTACAAGGGCCTGCTGGAAATCAGGAACAGCAGCATGTTGCTAATCAACACTGACACAGTTGAAACAAGAGATTTCAAGAGTTTTTTTTGTCCTGAAGCACATCATGACTCTTGCAGGTTGATATATAAGCAATAAAATAGCATTTTTCTTTCATTGAGTGTGGGTGTGTAATACCTGGATATGTGCTCTGCTACACTGGCATCTCTGTTTGACGCTTGGTCGGCTTCAGCAACAACAGGTGCCAGAGTAGGGATGGGTTCTGTTGCTGGAACTTCCTGCTTGCTTGTACTAGGTCCATCATCTGCTTCCTCATCCTCCATTTTCTCCTCTTTCCCCTTTTCCTCACTTTCATTATCACTGTCTTCCCCAAGGATGTCATCCACCTGCAGAAGTTCAGTCTATCGTTATATTTATGCTTTTTATGCAACTAGCAGTAAGAGTACAAAAACTGTAACCAACCCCCATGCCAGATTTTCCTAACCTGAGATATGGAATATGGAAAATTGGTTGCTATGATAAACTGTCTGGTTGCTATGGAGGGGTAGATGAAAATATAATGTTCTCTATGTCAATATGAGTAACATAAACCAACCCTTATGTCTCTAAGATTTTCAGAAGCTGAGCTAGAGATTTGCAAAATTGGTTGCTATGGAGAGGTCGGTGACACTACAATGTTCCCTACGTCAATGTGAGTAACATAAACTAACCCCCACATCTATATGATTTTCCAAAACTGAGATAGAGATATGCCAAATTGGTTGCTATGGTAAACCGTCTTGTTGCTATGGAGGGCTCAGTAACATGATATAAAATTAAAAAAAAACCTCCTATGTCTCTAAGAATTCCTGAAACTGAGAGAGATATACCAAATAAGTTGCTATGGTTAACTATCTGGTTGCTTGGGAGGGGTCAGTGACATAATAAAAAGTTACCTATGTCAATAAAAGTAAAATAATTCAACTCTTATGTCTCTAAGATTTTCTGAAGCTGAGAGAGATATGCCAAATTGGTTGCTATGGTTCACTGTCTGGTTGCTAGGGAGGGGTCAGTGACATAATATAAAGTTTTCTATGTCAATAAGAGTAAAATAAATCAACTCCTATGTCTCTAAGATTTTCTGAAGCTGAGAGAGATATGCCAAATTGGTTGCTATGGTTCACTGTCTGGTTGCTAGGGAGGGGTCAGTGACATAATATAAAGTTTTCTATGTCAATAAGAGTAAAATAATTCAACTCCTATGTCTCTAAGATTTTCTGAAGCTGAGAGAGATATGCCAAATTGGTTGCTATGGTTCACTGTCTGGTTGCTAGGGAGGGGTCAGTGCTTACTGGATTTAGCTTCTCAGCAACAATTTGCTGGTTCATTAATTTCAAAATGGGGAATCTTTTAGTAGACAATGAACTGATTGTCCATACTAACATTGGCGCGTGTTATTGCTATTATATTACACATCACTTCAGTTATTCTTAGAAAGGACATTATAAGGGCACTGGCAAAAACCACCAGGAACTTCCCATACGACTGTACTCTCTACAAGCCCAGTGTAATTGCTTCCTCCTGCTCTTGGGAACAGCAATCACACACATCATTTTCCTCCTTCTGCTTATTATTATAGTGAATGGAGCCTCTGAAATGGCCTGCGGAAATATGCCAAAGCAATATACACAGATAATAAATTAGCTCAAGCAAGGCTGCTTTAAAGCAAGTTGACATGCAGAACTTTTTTCTATTTAATCTGACAGATAAGTATAATGAGGGGGAAACATTTAATTAAAACTAGACTGTTTGTAATCTAGAAACATCTTAGATGGAAGAGTCCCCCCAGAAGCCCAGGATATGTAATTATGAAAGGCAGCAAATTAAAGTTAAGGGGAGAATTACATCTAAGAAGGGGATGTTAACTCTGCTTTTACCATCAGAAAAAAAGGTCAAGAGAAAGATTACTGTAAATCGTCATAGCCGGATATATATATATATATATATATATATATATATATATATATATATATATATATATGTGTGTGTGTATTCAACAAGAGTCGCATATATGTTATATAAAATATATGTTATATAAAAATACGTATGTTCTATCATGAATTCCATATGAACCTATGGCAACAGTAACTACATGAAATTACAGGCATGCCAGAGGAGTCAACATGAATGAAACAACATCCTCTCTGTGAAGCACGGTGGCGGGTCCCTGATGTTTTGGGGATGTTTGATCTCCAAAGGCACAGGAAACTTGATGGGAAGATAAATGCAGCATGTTACTGCCCGGATATCAGCCCAGAAGCTGCGCCTAGGACGTTACTGGATATTCCAACATGACAACGATCCAAAATCCACCAGACCAAAGTGAAGGTTCTGGAGTGGCCATCTCACTCTTCTGACCTCAACATCATTAAAGCACTCTGGGGAGAACTCAAAGTGCAGTTCATAGAAGAATTCACAAGAGTTGGAGGCTTTTTGCCAAAAAGAATGTGCTGCTTTACCAACAGAGAAGATAAAGAACCAGGAAATAAAAATTGCATACAACTGTATAACGAAAAAAAAAATACTGTTAAATCACATGGCTCACTAAAAATGTGACGTCAAATGTGGTCATTACAGATTTTATCTATAGTTTAAGGGACTTGTTTACAAAACCTACCAAAAAATCAAGTAGTATTTAGTGATAAAATTTATCTATAAAGCAGTTAAAAACATCTTGTGCGACTTAATGTGCTGTACATCAAATGAACACCGGTTAAAACAAGTTTAAAAAGATTCAAAAGATTCAATAAAATAAAAAAAACTGTGAAAATAAAAGTGTCTAGTTCCAGAGGCAGCTGTTTTAAAAGATCAAGTTTATTTTTAAGAAGTCCATTGGTGTGGTGCACCCAGAAACGTTTATGTACTTTTCTTCACCATGTATTCAACAAGAGTGCAAAGCAACGGGCATTAGACATCACAAGACATATGCAAATATTTTTTCCACAACATTGCATTTTCATTAACTATGTGACTAACATTTTTAAGGAAAACATTTCATAAATTAATGTATGATGAAAAAGGCATTCAGAAAAATAGCAAATACATATTGAAATAAGCCCATTTCTGGACTGAAAATTCCCAATGTATTAAATCTTCATTTTCCATAAGACCCAGAGCGACATAATGCAGTGCTATAGTAGTACAAGCCACAATAAAAAAAAAAACAAAAGCTGACGGTATCATCAACAAGGTAATAACAGCAGAGTCCCAGCATTTCGATGAAAAGTCCACAATTCAATGATGGACAGAGAGATATTGCAGAGGCTGTGCCAGCTCACTGCTCAACCAGGGATCTTTTTTAATATTTCAAAATTTACTTTCAGATGCCGGGATTTGACAAGAGTATAATCAAAATTAGATCGGCAGAAGTTAGAGGTCCTTCTGATATTACAACCTTGAGTTTGGACATAGAAAATTACAATGATGAAATCATTGCAAGAATCACTGTAAAGCTAATAAGTGAAAGCAATGCAAGTTATTAGGTAGCTTTACCCCTTTGAATTGGGATAAATGCTATCACTGCTGTAATGTTGCAGTCAAGACCTACTTAACTGAGACCAACAAAGTCCTAGACCAGAGGACATCAAAACCAAGCATGCTTGGGTTAGACCATGTTTGGCCAAGAACATCAAATCATCAACTTTTCATTTACAGGGAACAAAGGTATTAATGAAAAATATCACACTGTATACTTTTTAAATTATATTCAAGTGCTAGGCAGTACTCACTTAATGTTATCACATTGGAAACGGGTGCCATTTTCTTTTTATAATAGCTACATTATGGAACATATTTACCTCAATGGTACTTCTCATTGGATCGTTCTCATGCTCACATTAGCGTAACATTAAATGTGAGGCCAAACTTGTTTGGAAGTTTCAACAGAAGAAAGGCTAAGATGCAGTTTGCTAAGTTCAATGTATTTAAAACTTCTGCCAACGTTGTAGAAGAAGATTGATGGGATAAACTCTTCGGTTGCTAGATGATTTAATTGTTTAAAAGCGGACATTATTTGTGTCTACACTAAAAGATGGATTTTTGCACACAATATAACAAATTTCCAGGCCAGAGTTGCATGTTGATTTGCAACAACTTTTCTTTAATCAAATAAAATATAAAAAAAAGCAAAGTGTGTTTATTGAGTAAGCACAAACATATTAACTCACTAAAACACAGGCCTGACTCAGAGTCTGGAATAATACAAAAGATAAAGTGTATACATATGTAAAATCTGGCTTTACTCATTCTTTTTTTTAATCCCCCAAAAATTATTTTTGAACTCTTAAGTCAAATTATTTAACCAGTGACACTGGGAGGGATTTGTTATTGATATGTTTGTTATGCATGTTGATTTTACAGTATTTATGTTGCTGTGTAAAAGTTATTGTAATTTGACTTTTCATAAAAAAAAAACAAAACCCAAAAAAACCAAACAAACAAACAAAAAAAAAACCCTAAACGCGTATACTAGGCAACGCAAGCTACAGTGACCAAACTTTGCCAAGAAATCCAACCTAGTCTAACTCCCATTGCTATTGCTTTTCAGACTGGTACTACTAAAGGAATTCTGGGAAACCACAGGGAATGCTGGGACATTTTCCATTAACATTATGGAGTCTGTAAGGACATACCAATAATTGTGCAAAAGATATTTGAACCCCAGACTCTAGAAGTGGTTAAGTGTTTACTATTGACAATAAGTCCAATGAAAATAAAGAGGGAACGACAATGAAAATGTCTTCAAGATGAAACATTATCTAGAAATGGGGGTTTGCTAATCAGTCATCTCTGCGATGGACTGGCGAACTGTCCAGGGTGTACCCCCGCCTCTCGCCCAATGTGTGCCGGAGATAGGCACCGGCAGACCCCCGTGACCCCGAAAGGGAATAAGCGGGAATGAAAATGAATGAATGAATGAATAATCAGTCATCCCTAGCAACCAAAACTTTACGCTTGCAACCAAATTTTCTGACTTCTATCTCAGCTTTGGTAAATGATTAATACATGGGGGTTGGTTTATAGATCTTATAGAGACAAATGGAAAAATATATTATGTTAATGGGTCCTCGTAGCAACCTGACTTTACCATGGCAACCATTTTGGCACATCACTGTCTCAGCTGAGCAAAATCACAGAAACATGGGGGCTGGGTTATATTATTCATATTAGCATGGAGAACTTTGCATGACGTCACTGACTGCTCCAAAGCAACCAGTAATTCTACCTCGATAACTATTCCAACCAATAACAAAAGCAATCTTTTTACCACTCCCCTACCACAGGGGGAGTGGTAAAAAGGGTTGATGGCAATCACAGTAATGTTTTGTGTCAAGTATTAAGTCATGTTTTGTGAGGGGGTCCGATGCCATAAATGCAAATCAGTTTATAAATATAATTTAGTTGTTTAAATAAACCCAACATTTGGACCGATTAAAGTCATAAGGGGGTAAAAACCTCATTATTGATCAGCAGTCCTTATAGTCTGCTACAAAAATAGCTTTGTCTACAAAAATTAAATAAAGGAAAGACTTTGAACTTATGGTGACAGTTCAGGAGTAAGTAATTCATGATACAGCATTTAATCATCACAAAAAATGTAAATAATAATGAATTCACAGTGACTTTTACCGCAAAGAAACGTATATTCTGCCCAGAGCATGAGGGCTTAAAACAAACAGAGTGGAACCCATACTGAAAGAAGAGACTTTGTAAAGTTATGCCCAAAAGCAGTAAACCCCAATTAGTTCGAGAACATTTTGCAAGATGGCAGATTTCAGGGGGTAAACACACAGCGACTGACTGGGAAAGAGAGCTTCAGGAGAGCTAAAGGCCTTTCAAAATATTACATTATTCATAACCTATGAAGTCAGAACTTAGAACACACAAAAAGTTACCAAACCCCAAATGTAAGAGAAAGGGGCATGAATGCAGAGATTCAATATACTGCACAACACAGATTTTGTCATTTCTGAAGGATCCTCTGAGTCCACATAGACACTTCTTTCCCTAAAAGTCAGCAGTGTCAATCGGTAATGTAGACTAATTACATTAAAATATTAAGTAAAATAAAGTTAAGTTTTGCTTTTCCAGCAAAAATGAAGCATATGGGAGAGAAGGTGCAATCCTGCACTGTTAAAGCTGCACAGTGATATTTTAGTGACTCTTGATGAATACACGCGCTCTGCATCTTTAGAGAGTGACGGACTTGATGACTTAAGGGCATGGTTCCAATAAATCTACTTTTCTTAGTTGGCAGTCTCTTTAAGGAATCAGAATCTTTTATTTATTCTGAATGAAAATTAAAATATCAGTCTTTATGTATTTATTTTGGTCTTTGGATTTAATGTTTAGCACATCCAAACAAGGTAAAAAGAGCAGAGAAAATATTCTACCTCACAACTAGACAAATTATGCAGCACCCACAGCACAAACAACCTTGGAGCAACTTCAGTTCCTAGAATTGGAAAAAACATGTGAACAGGGACGGTCTGAGAGTGAGAAGAAATACAGGCGTTTTGAAAAATCTTCAGGGTATGCTGTTTGTTCTGGTGCTAGAGAAATACGATATTTGAGAACCTGTAATCAGGGGGTCGAATTTTCATTTGTTGGGCTTGTTGTTTTCACTGGGAACAAATAGAATCCAATGCTATGTTCCAATGCTTTAAATCTAAAAACGGTTTAATGAAAGTTCTGTTTGAAAATCTACACTCAAGCTGGGTCTTCTGTGTATGCTGTAAGCATCCCTGAGAGAAGTGGAGCTTAGGAACAACATGTAGAGACCAACAGCTTTGATTCCTCAGCAAGACCTGAGGCATGCAAACAAATATGCCGCCAGGGTTTTACTTGTGATCAGAACACTGATTTATCTACAGCCTGACAAACAAAAAAAGCTCTTGTTAAAAAGGTTTTGAACTGCTATTCCCCATCCATTGAGAACTACCTCGTTTCATCAAAAACAACATATTTTTAAAGGGGTCATGAACTGGAATTTATTTTTCTTTAAACTGTTCGTGGATGTCTAATAAAACAGATAGCAATATTAAAATAAATAAATAAAAAACATTGTTGATTTGAATAAATACATACATCTGGTTTATCCTTCACCCATGTTCCAGTCATTTGAAAAGATAAAAAGTGATTATTGAAATATTTTGGAAGTTACCATTATATGGAAATCTTGGTTATTATTTTTAAAGGGTGGTTTGGTCCTCATTTCTGCTCACTATACACTGTCCTTTTCATTCAAAGAAAAATCACTAAAGGCAACAGTCAAAGAAATAATCTTTAAAAAGGGTGGTTTCTCTACTTTGTACTTTTTGGGTAGAGTTCAGCTTCTCACCAAGCTATGAGAAAAAACAATTATTTAAATTAAATGACGAATGGATATGAATTACAGATGCGTTTTTCTAAACACTGGCTTGCTCCTTGTTGCTCACTTTTCAGAATAGGCTCTGATAATAGACAAAATGTCAGCTAGTGCAATCAATCAGCATCAAAGACAGTAAAACACATGGGTGTGGTGTCCGTGACGCTACCTATAGGTTTCTAATCAAGAAGCCGTAAGGCCTCTAAACAAAGAAATGAATTTAGATCCTTGAATGGCTTCTCAGCAGGGTATGCTTTGTCTGAGTTGAGGAAATATTGTATCAGTGACACTCCCTGACACTGCCTGAAGATGGCGTTTGTGGTACAACAGATGCACTCAATGCCACACAGGGAAACGGGAAAGAAGACACTTGACGACAGAGAAGAAATCAAAGACCATATAGAATCGCATAGAATCAGAATCACATGCAAATCAGAGCATGTTCACGCGTGTGACACAGTGTGACTCAAAGTCACAGGCTGGTCGTGAGATATTTGGTGTGATAAATATCTGGAGCCGTCGGCAAGTCATAATCTTACACTGCCAAATGTTTTCTGACTGGAAATAATGTCTATGACTATCTGCAGCCAATGAGAGAGCCACATCTAGTGCATTGTAAAGTTGGGGAGTAGACACAAAGCCACATCTCACCTTGCGCTCTAATCAAAGATTGAGAAAGCGTTCTAAATTCTCTTCGATTGGGTCTGAAGTCATGGGGTGTGAAATCCTCTGTCACTGAGAGAATTCAGCTGCAACTGGATGCTGCTCCTGCACTGTGAAGGGTTCTCAATCTGAAAGGATTGCAATTTAAATTGGCCAATCAGCTTGTAAATGTTAAACAATCCGTCATTTTGGTTTTACCGTTCAAGATCCCTTTAAGGGTCACCATAATATCTATTCTGAACAATTCATAACAATACAGTTTACAGTGCTGAGACCAAAGCAATCGATTGCTATGTGGTTGAAAAGAAAAGAGAGAACATTACTATTATTTTGTCTCATTTTCTGCAGATGACAAGTATTTCATTCCAAGTAGAAGTAGTAGGGGTGTTTTCAATTATAAGTATAATGACAAAAACAGCAGAGGCACACTATGACCTGGAAGAAATGTGTGCTCTCGCAGATCGTAACCAAGACAGCCTGACATTAAAAAGCATTAAACAAACACACAATGTTTACCGAAATTGTAACTAGCCTGAGCCACACGTGGAACATCTGAACTGGTCATTTCTGTAGGGCTTGAGTCATGATGCATAAGATGTGACATGGAGATGCTGCTTTTAGATGGCAACCAGCTTAAACGTATTGAGACGTGCATAAAAGCTCTGGTAAATGAGAAACTTATTATTCAAAAAATGGCAAAATTAACCAATAAAATCTTACCTAATAAAAATACAGTGCTCTTCATCAAAATTCATTTATAATTCAATATTGATTTATTATCAGTGTCTTTATAAGATACCCAGATCGTTCAAAAATGTTTGATACCGATACACTGAATTCGATACCAGTTCCAAACAATACTTTTTTCCATACTTTTATTTTAAGATATAGATTTTAAGAAGATTACATAACACGTGATAGCAGAGAAACTTTGGTTTTATTTTTTCAGGATGTTTGTGACACTTTTCACAGCTGGCGTATCTCTAAGATCAATAAGCAAAGGAACAAAAGCAGAAAATGAACAAAGTGCCGGGTTAACATTTGCTGTTAACCTTAAAACAGGGGTGCCAAACTCATTTTCACAGAGGGCCACATTAGCATAATGGCTGTCCTCAAAGGGCCAGATGTAACTTAAAAATGTAAAACAATGTAATCGAATGTAATGTAAAATAAATGTAACTACTCCTTAATGTTAAATAACTCATTATTTATAACTTATTCAAGTGACAATTCAGTTACATAGAAACAATTGTATGCTTGTTGTTCTAATATAAATCCTTTTGATTTTTGTCAGCTTATGAAAACCCACATAACTCTATTAATGGAGGATCAAACTGTCCAAGTGAATAAAGAAAAATAGCATTTTTGTCATTTGTTTAGCGAAAAAAAACCCTCACAGACTGAAGATGATGCATATCGATCATCATCCTTTATCATCAGGCTCAAGAAACAGATCACAGATAAAATATTAGCTGCGCCCATTTCACATCTTGAAATTTATTTTAGCGTGAGAATTCGGAGGTGTGGCGTGAGAGATCACTCAAATACTTGAGTCTTACGTTCAATGTGTGAGAGTTTGCAGCTCTGCAGTTTTACTCGTGAGTATGGATGTGTTGCTAAAGGCATTGTGGGAAATGAAGTTTTTTTTGGGTTTTTTTTAGACACTACTTAATTTGCTGACAGAACACTGTATTTGCAGTAAATTTGTTTAATTACTCTATAGGTGACAAAGATTTTGTGTTGGGACAGTAGTTTAAACCAAACACAAGAGAAATTGTCTTGCTTTATGTCACTCTGCTTTTTAACATATTGGTTTAAAAAGCAACAAAAATAATGCATTAGAGATGTTTATCTTTTACCCACAGAACACCAGGGGGGTATTCCAGAAAGCTTGGTTAACTTACCATATGATAAATCATAACCTCTGGGTTGATTTACCCCAAACAGGCATACCATGAGTATGTAGGTTCCAAAACACCTGAGAAGAGTAAGTTTAATCAACCTCCAACTGGTTACCCAGAGTTAATGCGCGTGCACGGTGCATATATAAAGGCATTTTCAATGGATCGCCGATTTCACGAGTCACCATGGAAAGTCAAAGCGAAAAAAAGAGAGCGGCGTATTTCACAGAGGCGGAGTTGAAGGTTTTAATGCACGCTTATGAGGAGTTTAAGCCAATAATATTAAAAAGAAGCAATACAGCTGTATCAGCTAAAGCAAGAGTTGGCTTGGCAAAAAATAACGGACAGAGTAAATGCGTGAGTGTATTAAATTACAAATTTGGTATTGGCTCCCGTTTTATTATAATACAAAATAATGAAGTATGACTTATACAGCCTTTTGAATATGTTATATCACTACGAAAATAATTAATACATGTATAGATATACATAATATGACTAAATATTAAATATGCGTCATAGATTTTACTACAAAGGACAAACCTGCCATTCTGTGGAATTCGTCTTTAATAACAAGCAGAGGTTTATGGCCAGGGAACTGTACAAACGTGGGTAAGAACTGTTTAAGTGAAAGACATACTGTACGAACGGCTCTACACACAGTTGCCTTTCCCACATGCTCTGAATCGCCCACACTGTACAAAAAATGTCCAGACGCAAAAAAACCTAAGTGCTATGCACAGAATGTTTTCTGTGCTAAGCGCAGAACCGCGGTTTGTCACATTCGCGATATGCGGTTTTAAAAGACGTGTTAAATAAACTAACGAATCTTTTGAAAAACGATAACGCTCTTTCAAATATTCATTAGGGTATGCAAACACATCAATACGCGGTCTTATAACCCTCTCCCGACGAAAAAAAAACCTCGTATAATTTGTGCTTCTACGTCCACAGGATCCTCATCAAAAGGGCACGCCATGCTCACCAACCTTCTGAAACGAAGTTACACTGAAACATAACCTGCTCCCGAGCAGGTTATCTTCAGAGAGTCAGTTGCTATGGTTACATACATACCCAGAAAGTTACCTCCGTTTTTGGAACCGAAAGTTGAGGTTATCCACGAACTTATCCTTAAACATACCCAGGTATGTCACATAACCTGCTTTCTGGAATACCCCCCAGGGCTAAGCTGTGAAAAACAAGCCATTTCTACAAAGAAAAGCATGTTGTTTTAGACCAAGCTTGATAAAATAACTACTTGAAGGTGCACAGCACTCCTTGGAGTGGACCATTATGGAAAATCCATTAACCATAATCACATTTCAGAATGGCCAAACACAAAAAAGACCTTCATAATCAAATCACTGACTATTGTGATACAAGGGAATAATACAAGAAAGACGACTACTTCCAACAGTCACAAATTCCATAAGCGATTGTTCCCTCAGAGATCTGTTCTTATAGTTTTCTATAAAAGCAATTCACAACTGACGCCATTTGTAGTCTCTTGCTTTGAACAAAAGCAAAGGGTGCTTTCAGGGGCAACGGGTTGATGAAACATTATAAATCACACAATTCACTCTCAACCTCAGATGATTATCACCAAATCAATGCCTCAAGATGTGGGAAACGCTGCCGTCTCTCCAGTGTGTCTTAGTCTCAAACCTCAAACTCACCGAGTGCCTGATGCATCTCAGTCATTCACAAAATCAAAGGCTCTTATCTGATTGGCCAGCTTTGCAGAACTCATCGATTGTGCTGAATTTACTGGGGCATCTGTATCTGAAGCCTTATTAGTAAGAGGCAAAAACAGCCAAAGCAAGCTGCTGTGAGTATTTTGGGAAATGTGCATATGTTAAAGATGTGATGAGTTTTTAGGTGGCAAATTTTTATTTTATTTTTTGCATCCAGGCAAAGACAAAAAAAACAGCTTGAAAGCGTTAATTAACTGTTTAAAGGGTCTGTCAAAAACACCTTTTTAACATTAACATGTATAAAAAGAATTCAATAATTGCTCCAGGGTGGATTACTGTAATGCACTTCTCATTGAATTTAATATAAAATTCTCCTGCATACACACCTTTGTACCAAAATGCCCCAGTCTAGTTTTAATGTGTGAGGCAGGGCTATCAAGATTGTGAAGAGACCCCATTGGTCAGAGGATGTGTTTCAATCAACAATCGACTCCCAAAAATCACACAACGCACATTTAAAGACAATATCATATTTTCAGAGATTTACCTGTGCTTTTTTTTTCATAGATTAAGTGGATCGACCAAAACAAAGCAACCTTGGTGTCCAATGCTGTTCTTGAGTCCTTAATTCTATCCAGAGCTGAAATGCCAATCCAAAGTTTACCAGAGTTTGACTTTGTGCTTTTTTTCAGGCCTGATCACATGGTTTCAGACTCGTTTGGAATCGGAGGTCACCTCCTGATCAGGACTTGGATTTATCTCGTAGCGATCACCGAAATTGGGAGTTTTACTATTAATATTAGAATAAATAACACACAGAAAAAAAGTAAAAATAGTCTAAAGATATACTGCCAAAGAAAATGAATAAACAATAAATAAAAAACAAAAGGATATACATTTCCTCTTTTTACTAAAACAAGACTGTAGAATGCATATGGATACATTAGACAAATTACCAAATGAGAACACTTCAAAAAATAACACGAATAAACAAAAAAACATAAATAAATAAAAAGAACATTTTTCAAAATGCTAGAATAAATAAACCGTACATGCCTGCTTTTAATTACTCATTTAGAGTTGTATTTGAAGCAAACTGAATGTGGGTAAATTACACAAATTAGAGTAAAAAACATAAACACTACAAATAATAAAATAAAGAAATAGTCTAAGTTAAGTTGCCACCAAAAGAAAACAAATTAATAAACTGTTGCCGCTGGTAGGTAAGCCAATAAAGGTGGCTTTTTATTACGCACTTTGTGTTGTTTTTTAAGTAAACTGAATATGAATAAATGACACAAATTAATGCAGGGCACAAGGGTAGGCGGAGTCAAGCAGACTCTTCTCGAGCTCTGAGCTTTTTTTACAGCGAGCGTAAATACAACTCTCTGACATTTCAAAAAATCCATGCTAAATCAACCCACTGCGCTCCTCGCACCGCTCCCACTCTGCCCCATTAACATTCACTGTTTCATAACAACAACAACAACACAATTGCTTGACAAAAAAAGAGATAAAAGCAGACAACAGTAAATTGATGGTGCAGTGAAAAAAGCTGTAGCTACAAACCCTGCTTCATAACCCTTATCATATCCAATAATGCTTCAAAACGTTGTTTCCTATGCTTGAAACAATGTCTGGCCACTAGATCTTTTATTCGAGCCTGTGGTTGACAGGCAATCGAACTCTCGTTCCTCTTTGAAGTGCCTTGGGTAAACTAATTTGATCAGCAAAGCATTTCAGATCTCAACAGGAAGCATCATAAACATTGCTAAAGCATCCCAATAGAACGCAACTCAATAGTACGAAACAGTCCTGTGAGGGCGTCTGAATTCTCCAGAGTATTTGGCTTCTATTGGGACAAAATTAATAAAAATAACAAGTAGGAAGAAAAATCATCTTCTTCTTTCACTAGCTCCAATATAATGAGCCATAAAGAAATACCACCGAAAATACAGAATTTAAATCTGTTTCCATTATACCCTCATGTTACTCCAGACTCTAACAGTCAAGCAGTCCCAGGCACCAGGTCCCATCAAACACGGATGCTTCTGCAAGCTGTGAGACAAGATTATAAGATGTCTAGAAGAGAAAGGTCACAAACCTCACTAGCATTTCAACATCCCATCATCCTGGCAACCATTTCAGGAATATTGACATTTAGGTGTTGGATTTCTTGCATGATAGCTGCTAGACATCCAATTAGGGCTTTGCTTTCATTTAATCTACTGCCTTCAGAACATTAGCGGATGGCTAAAGGAATTTGTACAGTTGAGCTTATGACACCTGGTTGACATTTGAAAAACACATGTTTTTGCCTCAACCCAAGATTCACTTGCAGCACAGAGACCTCCACAACAACCATTTAGATCTTTCTCCAAAGCGAACCATCACTTTTCAAAGGCAATTCAAAAGGAATCCTTCTTTAGAAAATCTTCATGAACATCAGACTCAACATACTAAGAGCCAAAGAAGAAGGCGAATCAATAAAATAAACATTACTGATAGATCAACAATGCCAATCAACTAGCTAGCATGTGTACTACAATTGTGCTCATAAGTTTAGACACTTTGGCAAATCTTCTCATTTCTTGAGCATTTCAAGCTGCTCAGAGACTTATGGAGCAATGAGACCAACATTTACATTTTTGGCCACAACTGTAAACGCTATATTAGGAGAGGAGTGAAAACAGGTAGTTTGGGCAACAGGGATGTGCGAACTCCAAAGGCTCAGGAAGATGAATACAGAGTAGGGGTGTAGCGGTACGCTGAAATCGTATTCAGTTCGGTACAGTGTCTTGAAGAGCTCGGTTCGGTTCATTTTCGGTACAAAACAATAAGAACTTACAAAATCTTTATTTTGAAAAGCTGCCAATACACAATAAAATTCTTGCATAAAATATATAAAAGTGACACATTTGGGTGCTATTTTAAATAAATTGCACTCTTTATAAAGAAATACACATTTTTTAAATAAAAAATTAAATACTGCAAATAGTTAGGACCTGAAAACTTTTAACACTAGCAACAGCTTCAGCTTATATATCAACAAAACTAACTATTCAAGTTTTAAGTTTTTGGCTAAAAAGATTAACCTATCCACATTTTCTGAAGAGAGCACAGATCTGGTTGCAGTGACAATATCTCCAGCAGTAGAAAATGTTAGATCTCCATGGAACAATGTCAGCATACAACTTTAAATTTATCCACTCGTCTATCCCCGTTATGTCTTTTAACAGAGAAGTCAAAGTGTTCCCAAACAGGAGACCGTAGTGAGGTGGGAGGGTCTTCAAGCTCTTGCCATTTCTGACAGGTACTCGTGCAGCTCTACTGTGCGTCACTCAATAGATTCCGTGCGGAAACTCACCTAGGAACATTGTTCCGCTGTGCTTAATATCGCCCTGATAATAAATTTATATTATTTAATAAAAAAAATACTGAAACGGTACGCAAGTGGCGAACAGGCTGCATCGAAACGGTTCAATACATCCCCGTGAACCGTTACACCCCTAATACAGAGTGTTATCAAAGGATACCGGAGTAATATGTGCGTTCATCAGCACAAAAGTGGCACAAGGGATGTTATTGGACATTCCAACATGACAATGATCCAAAACACAAGGAAAAGTCCACTTGTCATTAGTTTCACTAAAAGTGCAGTGGCCATCTCAGTCTCCTGACCTCAATATCACTAAACCTCTCTGTGGAAAACTCAAACATGCAGTTCATGCAAGAATTTACAACAGTTTAGCCAAGAAGAATGGGCTGATTGACCAACAGAGAAGATAAAGAACCTCATCGACAGCAACCTCAAGAGACTTCAGGCTGTTGTTTTTTGAAGGGGAAATACAAAATATTATAATTTGGGATGTGTACACTTTTGATCAGGGTCTTTTTGAATGTTTCTGTTGTCATTATGATCTAAAAAGAGTAAACAGAGTGGTTTGACAATAAATGGATTGACCCAATCACAAACAATGAACTACCGAGTGAAAAAAAAATCTAAAATTTGAAATGATGGACACAACTGCATGTGTCTGAAAATGTATTTATCAATAAATATCCATCTGGATGCTCCTCTGGGTTCAGGCAGTTGCATAGCTTCTACACTCATGACACAAGAAAGGAAAACACCCACATTAGAACTTATTTAGTTGCTTCACTGCAGTTTTAACTTGCTAAGAATTCTCCAATCCCATTTAAGAAAGAACAACAGTCTTCGATGTTCTGGAAGAATTCAACCAAGAAACGATTAACTCAGACCAGAATTGTTTTAGCCTGAGACCCAGCATTCTTCCCTCCTCTCTGAGGAATGTTCTGTTTTATTTGCGAATCATCCACCAAATACTGGTTTCTTTTACTTCTATAAACATGCTCAGAATTGATAAATCTGAACACAGAAATAAAATTCACAACATCCATCCATTCAGCCCAGTTTGAACCATTGCACCCACGTACTAGGAACATCATCTGCAATCTGACACCAATAAAATGAATACCTTCTTAAATATATATAACTGCCTTAAAGTTATTTTATATCAATATAGTGTATATATGTACATACATACATACACACTGACCAGCCACTTTATTAGGTACACCTGTTCAAATTTCTAATCAGCCAATCACACGGCAGCAAATCAAGCATCAGAATGAAAGGTGACTGAACGTGGCATGGTTGTTGGTGTCAGAGAGGCTGGTCTGAATGTTTCAGAAACTGCACAAGTTGATCAAAATTATATCTTAAATCATTAAAAGGCAAAACACTGACATTGATTTGTATGAATACATTAAGTTGCAGAGAAAAGTTGGGTAAACCCAGATAACAGCTTTAACATTTAACCATTTGACCTTAATGTATCCTTTAATCCAGCACACCCCAGGAGACCGCATTTCTCTCAAATCCCCATCATCTGAACTTTGGTGAACTTCATGTTCAGACATCGAAAATGTCACATTACCACAAAGCACTCCACAGCAGCTAAGAACAGAAACATCTGCCTCTTAAACCATCAACAGACTGATGACTTCCACCTAAAAATAAAAAAATCAATCTTGCCTTTAGCCATCAAAACAGTTCACAAATGACAAAAAAAAGAAATCCCAGTTGGAAAACAGGTTAAGTAAAATGCACTGCCTTCAGAAAACAAGAATGACACTAGTAGACACAGTCAAGACACAAAGCATAATTATGAGGAATGTGAATTTAGTCATTTTTTCTAGTCTTGTGAATTTATTTTGAGTGTTATTTTTATATGTTTAAAATATTTATAGAAAATTATAGCAACAAAAATTCACAAAATTGTTACCAACTGTCACAAAGAACAGTGTGTGTTGGTGTAAAAACAAAGTGCAATCAAGGAACCATTCAGTCCTCTTAGGAATGACCTGAGAAGGAACAACTACCTTTTGCTTTCATGAAGGTCAATGTGTAATTAGGTTGTAATTACTTACTTTGTCTAATGAAAACCCATTTTGCAAGGAATGAAAGAGTGTTAGTGAAAAATTAGAGTAACTAACTCCTACTCATCAAAGGAGCCATCCAACATCTTCTAAATGCCTCAAAAGTGCTCATTTTCCAACAGCAAGTCACTGAACGAAATCCCTCTTCACTTTCTAAATATAGAAACTATTCAGGTTCCATTTAGCCAGACTTGTGAATAAAGACCTAACCCCTCGATATCCCCTTTCTCAAAGTCCCAGAATAATAACGCTGCATTTTCATTCACCTCAGTGGAGATGTCCTATTAAGAGCGAATAGGGGGCTAATGAGCAAAGCCCCTGTTATGCTGGCAGAACAATGGTTCATAAATTGAGCAGTGGCAAATTGTATCCATCAGTGAGTAAAAGAGAGAAAAAACAAGCTTAGGGTGGATCTAGAGCAAGTTTTACATTGCTCACTCGGAAAGTGAACACGGTTAAAGGCACTTTCTTTGCCAGGAGAATTTACTAAATGGGTTATAGACTCTAAATATGGTCCCTAAATAAAAAGTTACCACGGCGCTGGGGCTTGTTAAAGTTTGATGGTCGAGTCTTTTCAAAATGAGATGTCAAGCCTGTGAGACTGGATGCTGCTTGAAAACAAACACTTACATTATTACATGTACACACCCAGGGTGATACCACAATGTTCAAACCTTTATTTGTAATGATCTCAAATTAAACTTTTGTATCTGTATCGACAAGTGTAATGTTCGGCTGTGCTCACAGGGCAGTGCGGACAGACAAACTGGGTTTATTTACAACATAATACACAATTATCCAAAAACTCAAATATGTGTGTGCACCAAAATGTCATATTGGTTTATAAATAATTAATATCTAATTGGTTTTATTTTAATTGGGATATTTTTATCTGGGGTTTCGAGTAATGCTTACATCTGAAGACACGTTCTGAGGGGCACTGGGGTGGGGGCTACACCGTATGAATCACTAACTCTGAACCACGTTCTAGGAACCAGGAACTTCAGACCCAAAGTTGGAGTTCCAAAACCCTTTTTTGTGTAATTTATAGCTTTAAAAATCTAAACGGAATGAAGCTCCTATTAAATTCTACTAAAAAACATTTGTTGAAGTATTGCAAAAGCCTCTTATCAGATGCAGGTTTTCACACAAAAGTCTCTTAGTGCTTCAAAAATAGAGAATAAGGCATTACAAATAAATTCCCAATTAAAGAGATCCAACCAAAATCATTCTCAAAAACACAAAAGAAAAATAGGAGAAAACACTAAGGCTAAGGCTTTACTTTCTCCCATTTCTCGAAACCTTTTGTTTTGCATGTTGAGGTGAGACAAAGGGGTGTCACAAATTATTGTTGAAGGGGTTGGGCTGGATATCATACCCTACTTTATATAACCTGGCAAAATTTTTTAGAAGCCGAAACTTTCAAAAGACCCTGATCAAAAGTTTACACACTCCGATTCTTAATATTTTGCATTCCCCCTTTAGAATAAACGACAGCCTGAAGTCTCTTGAGGTAGTTGTCAATTAGGTTCTTTATCTTCTCTGTTGGTCAAGCAGCCCATTCTTCTTGGTCTCCAACTCTTGTAAATTATTTCTATTGATTTAAACTGTTTCTCAAAGGCTTTGTTGACCCCTCTCCAAATATGCTGCTATGTTTGTGGCCAAAACAAACAGAAGTTTGGAGGCTTGTCTGTGAGCTGTTGGGTGTATTCTAAGAAGTTCCACTTTGTGGTATTTGCATAGCAATGGCTTTCTTCCTCAACCATTCAACCCATTTTGTTTGAAGTGTCGTCTCATTGTGATTTGCTTTTTCCATCGCATCACTGGATGGAAGAGGCAAGGGTCAGAAACCCAGAAATGTTTTCTGCACAAAAATTTTTAAAGGGTGAGGATGGGTACCTTTCCCAGCAACTCAAACTCTTCTGTGTCAGTTTTACATTTACATTTAAGAATTTGGCAGATGCTTTTATCCAAAGGGACTTTGATTTGAATGAATTTTTGTCAAAATCTTGCTTATCCTGAGATTTGAAACCGAAACCAAACCAAAATCGACAGTGCATGTATACTTTTGACCAGGGCTCTCAGATTCAGTTCTTGGACAACAAATAGCTTCACCCAACCAATAACAATAAGTGGAAAAATGCTTTTGCATCATGATTACTAACGGACTTACATACAGCATGTCACATTTTCATTTGACATTTTCACATTGTCTTTTTTTAATGAAAAATGAGAGAGAGAGAGAGAGAGAGAGAGAGAGAGAGAGAGAGACTGCTTCAGGTGATACAGTTTGATATTAGTAGGAGATCGTCTAAATTTAACCAAATGCATAAATGAAGGTTTCTTTACGGTTTCAATCTCCAATTCCATCTGTGTTTTGCTCTTTTGTGGTTCAGAAATGGTTCTGCTCTCCTGTCCCCTTAAAAAAATATCCCCACGTCTTGTTGAAGATGTAGTAATATTACAAGCAAAATAACACACAGACTCTCAAAGGTCCGGGTGTTTCTCATATACTTTGAACACAGACAAATGACACCTTGATGCTTCTTCATTAAATTCATTTTATATAATATATGTCAAAAGGGCACAGCACAACACGCGTTTGAATATGACAGCTCTGAGTCGGTCATGCTAATGGTTCAGAACGAACCACGCGTGCACATGAAGCTGAGCAGAAGATGGAATACCAGATACCGCAGCTACGGAGACAAGATTAAGACATGGACTGCTGAGATGTTAGATCTGCTAAGCGGAGACCCGAGACAGGGCAGACAAATGAGAAAGTAGTGAAAGAAGCTCTGAAGCAATGTTTCTAGGTCAGTGATTTTAAGAAGGAGCCGAGAGGCACATCTTTCTCTTTCACACTTCAGAGGAAAAAAAACAGGAAGCAGACAAATGTAAAAGGAAAAGGCTGGAGGAAAAAAAGAAAGTAATTTCACACAAAGCCTGACACAGCACTAAGGGCTACACTAGTGTGGCTGGCTGCAACAGTAAAAAAAAGATCGAATCAATGTACGGTTCGACACTTCTTGCACACCTTTTGTTCATGCAAACCCAAAGAAATAATAATTTAAGATAAAGAAGCCATTAAAAAGAGCCGATGGAACAATTTCAGAATGTAACCCTTGAGCTCTTTTTACAATTTTCTGTAATAAATTACCTTTAGAACAGTTTTTGTCTTAATTTCATATAAGAATTTTTTTGGGAACAACCCCGGTTCTTTTTTTTTTTTGTACACATTTTTTTGCACTACGCAACACAATAATTCCACGACAATGCAGAATTTGTAAAAAAAAAAAAGTACATTTTTGAGCAATAAATTGTCTTTTTTCCAGTAAAATACTTATAATCTACAACAAAAATCAAAAGATTACTGATTATAATCTACAACAAAACAATATAACAATTATCTCAAAATACCTGGCAAACCTCCCCTAAACCTTATACCCTGTTCCAAGCACTTTTTGTTCCATTGTGCCCTTTTTTAGGGTGTGTATCACAGGTCTTGTACTTCCCAGAGTTAACCCTTGTTTTCACCACTAGATAGCACTTATGGCAATTTGGGCGATAGCGCGTTTTCTCGCATTTTTGTTCACTTAACCTCGAAAGTCTTCCGAACTCTTGTAATGTAATTTATTTTTAATCACATATTTCCTCCAACGCATAACTGGTTGGATGTGTGTGCTCTCATACGTTCACAGTCATTGGTTTCGGCTGTTGCCAAAACAAAGATTCATTCAAGATGGATTTAGATTTAGAGGAACAATCACGTTAAGAATGCAGACAGTGAGCGGGCAGCAAGGATGAGAATGCTCAACCGCAGTAAATAATGGCAACTATTTCAGGGTTACTGCACACTTCATAGACAACAAGTGGAAACAATACACAAGAGGAGCGACACACTGCAGAGGTGCCAAACATTTTCCCCAAAAGAGTAGAATAATATTAAACGTGTTGGTCTCAGCAACTGGCTCAATCAAAAGACAGAGTTGTTTTGATTCTGGGTTCTGAAGTTCAGGAACAATTCTAAGAGAACTTTCCTTTTTTTTCCTGAAACTGATTTACTCAGTTTAACTCAAATGTATTTAAAACACACCAGTGACATAGAAAGACCAGCTTAAAAAATAAAACTTTTCATGAGAAAATTTGATTTGATGCATTTTTCCGCCATCTACTTACATTTCAAGTATAAATATTGGGTTTATTAAGTATAAATATCTAGGACCAATCAATCGACAGCACTAACGCGATTTAGTTTTTTTGTTATAGTACAGAAAAACAGACTGTTCTTTCAATACATACAACTTGGAATTGTATTTTTTGAACAATTTCAGGTTTGTTGTGAAATTATTGAGTGAAGAAAAAATAACATTAAGCATTGCCACAAAAAAAGTGTTTTAAAGGTAATTTATTAGAGCACATTGTACAGTGGTAAAAAAAATGCTCAAAAAGGCCGCGGACTTCTACGTGTTAAGAATCAAAAATACGTGTGATATACATTTTGAATTATTTACACCCCTACTGAAGCAAGAAATGTGTGGAGATTGACTAATACGTTTTAATTATTTTTTGTGCAGGTGCAGAGGTAATCAAGGTTGCCACCTGAAGCTCGTTAGCAGTCTCAGTAAAAAGAGCAGAGCGGATGGAAGGTGAAAAGCAAGACTCATTTCGCTGGACACCATGGCCCATTACAGCCATTTGGTAGCCCAGCCAGAGCACACACACAGATCCATCTGGCCAACTGTCCCGATGGCCCAAGATCTCAATCCTTCTCAGGGAAGTCACCCAGCAAACCATCCCCTTCGCCCGTGCCCCAGCACAAAGCACGCAGCACTCAAGTGACTCTTTTATTATTTATTAAAAAAAATATCCCTTTGAGGAAGTGAACGGTTTGTGCCCCTCATCTGTTCCCATGCCTCATTCACCCCACTTCAGCATTTAGTCGTTATTATTTAGTCATTTTGCAGCCTGCTATTATAACAGCATAGTGACTTTGCCTTTAGTGACCCTAATGTTTTTTAAATGAATTTTTTTATAGATATATGAATCAAATTAAGCTGTTTAAATGCTTTATAAAATGATAATGCAATTGAATCACAATTCGATGATGAGTGCAGGAATTCATTAATTCTATCCTTTTACAGTTGGCACTGCCTTTTAGCTGAGGAATCGGTGCAACACAGTCTTTAATGAGTGAAAATAAGCAGATTAAATTTAGCCTGACAGAACAGACTATATCGTATAGTCACAGGCAACACAATTGTATTACATTATAAAGATAATATGGGTAGATAATGAAGAAATCAATTATTAAAATGTAATTTCCTATTTCAATTGGGGCATTACGTTTTTTTTCTGAAAATGTAAAATAAATCACTATAATTATTGTTCACTTTTAATTTCATCGTCCTTTTAAACTCCTTTTCTATGTGGAAATGGAAGTTTGTTGTTATTAAATCTGTGTATGTGCATCGAACCTCTTTATCCATGCTCTCCAGATCTTCTTTGCAAAGGGTGTAGAGGGGCAATGTTTCCGACATACTGGGCTGTCGTTTCCTGCGAGAGGGTCCAGCCTGCTCATCATCAGGGCTCAAACTTGCAAACTCGTCCGTAACTGACCTGCACAGACACGTCTTGATCATTCACTCAGCCCTGAGCAGTAACGTGCCAGAACAGCAACCCAACGAAGGTTTCAGATTTCAAGTTAAGAACATCTAAACAAGGCTGTTGTAGATATTTGTCCTTTTTAGACCTTAAAATGTAGCATTTTATGGGTAGAATGTGCGAAAACTGGATTGTTTACTATTTAAACATAATATGATGATGATGTAGAGCTGGTCTGTGGGTTGACCGTGACCATCCTGACATTTCAGGCCTTAACTAGAAATGTGTTTCTGGTCTTCCAATTCCTCACATGTTTCTCATAGTTAAAAATGGAGAGCGTAAATCTCTAAAAGAACTTTCCGTATTCTTCCGATTAACCATGATATTCAGCTATCACTGGTTTCAGCACATCTCAAAGAGTTGTTTTGAGGCTTACATGTTGCCACAAAAAGGAGAAAGACCTACAATTGGCCTCCTTTAATGCTCATGAATTAATTCACCTGGGTATGGAGGTCAAAGGCCACAATGTTAGATGTGAACGACATAGTTTTACTAGCATCTACTTCTGGTTATTTGCAAATCACAAAAAAAACAAAAAACATTTAACTTTCTTAAAATTTGCCAAGTCACAACTGCAGAAGTGATTGTATATAGACACTGCTGCTCACACAACCGACTAAAAGTAGAGAAAGGCTTTGTCCTGGCCCATGGTATAGTGGATGGCATGCAGGACAGGTATGCGTGGTTGCAGAGGGGAACGCAGGTTCGAGTCCCGAGTCCCCATCCCACCCCATTCTCTCTCTCCACCTTGCTTCCTGACTCTCTCTACTGTCCTCTCTGTTAAAATGGAAAAACCAATAAAGGCTGCAGCCGCAAAAATAATCTTTTAAAAAAGTACAAATCTTTTTAAATTAAAAAAAAAATTTATTTTAAAGCAATTAATTTTTCCTGTCATTTTAAATAACACAAAAATCCCTCTTCTGTCTTGTACAATGACTTGTCTGATCACAAACCCCTACAATTTCCACACAACTGAAGAAACTGTGTCTCTCTTAGTCAACTCTAAATCGGGTTTGGCGGTTTTGTCTGCACATACAGCCATGTTGTTAATAGTGTACACAGTGGAGCAAATGGAAATTGCAATTCCATCGACATCAAGCACAAATTGTTCCAAATAGCCAAAATCTAGCCAAATGTTAGTTAGTGTCTGCAGCTAGTGCTGTGCTTTCCTGGACCTTTATCTCTGTAATTAAGCTCTTTTTGGTTTGCAAACTTAAGATGCGTACACCGTTCCACAGCATTCTGAAAGCTTAGAACTGCTGATTCATGCGGCTTTAGGATCCAGTTTTTATTTTTTTTCTTTTGATTGTTCGATAACCTCAAGGATTTCAATATTTTATAACTTACAGAGGTATCTGGAGATTAATTAAACCATTAATCCCAAAAATATAAAGGATTTAAGCTTTAATGCAGTGGCTTGTCTAACACACTGAGATCTGTGTGTGTGAGTGGAGAGTGCTGGACAGTGGAGATCCTGTCAGATCTGCATGGTAAATGCCGGCCATGACTCGAGCTGCTGCCGACTGACTAAATTCACAGTCCTGTGTTTACAAAAGAACACAAACCTTCAGAACTTCAACTGGGACTTTTTCAGGGGATTTCCCAGAACTTATGATGTAAATTGTCTTATTAAAAGTCATCCAACACTCCTCTGTAGACTCTCGAATCCAGAGCTGAGGACCACTTCAAGGAACATCGGAAAAGGACGCAATCCAATTCATTGGTTGAGAACAGTTTCTTTTTGAAAAATTGTTACAAACAAAAAAAACAATTAAAAGAAATTTAATCGATTATAAAAACTGTCTATAAAATATTTGTTTTTAAGATGGTAAGACTTTTATTGAGAAAAAACACAGAGGAGTCTCCTGACCAAGTTTTAAGTAATTGCAATTCTTAAAACTTTTTTAAACTAACCTGAGAAAAATAAATAATACTGTTAAAGGTGTTAGAGTATGTTACACAAATGTAGTATTTCTTACTTTCCATTAACTTGAATTGGATGAAGTAAGTTATATTTCCTTGGAAGTCCATTTTTGCTGCATATTAAATGAGTTTAATGCATTTTCACTATAAATAGACTAAACATTGCGATTACTATTTGAAGACCTTATACACTTTTATCTGATTTTAAAGCTCAGCTTTTTGCTCCGAATCATCTCCTTTTTGGAACATTTAATATCAATTACATTAAACTAAAATTAAATTCTAGAAAAAGTTTTCAAACGTTTAAAAAATTTAAAACACACATGGAATTAGCAGGTTCTATGAATGGCTGGTTTTGCCCCAAAGATAACAATAAAATCTTGGTTCTCTCATAAATTTTAACTGATTTGTTTTGACATAAGTCAGTAAAAATAAACCATGATTTCTGTATCATTTACTTTAGTAGCAACATGTTAAACACACCATTAGTCAACAAGGTTAAATACATGTTAAATAAATGTACTATGCTAATATATATTTGTTCTTAGTCAAACAAGGAAAATAAAAAGACTGTGATTAGAATTTGGCTGGAATATGAAGTTGTAAACATTATATCATCATATATGGGGCAGCTGTGGATTAGTGGTAAAGGAGATTGACTGGTGATGAGAAAGTTGGCGGTTTGATCCCCAGCTCCACTGGGAGTTGAAGGTAGGGTGAGTTTTGAAAGCTGTGACAGCTCTCTACCACCTGTAACAGCCAAGACTGTGGTAGCCTTGAGCAAGTTACCAGTTCACCCACTGTTCCCTATAGCTACCCAGGGTGTGTTTTCACTGTGTGTGTGCGCGTGTGTGTGTGTGTGTGCATTTGGATGGGTGAAATGCAGAGCACAAATTCCTAGCATGGGTCACTCCATACGTGGTGGTCATAATGTCACTTTAACTTCACTTCATCTATCGATTTCACGTTGGTATTTGTCGTCAGCAAAAGATCATCACATGGAGATCATTTTCCATGTCGGTTTGTTCTACTTTTAAGGCTGAAACGAAATGCAACGCCTTAGCATGGTCATAAAATACAGGTACATTTTGCCTAAGTGTGCATTTACATTATTTTAATTTAATAAACCTAATTATGTAACGATGTAAAAACAGCAAGCACTTGCAAGATCAGAATCTAATTTAGTGCTAAAGTAATTCCATAGATCTTTTCATGTCATGGTCATCATTTCAGCAGCATTCATTGCCACCACCTCTGAAAGCCGCAGGCAGAATATTCTTTAGAAGCTCCCCTTTTCCTTTCCACTCCAAACATATAAAAGAGAAGTTATGAACAAATAATAACTGCTCCTGAGGTGAACTCGTTCTTCTCTTATTTATATCTTTCACCAGATCCCGACACATCCAATCCTCTCCTTCGATCAGCATTACAGGCTTGTTTTTATTATTCCCTCGTCGTCACAGCGATGACCAAAGGTGCTGATGAAATTTACTAATAATTTCTGTTTCCCAATCTCAGAGCTGCCAAGGCGCTATGCTTTCTTTCTCACAGCTTTTATTTAGAGCCATGTAATTAATGTGAAATAGACTGCATGAGAAATCTATTACGAGCTGAAGACAGAAAAAGCAAACACAGCATGTTGACTATAGATTAGTTAAAGTGTGGTGAGGTTTTCTAATAAAGTAGGTGATGTTTTTGAAGATTGAAACCCTTGCTCTAAGGAAAGAAGCTGGGAAATATGGAAAACAAAAGCATCTCATCACAATTGATTAACGTCTGGCATCAATTTGATTAACAAAAAGGAGACAAAATTTTAAACAATTCCAAAAATCTATTTACAAGAGCTGGTCATATAATTTGAATATCAAGAAATAAACACACACAGTGTTTATTTACAATCCCATTGAGACATTTAACTTAAGCAACTAGAGTTCTTTTCATAATTTGTGAGAAAAGGCCACCTGTTGTGTTGTTTAACACCCATACTAGCATAGAAACAAAACATGTTTTACCTTGAGCTGGAGAGGTCATCAACATTGGCCATCGATGAGGCGTGTGACTGAAGATAAGAGGGTGGACGAGAGGCCTGGGGGCCACGACGAATCAGTTTGCCAGTGATTGGGTCATATGTCTTTATTTCTGGTGCTGGCAGAGGTTTAGAGTGCTGCGAAGGACCCTGGAAGAGAGGTCTCGGAACAGAACCCTGGAAGTCTGGGAAAGTGCCAGGACTACTGCTCCTGGAAAAGTAAGAATTCAACGTTAAACATGCAAAAAAAAAAAAAAAAATCTAAACATTTTAAGTATAAAATTATTTTGTTGTTTACAGCTCTTGAGTCTGCATAACCATTATGACGCTCTGATCTCAAGATGAATATTTTTCCAAAGCTGACTCCTCTAAAGCTTTTATAGTTCTTATTAGTGAATAAATTAAGCATTATTTATGTTCATGATCACTTTAAAACCCATCCATTGAGATTCAATGTTTGGCCTTTGTGTATGTGGAACACTTTGTGTATTTTGTACACATTTTGTAGCTACAGGAAAAAAGTATGAAGAAAATAAAGAAAACAAAAGGGAAGGGCAAGAAGTAAAACCAAATACCTGTGTGACTTATTATAGTCCTCTTTGAGAGGAAAAAGCTGCTCCTCAACTCGCTCCCAGCGCTCCAAACAGCCCCACAGCCAATCAGGATTCACCACATAGAGATGCTTACAGCACAGAGCTTGGCGAACCTTCTCTGTGCCTGACCGAGATACACAGAAAATACATACTCAGGATAACAACAGGAAACTAAAAATACACCAGAGTTCTCACTAGGGGTAATCGGTGAACAAAGGAGATTTTGGAAAGGTTAAAAACTGGTCATTAATTCTACTTCTAACATTGCACTCAAGAACCATTACACATTACTTGGAGACGCTATTGATTAACCCTCAGAAGTATCTGCATACACCATTGTGTGTGCCGATCCCAGCTGAATCTAGCAGGAATGACACGACCATATATTTTTTAATTTTGATTTCAAAGGTTATAAGTTTTGATGTTTTTTGGTTTTAAATGAACATTACATGAGTTATGACACATAAGTAATGCAAGGTAATTCAAATTGAAATGTGAGAAAAGGTACAATCGCCTTTCAGTTTCATTTTAGAGACCCCTAATCGTTGCCATTAGTGGTGAAAAGGGATAACCATTGAGAGTACCTGACCTGTTATATGGCTTGTGTTTTTCAAAGATTGGGCACAAAATAAAGCGCAATGGCACGCTGACATTTATAACTATCTGAGTTTTTATATATACGATTTTCACATTGTTTTAGAAGTGTTGAGAAAAAAGAAAAGTTTTTCTTAAAACTTTTTTTAAAATAACTGGCAAACCTCTCCTAAACCTTTAACACAGTTTCACTCGCTTTTGTTCCGTTGAGCTTTTTCTGGTGCCAGAACACAAGCCATATCACAGGTCTTGTATTTCCAATGGTCATCCCTTCTTTTCACCACTAAAAGGCACTTGTGGCTATGATTTGGTGTCTGTAAACTGAAACTGAAAATTGTGCATTTTAATTTGAATTATCTAGCAAATTATGTGTCAAAACTCTTGTAATGTTCATTTAACCCTTTAAGACCTACGGGAGTGACGGAGATCCCATTCAATTTTTAAATGCCAGTAAAACTGGAACCACCTAAGATAAGCAATAACTCTTTTTGCAAAAAAAACAGAAAAACTTGCATATGAAATATGAAAATACATAAAATACATCCGACACAATAAATTATAACCCAGACTGCTGGTGTTAACACAGCACTTCCGATGAAGGATATTTCCTCATCACATTGTAAAAGTGAAAAATTCCAGGCGAACCACAGCGTGATGTTATCTTCCCGGGACTTTTACCTCGGCAAAAACATTTGGTTGGACTCGCTCAATCGGTATCAAAATCTCTCCTAAACATCCCATAACATCCCTGTTGCCATCTGTGAGGAGGCATCAGGCTCAAAAAAAGCCACACAGGGGTAAAGAAAGTGCAGTCCCTTCTTGTGTGAGGCATGTGAAGTGCATCAGATAGTGTCACATGTCCCACCACAGCTCTTGAGGGCAGTACCAATACTGTTGAACTGTAAATAGCTTGTTTAGTAACTAGTTTTTATTTTGCACTGTATATTAATAAGTTTTGTCTAACACAAATCCATCTATGTTTAAAGGTATCTTAGAAACTTTTTTCAATTTGCATTTTGATTGCACAGTTGTAAATAGTTTTTTGTGATGTTCACGGTATGTTTTCTGCAAAATTGTTGTGCATGTTTTTCGTTTTTTTTGTCTTACTTTATAAATTTGTGTGTATCTCAAAAACTAAGCAATGAATTCACTCAGATTAAATTCAATGTGGTTCAAAACCATTTTGTGCAACTTATTTGAGGGATAAAGCTATGAAATGTCTGTAATTAGAAAAAATATGTGGAGTAAAAAAAAGTTTACATTTTTTCCTGGTTTATTGTAGCTTTGACACTTTCTTCAGTTAAGATTGACCTAACTCCATATATATTAATATAGTATAGATTATTTGATGTATGGCAAATTAAAATACTCAAAAAAATGGCACCACAGCAGGTAAAAATGTAAACTATGCTCTGGCGAACTTGGTTCTATGGTAAGTCATAAAGGGTTAAAACCAAAAAAATCAAAACTAATAACTAGAGTTGGGCAATGATATCCAATGTGATGGATGACGACATCGTCAACTGGTGGTGTTATGAAAACATGAAAGAGGTAATGGCAAATGTAAGGTCAATCACAAACTTGGAAACGTTAATGATCCAGAGTATTGATACCTAATAAAAAGTGAAGCAGCATTATTAGCAGTAATGCTAACAAACCGAGCATTGCACAAAGCACCTGAAATCGGTTCATAATGTAAACAAAACACCATTAGAAAGAATAAACACTGAAGATTTCTGATTTCAAACCCCTGCAATATCTGCATGAAATAGAGCCAAACTTTATTAACTTTATCTCACACAAAACGCTAGAGAGCTCGCTAGTATTCACAGGCTTCTCAACACTCAACTGCGTGAAGCACATTGTTATTTCTATGCGTTTATGGTGGATTCATTAGTTTGCAAAGTGATGAGACTTACACAGAACTCTTTGATGCACTTTGTAATTTGTTTATGTCCATTTCCAACCCGGGTGGCACTAAGAAAACTCATAATTCTCCTTAACATGGCTTCATCCCGTTCATCCTCACTGCCATTACGCACTACATTGCCCACAATGTACCGAAAAACAACTCCCCAAACATCATACTCACGCAGCATTATGCAAACAGCGAACAACCGAACTGAAACTCAAATAACAAGGATTGGCAAAATGGGCTAAAGTGATGCTGTTGTCTACTCAAACAACATTAACCATCTGCGTTCATACCGGACATCAACCAGCTCCTAGTCCCATGTTTTCAAGAATTGTTCTAGTGTGAATTTGTATCTGTACATTCACGGGATCAGAGAACACGAAGGACAACCACGCAATTACATAACCCAGCCAGAAGACTAATCAATTGGCACCAAAGGCTGAGTTCTGTGAAAGCCCGTCAAAAACATACAGAGGCAACAGAGAACGTTTGGCACATCTCAGCTTTTTTCTCCCACTTGGCTCTGTGGATATTCTTCCACTCTTTCTCATTAGTCGTTCAATGTTAAAATTGTCTTGTGGTGCATGTGTTTGGCAGAGCTAAGAGTACTGATGGAAGAACGAGAGAAAGATAACGCTTACAAAGACAATGTGGTGACACTGGAGCGTGGAAATGTTTGCTTAATGCTGTCCAATTAAACAGAACTCGATGGCAATTACGTTTGCACTTGTTTGTCCAAGGGCTTCTTTAGGGGGTGGATTGTTGAGACAGACATTGAGAGACAAGTAAGTGATTTGAATATGAAGAAAACTAGTGCAAGATTGTGTTTCAGACTTCATGTAGATCTTACAGATTAATTAAGGGTTTTATATAAATGTAAAATTAAGAAGCATTTATTCCCATGAGGTCAATGGTAAGATGATTAGATGATGTGGAATCTCAATCTACAACTCTATTGTAATTGCTCAGAGTATTATTGCTCTTTCTGCATTCAGCACATTTTTTACGGTTCTAAACCAACTGATGAAAATTTGCATCTGATTGAGGTTTGAAAAGTGAGTGTTAAAAAATGGCTAAATAATGTTTCAGTTTATGGTGCACTTACAGTTTGTCGTATGTAAATGACATTCAGCACACGTGTAGGGAACCAAGACTTAAATATATTTAATAGCGAACACGTTTCCAAACACGACAGGAAGTCGGCTATTTTGCGATAAAAAAAAAAAAAAAACGGGCAAAAAAATTGCCACTTTTTCAAGTCTCATATTTTAAGAAACTCTTTTATCTCTTAATCCCCAAACTCAATCAGTCTTAAGGCATATGGCATGTTTAGTTTTATTTTTATTTCATTAAACAATGTGCGCACAGCAGATGTTGAAAATTCACCATAAACAGGAAGTTGTTAATAATTCAGCTATGCGATGTCTGATCGGGTTCAAAGTTGGCATGCATGTTAAGAGTCCATGTCTGAACACATCGATTTTGCAACCTACAGTCTCAGTTATAGCGCCACCAGGTGGCCACTAGGGATGCAACAATAATAAGTTTTATGCCGAACCGTTCGGTACACCCTCCTCGGTTCAGTACTCCCTTGTGTTGTGTTTTTTCGGTTCCTTGTTTGAAAAACTTCTGTATGTTTTCTTATTAGTCATGTTAGGAAATGACATGAATATCCTTGAGCAAATATCCAAACAATGAACTTTGTCTAAATATCCAATCAGCGAGCACTAAAGTCAGGGGAGGGCGGGACTTTGTGTGTTTGACACAGCCAGAAAGGAACTGTCAGGGCTGAAGAGACAGCATTCGCTTTTTTGATAAATTTGCAGAAGTATATGACAAAAAGTCTCTGTGTGCCAGCAATGTTTTATCAGATGGTATTATGCAAAAGGCGAAATATGAAACACAATCCCTCGTCTGTGCCATCTTCAGACAGATGTTCAGGAACCCTAGGTGCCCTAAACTTTTGCTGCAAATGTTTGCTTTATTGTATTAATTTAAAGTGATTTTTTTTTGTAAATATGTGTCGATGTTTGATTTAGCAAAATAAAGTGAATTCAATGAAACGTCCAAATATTTCTCTTTTCATGCAAAAAAGGAATACAATTTGCTAAGCCACGAGAACGGAACCGAAAACCGTGGCTAAAAACTGCGGTATGTGGTATGTCTATAGCAAATTTTCCCATGTGTGATAAGAATATTGTCCAAAACAAATAAAGAACAGTATTCATTAAAATCAATAGCACCACCTGGTGATCTGACATTTTGTTTTGTAGATTTTTTTTTTCTGAAATGTTAACAGTTTGTGATTGAATACATTGCCTTAAAAAAGACTGGTCATAGATACAAAAAGTTGGCCACTGAGGCGCTAAAGTGCCTGAAGTGTGAGAGCCCTTTCAATAAACACTGAGAATGCAAATCCTATAAAAGGTTCACCTCTCGTTCGAATAAAAGTAGTTTAAATAAACACCCTATTGTTGATGTAGATTTGTATTTCAGTAATAAACTTCAGTTACCAGCATTTATATCAAAATATGGAAAATTTGTTTCTAAGCTAATCAATATCGAAGTGAATAGAAACCAGAAAAATAAGAATTGAATCGAGTTGCCGAACTGGTCACAATACCCTGCCCTATTGTTTACAGATGCAAACACATTTCTGGAGCAAATATCCAATCAATAAACGGCTCCTTGTGTAAATATCCAATCAGCGAGCGCTAAAGTTAGAGGTGGGTGGAACTTCTTGTGTGTTCAAGCCATCTGAACCAAACAAAAAACCGTGCTAAACCATGAGCTTTGTGTACCGTTGCATCTCTATTCAGTATAGTTCATGAAGTGGCACTTACCATAATTTTAAATCCTTTGTACTTGTTATGTATTGTTGTTAATTTTCATAAGACATACTTATTTATTTAAACTTATTTTAGCAAGGAACGTATGTTTTTTTATTGTCAGTTTACTAGATGTTTTAAATCAAAAAATACTTGGTTTACTTGTCATTAGAGACTCATGATCTATTTACAGTTTGAAACCCTTTATAGTGATTTTTTCTTCTCAATTTAAAGCTTGTGGATTAAAGAGTTTTAGGATCAAACTCTTCAGAAAAGCAAGCTTAAGCAGATGATAATTTTCATAGCTGACTGATCTACCCATTTGAACCAGTAGTCGAGAGGTTGTAATCAAATTAATAAATATAAAAACTTCACTTAAAAGCATTAATTTGTCTTTTGTTTAATGATTTTTCTTATGTTTTATGAATATTCTAAACAGGTCCCTCTCATTACAAACGTGTGTTCAGCGCATCGGTGTGGATGAGATTTTTGTTATCGTCAACGGATTCATTTTGCTCATGTGTCACTCAAAGCTTTCAGCAGACCTCACAACATTTAAAAACCCACATTTCGAACGAAAACCACAACTCCTGCAGATAAACTTCGTTACGAATGTAACAATAAATTTGTGATGCACTGTTCAATCTATAATAGTGATAATTTGTGTTGACCTCACTGATCACCGGAGTTCATTTGGCTGCTTGTTGTGACAATCCACCAAATGAAGATGAGCTTTGTACAAGGCTTAATTAATAACCAGTCACCACCTTTCACCAGATCAGATCCTCCCACTAACAAAACTATCAAATTAAATGTAACCAAGAAGATTTTCTATTGTAATCTACTGCAATCAGTGTATAATCAGACAAAAGTGTAAGATTTATCTGCAACCGTACATCAGGCTAGTTCTACAGAGAAATAGCTATTTAGAACTAAAGAAATTATGAGTACATAAATGTAATAATTTTTTTGAAAAACGGGAGACAGAACCAATCAACAGAAGCAATTTGGGTACCACCTTTTCACCAGATTTTAGTGACGCTTGGTATCGCACAGCTCTACTTGACACAGTTTACCTTTATTTTTTCACCGACTTCCTAGTATCCGCTCTGTGTAGGCTTGGTTTACACCCATCACTCCGATACGTCATTCTGTTCAGCTTAGCGACATCATCGACAACGTAAAAGAATTAAACAACCAAGCCATAAAACTTTAAAGAAGAAGAAAACTCAACTGGATCATACCCTGACAGCACAAATATCTCCATCGAATAATGTTTTCTACACAAACGCAAATTAATGGTATACAATTTACCCATGGGAATCAATGAGAATAAACTGAATTTGCTAAACTGAAGGGTGCTGAACATTATTCGTAGATAATACGTAGATTTTGGTTAAAACTATAGGGTTACACCAGGGATCAGCTATAAATAAGAAACGGGCATCGTTTTTTTATCACGATTGTATCGGTTTTGTTTTCCGCATGCACAGACCAAGTGACATTTTTCCTTTCAAGTAATTTGTGTGGAATTATTTTTGAATTTATGTTACAAACAAAAAGAGATATTTTAATAGCAGTGCTAATAAAGCCACACCTCCACAAGCATACCACCGCCATGGTAGTCATGTGATCAAATACATCTAAAATAAAAACAAAAACTAGACTAGAATAGAGGCCAAAGGTGATATTTTTTAGGGAATAACTGAAGTGTATCGCTTTTTGAACCCAAAATCGTAAAACGACTGCTTTTAAATTATTTCTTGTAATGAATGTAAGAGTTGACTCACCTGTACGTGCAGCAATGAGATGGGTGGTGTGATTGGGGTCTTTGGCATTGAGCACCAGGCTCTTGCTGATCTTGGCACCCAGTGCTTTAGCATGGTACCATTCTCTGGTACGCTCCATTGGATAATTAGTGGGATACAGGCCGCTAAAGATGAGTGTAGTGCCCGCAAGTGTACGACTCTTGAGTTCAGGAACAATTTTCCGTATGTCCGGACTCTCTGAACTCTCTTTCCCAAGAAAGGCCTCGTAGCGTGAGAAATACTCATTGTGTATTCGAACTAATATCTCCTCCAAGTAAATGAGGTGGTCATCTTGGTCCACATCTTCCTCTTCTTCAACTTCCTCATCTTCCATACAGTGGTCTAAAGACTCCTCCCCCAAAGTGACACCAGACTGTTCGCTGTTTTGAGACTCGGTTTCCACTTCCTTCTTATTCGAGCAGCCGTTCCCTAGTTCACTCAGACCATCAGCATCTGTATGGGTCACATTGTCTCCCTCTGCCCTATCTTCACCCCCGCCGCTCCCCTCGTCCACCTTGCTTTTGCACTCCTCGTTTTTTCTTTGTTTTGGTGCCCCAGAGTCTACTGTCGGTTCTTCACAGTCATTGTCAGATAATTTGGTTTTCTCTTCGTTTTCACTGTCACTTGAAAGATTAAATTCCAGGTCGTTTGTGTTTGGGATGTCCACCTCAGCTGATGTGCAAGTCACATCCGAGCTTCTTTTTGCATCTGTTTTCACAGTACACGTGCTTCTCGAGTCTATGCTCTCATTGGTCTTTTCTCCTAAGGAGTGTGTTCTATCATTAGGTGGTGATCCCTGAGTTACTGAAGAAATGAATTCCTCGCTGCAAGATTTCCGGTCCTTGCTAGATTTCCTGATGCCGTTTCTCTGTTCCTCCTGTCCGGATTCAAAGCTTTCAGCAGGCTGTCCAGCCTGACAACCTACAACACATAAAAAAACACTACTTTTTAACAACTAGTCATGTTCGATTGAAGTAAAAACTAAGGAATTTATTGGTGTCAAAAACATTCCTCAACAGCAACATTGGAACATTATCCAACAAAATTAAAACAGGGTTTAAATTAATTTGGAGGTATGTATATCAATAATAAATATAACTGCAAGGAGTAATACAGGGCCAAACTTCAAGAAGCTAAAATGGGTTGACAATTTTTTTTAATGCTCAAGTTTGATAGCTTTAGCCCCATAAAGAGGTCTATAAACTTTGACTTTAAGGTGGCACTACTGCAAGCTTTATTGAGGGGTCAAAGTTAAGCACTGATGACTCTCACATTAGGGCCAATGTTTAGGGCCAATATGTCAAAGAGATGCCTCTTAAAATTAGACTTGTCACTTAGACGTTGCATTAAAACTTAAACTGTGATGTCGATCGACATGAAATTTCATAAGTATGACTTAAAATAATACGAGAGATTTACAAGAATTTAGCTGAATATGGCAAAATATCTCTGTTCTCTATACTTTATACCACAAGGTGGCGATACCAGAAAAATCAAGCATGCATTCAAAATAGCCAGACTCAACATGATTGTCAGAATATATCGAGATATATAGATTGACAGTATGGAATTAAAAGCTAATATTTATATCTCCTGGGAGTAAAGGTGTTGAAACTCTAAGCAAAATCAGATTATTGTTTTAATAACATATGTTAAAGCTAGAAAAGTTGCTACCATTTTTCTAAAAGTAATTATATTTTTGGATTACAAGGTGGCGCTACCACAAATCTTGTTGGGTACCTTAAAAACGTGCTGGTAAACATGCAAGCCAACTTTTCTAAAGATATGTTGATTTGCAAAAAATAAAGTGCAACTTTTGTCTAAATCCAAGATGGCCAACATTCAAAATGGCTAACATACTAAAAATGGGCATGGTCTAATGGTGTCCGAATGTATTGAGACCATTTTTATGCTGACCATGTATAGAACTCACAGCTTACCAACTCGCTTATCCCTGGGTTTTTCTCGTGAAGGAACACAGCTGTGTCCTGGGGGTGTTGTGAAACAACATTTATTATGATTGGAAAATGAAGGAATGAATGTTACCTTTTTTGGCCAATTGGGCCTCTCCTGAGCCTGGTGGTGCATTGATGTCACCTGTGCCCTGGAAGTAGATGTACTTCTTCACAGTGATGAGGTTGGGAGCAAACTTCCACACATCCTCTCGGTCATCGATGATGCACACCATTGAGTCCCCACAGGGGAACAAATTCCTAGAGAAAACAAAGTTTTGATATTCTTGATATTTTTATTTGCTCTCAATAAGCAGCTGGTGGTTAATAGTAATAAAATCTACAGCATTCAGACAGAGACAGCCAGACAAGAACAATAGGTCACAAAGCTTTTCAATTATCAAAATCACAGGAAAAAGAGCAAAGCAAAAAAAATTATATGATTTTTTTTTTTACCAATATCAACACTACAAATGCACAGTGGGGGTACGAACTGTTAAACGTAAAAAAAATGCAGATCTGTGATCCTGTCACTGATCAAGTTTCTGATCAAGTTTTATTGACTGAAGTAGTGCCATGAGAGGTTGCCAAAAAGGTCAGATCTTATTTCAGTCTGGTTTCTATTGTTGTTTGCCACTGTGAGTGTGAGGCCAAGTTTGTGTGAGAGTGAGCGTTCTTGTTAAAATGAGTTAGTGAGATTGTTCATGTGAGAGTGAGTTAGTGTGAGAGCGAGTAAGTGTGAGCGTGTGAGTGTTCATATGAGAGTTGGTGTGAGAGCAAGTGTGAGTGTTTATGTAAGAGTGAGTTAGTGTAAGAGAGAATTAGTGTAAGAGAGTGGGAGTGCTCATGTGAGAGTTTGTGTGAGAGCGAGTGTGAGTGCTCATGTGAGTGTGAGAGTGTGTAATCATATTATTGTGAAAGTGAGTGTATATGTGAGAGGGAGTTAGTCTAATAGAGAGAGGGGAGCAGGTGTGTGTATTTATGTAAGAGTGAGTTGGTGTGAGGGCGAGTGTGAGCGCTCATGTGAGAGTGAGTTGGTCTGAGAGTGAGTTCATATTATTGTGAGAGTGAGTGTATATGTGAGAGGGAGTTAGTCTAATAGAGAGAGGGGGCAGGTGTGTGTATTTATGTAAGAGTGAGTTGGTGTGAGGGCGAGTGTGAGCGCTCATATGAGAGTGAGTTGGTGTGAGGGTGAGTGCTCATGTGAGAGTGAGTGTTTATATTACTGTGAGAGTGAGCGTATATGTGAGAGTGAGTTAGTCTAATAGAGAGAGGGGGGCAGGTGTGTGTATTCATGTGAGGGTGAGTTAATGAAAGAATGAGTGTGAGAACGAGTTAGCGTGAGAGAATGTGTGAAAGTGAGTATGAGAGAGTGTGTTGGTTTGAAACCGAGTGCAGGAGTGAATGTGAGTGACTTGAGAACAAACAAGCATTCAAATGGAAATGATCACAGCTGCAAATCTAGTCTATTTATTGTGCACCTAATACTTGTATTTCTTCTCATGAGAGACTAATACATTACATAAAAAATCTTTTCCAACCCAAAAAAATCCAACCAACTGGAAATCTCCCAACCCACTACAAACATTTCACTCAATGCCGCCTTTTCAACATCCCTGCTGGCGAGCTCTTCATAAAGACACCAATTCATTCATACAAAATCCATACAATGTGATTAGATGCTGCTGTAACAAGTATAGATTTATTTGTAAATGTCTAGCGCTTCTAAACAATTCTGAAAACATCTCTCAAAAACTGGCAAACAAATTCATGCACACTAATAGAAGCATTGGGTTGCAGAGACCTGACTTCTGTAGGTTTATCGACCTAGAGAAAGTAATCTGTGTGCAGTCGAGGTTTGATCGTGACTCTTTGTACTCCACTGGCTGCTCTGTAGAGCTCTTTTGCTTTCAAGGTTGGTCTGAGCTCACTATTAAACCCACACATAACAAAAAGTAATGCAAAGAAAGTGAAGTGAACTGCATTTTATTCAACAGAATCACTTTGGGAGACAACATAAAGTGAATCAGGAAACTTTCCGATTTTTCTAATCGCACCAAAGATGTTCCTATTTCAATTCTATCAGTCAGACAGTTGATGATACAGTCAGTCCATCGCATCAGCTATTTGTAACCAACCAGTGAGTCAGCCTCTTTCCTTTTAAGCTCATGAAGTGAAATAGCCTCAGACATGTTTGCAACAAGTAGTGGGTGACTGAAAAGGGAGACTGTCCAGCTCCCCGGGTGTACCCCAACCTTTTTCATACCATATACAAGTTTAACATAGGGATTTATTGAAATTGAAGATAAACAAGACTTTTGTCAGGGACTGTACATTTTTGGCCAAAAACTGAGAAACCAAAAGTAACTTGATTTTTTTTTCATTCATACAAAGAAGGAACAATAAAAACACTGAAATTAGAAACTCTACATGTTTTCATGGCTCAGCTCTGGTAAAACAGTCAAAAAGTATATGTTGTGACATAAGGACATGTTTATAGTCCTGCATAAATCAAAAGAGGATTGGCAACTTTCCCCTGGATTTCCTATTCAATGCCCACCTCTGGTTGTACGTTGTTTTTTATCTTTCTTTCAGTGTTGGCTGCAAGCTCATCGTGATTAGTTGAATGTCTCCTGAATCTTTTCATGATTCTTAAATTCTCTGCGGCATGCTGTTTGAAGATGAAAAGGAATGTGGCAACGAGCAGCTTTTGACGGTAACTGATTTGTGACAAGGGTTACAAGGAAGTTTGAAAATCTTCTCCTCTAACCATTTCTTTGTTCATTTTAAATGGGCCAGACACTTCTTCTTGAAGGCATCATACGTACTCTCAACAGCACAGTTTGTGATCACACAACATGTGTCTCAAATACTGCAGTCTGAAGGCATCTCGATCGCCCTCTGGAGAACAGCTGCAGTAAAGGTTACAAATGCTTAAATAAACGTTTCTGTGATTTTACAGTGGGCAAATTGGTCACTGTCAGCTCATGTCTGCCGACCTGCTACTGGAAGACCTTTGAAATAGAAGCAACCACCATCCCTCTCTGACGTGGGGAGACAGGGTTTGATTACAAAGAATGTATAACGAAGGAGCAGAGCCATGTTTACAAAAGACTCCACTGAGACCTCAATCAACGAATAGGATCCACAGACCACCCTTCACTTGGACATCTGTCCATCATCAATAACATCAGCTCCTGGTAGGAGATGCTTCAGAAATACTTTCAGTTGACTTTTCAATCTCTGGCTATTTCCACAGAAGGAGACGGACAGGAAACTGATTTTTCGAGACACAATCTAGAACAATCACAATTAACAGTTTTGCATTAAAAAACATGAACAAAGACTCGGAAAACATGATTGTTCACCTTTATAAGCTGGCACCAGCATGTACAATCACTATGGTACAAGATTTTATCCAGTTGAAGCATTGCTCTATTTAATGGGAATGCAAAACTTGCAATGGAATAACTTTATTCTGATTATTTACATTGCAATTGTTTAGGCAAGATGAAAATAAAGTACACTTTTATTCATTAATCATCATTGATAAGTGACAAAATTGGAGTGGGCCATGCATTGCTGCTCTGTGTGTTTGTTTTATACCAAGAACACAAAAACCATCACCTCTTACTCAGAGGAAAATGGTACACATGCTTTTAGATCAGAAACTTTCCAAATGACCCGGATGAAAAGTTGAACACGCGACAGCTCTTAATATCTTTTATTCCCTCCTTTAACATCAATGACACCCTGAAGTCTCTTGAGGTAGGTGTGGATGAGATTCTTTATCTTCTCTGTTGGTAAAGCAGCCATTTTTCTTGGCACGTTTGAGTGGTTCTATGATATTGAAGTCAAGAGACTGAGACGGCCACTGCAGATCCTTCACTTTGTTCTGGTGTAACCAATGACAAATTGGCCTTGTGTTTGGATCGTTGTTGTGTTGGAATGTCCAGTAACCTCCCATACGCAGCTTCCGGGCTGGTGAGTGCAAATGTTTCCTCTGATAACATGCTACATTCATCTTCCATCAATGTTGACCAAATTCCCAATGGGGTAGTTTCACATTGGAGATGGTTTTCTTTTCATGTTGACTCCTCTCCAAATCCATTTATTGTTGTGGCCAAAAACAAAATTTTGGCATCATCTCTCCAAATATCTTTGTTTCAGACGTTTGAAGCCTTGTCTTGGAGTTGTTTGGCGCACTAGACGTGGGCTACTTTGTACTTTGCATCTGCGTATTAATGGCTTTCTTCTGGTAACTCGACCATGCAAGCCCTTTTTTCTCTAAGTATCTCCTCATTGAGTTCCTTGAAACCGCCACACCACATTTTTTCACGGAGCCCTGTATTTCCACTGAAGTAATTTGTGGGTTTTTCTTTGCATCCCCAAGAATTTTTCTGGCAGTTGTAGCACAAGCTTTGTTGGCTTCAACTGAACCCTTAATTTTCCAATTCTTAATCAGAGTTCTGCCATCAGAGAGGCATTCCCAGTTCCTTGGAGCTATTTTTATACCCCTTTCATGGTTTATACAGTTAGATCTGTATAAACCCCATCATTTAGGTTTAAAAGAATGTCAGAATATCACTGGATGAGGCAAGGGTCTATCAGGAGCCCAGAAACCACAAACATTGATTACAAGCAAACAGGTCAAGGTGAGGATGGGTACCTTTACCAACCACTCAAACCCTTCTGGCAGTTTTTGTTCCAAAAAATAAACTTTTGATCAGGGTTATTTGGAAAATTTCTGTTAATATGATTTAAAAAGAGTAAACACAGTTGTATGACAATAAATGTTTTGTACCAAATCTCTTCAGCTGTAGCTCAGCTATAGAAAGTGCCGCAATTGCACCTTTATCTGCTCTTATCGGGAAAACATGGACTGAAAGATGACAAATGATTTATGATAAGAGCAAAACATTTTTTGTCTGCAGGGAGTTGAATTGGTTTCTGGTCAACTCAAGCCCTGGCATGTCTCCAAAGGACTTCAACTGTGACCTGATGCCAACTCTCTACATTTTCTCTGCACCTTACACAAGAGCTCCATAACCAGCACAGTCGTTGCGGCCTCTGTAGACCAAAATCTTGTTACCTCATTAAGCCAAGAGTCCCCGAACCTCCCGAGAAACTCTCTCTGATGAATGACGCAATCAAAAATCAATCCATCACAGAGTGAAAGTAAATATCTCAAGGCTCAGTCAGCCGTACTGGTGTAATTAAAACAACCTTTTTAATAACTCAATGCAAAGGTTAAATTAATCTCTGACTGATGGTTGCCAAGAAATTTGATAAATGCTTGGAATTCACAAGAGAATTCTCTCTCCGTCTGTGAATGTATCTGGGGTGTGCTAGAACAGCATTATTTTTATTATTAAAGAGTATAGTATGAGACGTCTGTGAGTAAGAAAGTGGAAAAGGCCTGATCAATGGATTTGGGATCAAAGATTTGTTTAAGAAAAGAATCACACTTTTATTTTCACTAAGTACATGGAAGATGAACAGAGGTGAAAGGGTCTCCCCAACACTGTAAATAGTATTGAACACATAAGTTTGCCTGTATATTTGTAAATGGGTGGGTATGTGTAGACGTCATGGTGCATTGGGAAGTAGTTGGAGCTCTATCCTATTATGGTCCATATGCGTTGTGGTCTAACTCTGTTTGGGGTCCCTTTTTGTGGAAGTGCTTAATAGTATGACTAAGTGGGAAACAGGGTTCACTGTGTATGCGGGTGTGAATATGTAGCTTAAAACATTGGTTTTCATGGTGAAAAAAATTCTGTTAAATATTTAATATAGAAGACAAATACAGTGAATTTAGGAAGTGAACTAAAGTGATTTATGGAAAGTATAAAATTAGGCATGAACATAAATATAGGCACCCCAAAATTAAATGAACTTAATGTTTTGTGCATTTCTTTCTTCCAATGAGAAAGAAAGGACAGCTTCCTAAGAGAAGGATGTTTTGGACCATTATTCTTTACAAAATACAGGCTCGCCCTGTTAACTTCTGTAATGAGCGCGTGCGCCCTCCAAGCTTCCGTAGAATGTGCGTGCCTCACCTTCTGCCCCTTGCGTTCCCCATATATTACGATAAACAATTTTGTAGAGACTCGATATCTTGCTCTCCACAGATTGATGCCGTCTAGAGTTGATGTCTGTGGCACCTGTGTCGTGCCCCTGCGACACATATGTAGGTTTCGCTACCCACATGTTAAATTAAACATTAAACGTATGTTTGCTATGAAATCACAAATAATGTGATATAATAGACCTCCAAATCAAACTTTTGTTCCATGTATGTTTAAATGTTAATACAAGCCCTAAACTTACAGAAAATTAATGAAAAAATGGTTTTAAAGAGAGTTTATGAAAGATATTTGTGCACATGCGCACAACCGCACCACAGTGTCATAAAGGACGCCTTTAAGTGACATCCGTTCATTCATTATTATTATTATTATTAAAATAATTGTACACACGGCATTTTGTGTTTCAATTAAAATAAAAAACAATTAGACCAAGATGTATAAATTAATAATATTACACCACTATTATTTTTAACGATATTACTATCAAAGTTATAGTGTTTTGAAAATGTTCTTTGTTTTCTGCAGATTGATTTTAAGGGGTGAACAAAAATAGATTTGAATCGTCCAGCTCTACATTAATATGTTCTATGAAATGTTTTATATATGTCTGGAATAAAATCAATATAGACAAAAAAACAAGTGAAATTGATCAGTTTCCCTTTAAAGTTCCATAACCTTGATACACATATTGATAGACTTCAAATTAGAGAAATAGAGATTTCAAATTGATTCAGAATCAGTGTCAAAAACTATTTTGTGTAAAAATGTGTGTTTAACCAAAAAAAAAAACTGATAAAAGAGTGGTTGTGTTCATACACAAATAAAACATTCTTGTTCAAAGACCTGGAAAATTAGATTTCTGTCCCCTTAACAGCATTTAAATGTTGAGAAAACGTCTCATCATTAATAAATGGAAGAAAAACGCATAATATTGTGTATTTGAGAAAGTAACAAAACCAATTTATTTGATACGTAATCTTCCTAAAACAGCAGTAACTGAAGCACATCTCACCTGAGGTTTCCAGTTTTAGAAGAAGGGTCGATGCATTCATCTCTTGACATGATGCGATGAGAGAAGAGCTTCTTCTCAGGGTCTAAAAATCCTTTTAAAAGAGGGAAAAAAAACATACAATGAATTAAAATGAAAAAGGAAAAAACATTTCTTTCCATGATGAAGTGTAAATGGAGCTGTTAGAGACACAACGCTGTAGTTTCACACAACTATTTATAGCTATAATAAAAGGAAATAAAGACGAAAGAGTAAAATAAATCTCTTCTTTTCGTTTTTCAAAGGAAAACTTTTTATCACCAGTATGCACTCACACAAGTCCAAACTTTAATCCAGAATCCCTTGCTGTGCGATAGATGGAGATGATTGTTTTCATGGGAATCACACAAAACATTTGAAATTGAAACGAAGCTACCCCAAGAAATAATTAATAACAGTCACAAAGAATTGTACAAGTCTAGACTACTGATGCAATTGTACTGATGCAATTTTTGCTCTGAGAATGTTAATGGAGAAGTACAGAGATGGTCAGAAGGAGCTTCACTGCGTCTTAGATTTAGAAAAAGCGTATGACAGGGTGCCGAGAGAGGAGCTGTGGTCCTGTATGAGGAGGTCAGGAGTGGCAGAGAAGTACGTCAGAGTAGTTCAGGATATGTATGAGAGAAGTAAGACAGCAGTGAGATGTGCTGTAGGTCAGACAAAGGAGTTCAAAGTGGAGGTGGGGCTACATCAAGGATCAGCTTTGAGTCCCTTCTTATTTGCTATGGTGATGAACAGGTTGACAGATGAGGTCAGACAGGAATCTCCATGGACAATGATGTTTGCAGATGACATTGTGATTTGTAGTGAGAGCAGAGAGCAGTTGGAGGAAAACCTGGAAAGTTGGAGGTTAGCTCTAGAAAGAAGTGGAATGAAAGGCAGTCGCAGCAAGACAGAATACATGTGTTTGAACGAGAGGGAGGGAAATAGAACAGTGAGGTTACAGGGGGCTGAGGTCAAGAAGGTGGAGGAGTTTAGGTATTTGGGGTCAACAGTCCAGTGTGACGGGGAGTGTGGAAAAGAGGTGAAGAGACGAGTGCAGGCAGGTTGGAGCGGGTGGAGAAAAGTGTCCGGGGTGTTGTGTGACAGAAGAGTGTCAGCAAGAATCAAAGGAAAGGTGTACAGAACAGTAGTGAGAGCAGCTATGATGTATGGGTTGGAGACTGTGGCAGTGAGGAAGAGACAAGAGGCAGAGCTGGAAGTAGCAGAGATGAGGATGTTGAGGTTCAGTTTAGGAGTGACGAGGATGGACAAGATTAGGAACGAGCACATCAGAGGGACAGCTCAGGTTGGTTGTTTGGAGACAAAGTTTGAGATGGACCAGATTGAGATGGTTTGGACATGTGCAGAGGAGGGATAGTGGTTATATTGGTAGAAGGATGTTGGAGATGGAGATGCCAGGCAAGAGGTCAAGAGGAAGACCAAAGACGAGATATGTGGATGTGCTGAAAGAGGACATGAAGGTAGTTGGTGCAAGAGTAGAGGATACTGAGGACAGAGATAGGTGGAAAAGGATGATTCGCTGTGGCGACCCCTAAACTGGGAACAGCCGAAAGGAAAAGAAGAAGAAGACTCAACTGTGCAGAATTTCCTGTGATGTAGCAACACACAAGCAGAAAATAAATATTAAATATGACACGTTTTGGATATAGTACCTTTTTGAAACCGGGTTTAATGGAAAAGGTATCACTTTGATACCCTCTTCTGAATGTATTAATAATTAAGAATATTTATCTCTGCAAAGACACTGATCGTGTTAATTATTTCTCACAATGAATATCAACAATGAAATAACAAGGTAGGCAAGAAATATTAACATGCAATACTTTATTTATATTTTGTCTTAGTGCAAGTGTTTTTCAAATTAAAAAATATAATATATAAAAATGCTCAAAGCACTTCAAAATGATCACTTCTACAAAAGTCAGAGGAAACCACAATATCCAATGTACCAATAATAAATCGTGTAAATACAAAATGTGAGCTAAGAGTTTTTTTACATAAAGAATTTTTACATTTTACAAATGCAATGAACTAAACATGAACCGGACACCAAATCTGGCATCTGTTTCTTTTAGCTACTGGGAAGCATTGCGTGCGGTTTGCCAGTATGTTGTACTCTGAGTGAGTCTCACGCAACTCGAATTCACTGCGCTGCTCTGTGGATAGTTGGTAGCTTGTGTGGCACATCGTAAATGCCTCAGAAATGACAAACACCATAGAGCCCAGTTGAAAGTCACAAAATTCCAGTAGAAGACACATCTCTACATCCACTGCTCAGAGTAGGCCGAGTAAATCAGGCCTTTGACCAAATAGACTATTTAATACAACACCTCTTGTCCCTTTTTTAAGGCCCTAAAAATCCTATTTAATTTAAATCTGGTGGTACCTCGAGATATGAATGGTTCACGTTACAAAAATCCAAGTTACAAAGTTTGTTTGTTTGATATTAAGCCTTGACTGCATCTTTGGCCATTTCACGGCTACAATGCAATAACATTTCACACACAAAAAAAATTAAATACATGTATAAAAAAATACATGCAAGTAAACTTTAATTCTGTTTCACAGTAACAAGAGTCTTTTTAAAAGTGTTTTTCATAGATTTGTTTCAGACACAAATTTCAAAAGTCTTTCAGGTTCATTAAAAATGTCTCGAAAAAAATTCCAAATTAAGAAAACACAATCCAGTAAATCAAGAAATATGTACGTGCGTGTGCTACATTTTTCACATTTGAAATGTCAACGCTGGGCGCCACAGTAAACTCACCAACAGTGGTGCTCTCCTATCCACTTGTTAAGTTGTGATGTTGCATGGCGGTCCTGGGTCCTGGCGCTCCACTGTCCCATTGACAGACAATGGTGAAAGGTGCTGAAACTTTGATCATTATCACACCAAAAACGCTTTAAATCGGTTTTAAATCGAGTGAAACATGTATAGATTACCAGAAATGTGCCATAATAAAGGTTAGAGTCAAAGTGTCCTAAAAGAAATAACGTTTATAAAGTGGAAACTGCTGTTCAGAAATGAAAGCTAAAGGCTTTTCCTCTAACAAGCCATTCCACTTTATAAATGTTATTTCTTTTAGGATTTTGGTTTCGTGTTGGTGTTTGTTATTACACATCACTTCACTCGCAAGGTAAGGTTTCACATTTGTGTACATATTATGCTATGCATTTTTATTCTGTTTTATCATCATTTATTAAATTAACAATGTGTAGATTTAAGGATTGAAGAAACGTTACATGATTTTTCTATGGTTTACCTTTTTTTTTTTAATATTCCGTTGTTTCTGAGAGCCATATCACGGATTAGGCTTTTACTTCGACATATGAAAAATTCAGGATACGTAGGCCACCCTAGAACGGATTAATTTCATAATTCGAGGTACCACTGTATTTAATTGGTTGATTTTGATCTTGGTGTCTACATAACAACTGACTAAACAAACAAATGTCTATTTTCTGATGCTTTTCTGCATTTCACTCAATCTTTCTATTGTATTTGGCAGAAATGCCACATGGAGATAGTAATGTTTCCCCATCTGCGAAGGCTATGCCCTTAACACTTCGCAGCGTTCCAAAAGCTACAAGTGCCCAAGTTCATAAAAATGATCAAACATTGCCACCTTGTGTCAAAAAAAATAACAAAATATTTTACATAAAGATTTCAAGGTTTCAGAACTCACCAGATCAATTTAAATAATTATAACTCCTCAAAAGGGTGTTTTAGGACCAGAAATCATGATCACAGTTGATTGATATAAGCAACAAATGACTGTAACGTACCTGCAATAGTGTGTGCGTACAAACGGCTGCCAAACGTAAAGACGTGCAATTCGTAGAGCTTGGCGATCTTTTCTAGAAACTCTTTGCAGTGAGGACGCAGACGTGTGTGAAGCATCGGTTCACCCCGGCCCAGCTGGAAGTGAAAGATTCCCTGGGAAAATGTAAATACAATCAATTAAAGAATGTATTCTAAATACTTCATTGCAAACTCAAAATTAGAAGTTTTAAAAAAATCCCCCGACCTGCTTCTACTGGTTCATAAAATAGAAGCAAAGCATAGGATTCCAGTCCCAATCACAATCAGGTCATTACAGAAATACATCCGATTTTTTAAACATTCCTACAAAGAGAACTGTAACTAGGACTTATTTGTTATGTGCAGGTAGGGTAGTTCAGGTAGTTCATTTTTATTTATTTATTTATTCTCTTTTCTTTCCTTTTCACTCGTGAACCTTTCCCCCAACCCCTTATCCACTCCCCCTTCCAGTCCTGACACAACTGATGTAAACTGACTAGTGGGAACCAAAACTAATAAATATTTACATACAATCAATGCTCCAATACAGAGAAGAAAACACCACACCAGGTGTTTTACTCCCCTGGAGAAAGTAAAACTGCCCGACTCAGCAAAGCATTTACTCTCCCTTGTGATTGCTTTTCAGCGGGACAGGACAAGGTTATTAAAAAAAAAAGAAAATGTGGTTGCTAGGGTAAATGATTTCATTGCTAGGGACTGTTCTTTCTTGATATTTTTGTTGCCTTTTTTGACCATTGATTTTCAATGTTTAAACATTTGGCACAGTGGTTGGTATGTTCTTGCACAGACTGATCACCTCCACAAATGTGGTCAGTCTGAAGTTTCTATGAGGTTCTCAGTTTGAGTTACAGCTTTACAAAGTTCAACCCCATGTTAAGTCAATGGAACATTTCCCAGCATTCTCTGAACTTTACCAGAATTCCTTTAGTGGTACCAGTCTGAAAAGATATAGTAACCAGAGTAAGACCAGACCAATTTGGATGTTTTGGTAATATTTGGTAGCTGTAGCAAAGCCAAAGCAAAATGCAGTAGAAAGATATGTTGGCTTGTACCAATAAATGTGCTTCAAAATTAGCATATATTTAAATAATTTAAAGTACCCATAATCATCTGATCCCAAACAAAATTCTCCAGGCCCTATAACTTTCTTAAAGATACTGGATACTGAAAAAGCACATCCACATTGATGGTAAAAATGACTTTTCCTAAACGTGTGTGCACTCAAACCAAATGTTGCTGGAGCTTGAGCATCGTGTTTGTGCTGTATCCTAATGGTACCTTATTAGACAAGCGCTGAGAGTGCTGTTCAGTGGTGTGGATCAGCGTCTGGTCCAGATCCACCATCAGCACTAACTTCCTGTTCCTGTGAAGTCGTTGCTGGTCCTCTCTGCCAAGCTGCTCCGCTTGCTGCTCAGACAAAAATATTATGTTTGTAATATCAAGTGAACATTTACATTTTTACGTCTATTAAATGTCCAAAACAATATCTGGTCATAATTTACTGAACTTCTAGCCTTCGCTCACATGTGTTACAAAATCAAAACAAAGGAACCAGGAGCAAATCCAGAATCTCCTAAATGCATGTTAAATAAGATTTGAACGAGATCTGTGACGGTAAAATTAGGTTTTCAAGCAGCTCCAGCCTTAATGATTCTCATAAAAGACACTCAAAGGGTTTTTAATGTTTTTGAAAGACTTATTCCCATTTTGTGCATTCAAGGCTTCAGATGGGGCCTTAGATAAAAATCGCACACTTCAACAAGTTTAAACAGAACATTGGATAATAGCGTGTGAATACAAAGGTCCTAAAATAATTACAATCATAGCTGAACATTTTCAGGCCAGTGACAACATCAGTAGTCTGGCGCCTTTTTGAGCGATTGTTATTACTTTTTTTTACAGTTTGCTCTTAAAAATTACATTAAATTTATAAAATAAGTTTTCTTTTTTTTACAATAATTCCACAACAATCCCAAAATTGTACAAAAATATAATTCAGCGTAGTCATTGATGTCACTAAAACAAATCTCAAAAATGTAAAACCGATTTTATTTTTAATGAAATAGTAAAATAAAAATACCCCCCCCCAAAATATTCAGTCAAAACAATGTGAGAATTGTAATTAAAAATAAAAAAGGTAATCACTCCTACACCTTACAGTGTTTCAAACACTTTATGTGATATTGTGCTTTTTTTGTGCCAGAACTTTGAAAAACACAAACCATATCACAGTTCTCATACATACAAAGGTTATCCCTTCTTTTCACCACTAGATGGCACTGATGGCACAAAGTTGATCATGCATTTTACGACATTTTAATTTGAATTACCTCGCAAAATCTTTGTCAAAACTCTTGTTTGTTTTGTAGTTTATAGCCAAGATGACATATTTCATCCTTCCATCAACTGAACTGTTGAGGACACAGTGGACTCAATTCATTGATGTATGAAAGGCATTGCCGCCTGCTGGCAACCAATCAAACATGTGTATCTTTGCTGGAATCAATTTACAACCCAGCTTCATCTCCATGAGATTAACAAATGATTTCTTTCACCATCATTCACATCACTCCATCTCAGTGGAGAGTGAACTCATTTTTACAAATTCAGCCTGTATTATGAACAAAAAGGACAGTGAAGAAGGGAGAAAGGGAAGACTGGAAAATGATGCAGTGTTTGGGGCACAACAAAAGTCAACGATACCTAAGTCATCAAGTCATTGGTGACTAATGTTCCAAATGACAGCTCTTTTGTTTTTGTTTGTTTGGCCACCTCAAACATAATGAGTAAAACCGTTAAAAAGGGCAAATAAGTAATCATAAGTAAAATTAATCAAAGTTATGGGGAAATTATATTTATCTTTAACAGACAACTTTACTACAGTCAGGTTATTTAATTGTGAAATGTTATGCATTTCTTGTGCACTGAATACAATTAGAATTTATGTATGTGTGTAGCTTGTTTGAAGAAGCAAACACAGTTGCCAAAATTGCAAATAAAATCGGCATCTTCATTAAAAAAACAACTTTTTTTACAATTTGCACTGTAATTATTTGGTCCTTATTGCATAGCCCTATGCCATTTTATGTTAAATCATCTTTTCTAAAAATTCTGTTTCAGATTTTAGAATGTTTCATCCATGTTTGTGTAAACCTGTATTGCTTTTTTGTGAAATGAAAGTGTCTCGATGTTCCTTGCAATGCCCATAGTTATTACCTCTGTGCACTAACCAATAAAAGTGATCCCTAGTACAGCTCATCTCTATGCAGATCAGGGGCGCTGGCTGACCAGGAAAGGCTGAGGAATAATGCAGGAATAATGTGCTTTTAGAAAATTAAATGTAATAGGCATTACTATTGGGGGATGTCAAGCATGTTGCTATTTCTACGCATTTATGGTGGATTCGTTAGTTTGCGAAGTGATGAGACTTACACAGAACTCTTCGATGCAATGTGGAAAACTCTAAAAAATAGCAGTCTTTGGCAGCCATTACGCACTACATTTTATCCATGATTCCCCAACTACAAGTCCCAAAAGGGATGTGACAAAAGCACGACTAGGAAAGCAGGGGGGTAAATGGTGCGTTTTGTTCAGGCAAAAAATACAAAGTGATTCAAAGAGTTTTTTTAAGATTAATATTGCATTTAGAAAGTTAACAGTGCAGTGCTATTATAGAAGGCTCTTTAACACTTTAAATATTGCATAATTAGGCCCCATTAATGAGCATAATAATGAACAGACCCAATCAAAGGAACACACATATCTTTCATATTTATCATCATACGTAGCAAACCATCAGCTCTCACCTCTGAGCTGACCATAAGTTCAGGAACACTGTGCACCATGGAAACCGTCGCTGTAGAGATGGGCATCTGCTGCTTTCCATTCTTGCTCTGTAGTCTGAATGCCAAGAAAATAGATATGCATGGGCTATAAAATATATTAGGGGTGCACGATGACTATCGGCGAGATATTATGACGTCAATCCGATAAGTGCAATGTCATGACATTTTGCCCTGATAACAAGTGTTTTTGCCAGCTCGCCATGCTCCATTAGAACTGAGGCATAAATGATTCTGCCCACAACAAGCGTGCAGCATTGAGTGGCAACAGAGAACATGGCATCAGCGCTGTGGGACTTTCTAAAGATGACAGTTCGGTAGTTTTAAATGCTCGAAGCAAGGTCCATGAGGGGGAAAATTAGCCCTTTCTTCCACATTTCAAACTTGGGTATCACACTCAAAATCAAAGAGGAAAACACACTTTAGGCTGATCCAAAGTCAAAATGAGGCTCAGTAGTTTGTAGGGTCTCCTGTTTGACTTCCTTACATCTCCTTAAAAATGCTCCTGATGAGTGGGCGGATGCTCTCCTGAGGGATCTACTTCCAGATTGTCTGAAGATGGCGGTTGAGCTCCAACAGACACTCACTGCGCCAAACGGGGAAATGAAAAATATCCTGGATGTTGAGTGGTTTATAGTGTTGGTAGCAGATCACAGAGAGCTGTTTGACTAAATGTGGAGAAAAGAAAGAATTTGTAGCAGGCTATTTCTTCCCGTTTCCTGTACACAGTCACTATGAAAATGTGACATGAGCGCCACCAAGCAGCTCTTTCGCCTATTCTTCTTCTTCTTCTTGCAAAAACCGAATCAGATATGTCCCTGTAACTGTTGGTCGATGCGTGATGTCCCATTGGTGCCTAATTTAATTTCAAGGCACGTCGGAGCATGAAACTTGCAACAAAATTTCGGGCAATGTGAAGAGGACTTAAAGTATCCGCAAACTCCTGAATAGTCTTTGGTGGTGTTGGTACATTAAGCAAGACATGGTGACCCCGAAAGTGCTCAATGGGGAAAATGACGATCAGTCCATAACACTAATGCCTTCGTCTTGCAAGAACTGCTGACCCGCTCCAGCCACTAGCACTGGTTCGCATTAGGAGGAACCCAGGACCAACTGCACCAGAAACTGGTCTTACAATGGGTCTGAGGAGCTTGTCTTGGTTCCTAATGGCAGACAGGCAAGCTCGTAGGACTGTGCCACTCCACACCATTACTGAACCACCGCCAAATTGGTCAAGCAGGAGCATTTTGAACTCCATCTCTAGACTGTCACATGCTTCGTGTGTAAAGCACAGGGCTCCAGGGGCAAATTTGGCAAACTTGGTGTTCTCTGGCAAATGCTAAACACACAGTGTAGGCCTTTTGTGCACAAAGACAGAGGTTATGGTCCTGCTGGTTGTTGCCTTCCTATGACCTCCACCAAATCTTTTGATGTACTGAGCTGTCTCCTGGTAGCACCTTTATGTTCTGACACAGCAAACCTTGGATGAGCTGCACTACCTGAACCCCTGTGTGGGTTGTAGACTCCTTCTTCTGCTACCACTAGAGTGAAAGCACCACCGGCATTCAAAAGTGACCACAAAGCATAAACGTTTAATGGTATGGTACCAAAAATCATGTTGTATTTAGATTTGGTTTCAACCAGTGGCCTTTGGTAATGAGTATCTGCACACAACCCAAACTCTAACTAGCTGGTCTAGGTTAAACTATTGTTCTATTGTAGAAAGCAATTCTTTCAAAGATAAGGTTGAATGCAATTTCGATTAAATTCAAACCACAGCAAGTTACATTTCAGTTTGAGAATCAGTTCTTGCTTTCCCTGGGATTCGACTCTACAATTGTTTTTAACCTCCATAAACAACACAAAGTAAATACAATCCATTTAGTCACACCTTTAAGAAACCATACGTAAAGACAGAGAAGATATGGACTTACTGTGTCAAGTCTTGGCCACATTCTGCACATAAACCCTTCATTACAATGGGATGACTGCATTCATCCACCTTAGCGATCACTGCCCTGATAAAAGACGTGAGAACATTGAGGAATGCTTTTTTTTTTTTACACATTCAAACTATTGATAGAAAAAAAATAGAAATTGATAGTCTCAGGAAAACATCTCTCTAAACAACCATTTCTCCCAAATGTATCTAATTGTTCAAGGTGCATGAAGACTACAATCAATTTCTATTTTTGTTGTCACAATCTGTCAAACACAGATCCTGAATATTTTCGTGGTGATAAGATCCTAAACTACTGCTGAAAACACCATTTCTTAGCAGGATTATAAGCTGGACTTTCATTTACTCTGCATAGGCAAAATAGAAGACCATGCACATAGCACCCTCTACTGTTAGAGAAGGCAAGCAACTGCTAAAGACATGCAGACCTTTAATATTTTAAACATCCCCTTGGGATAAAAATTACATGGAATTAAATACATAATCATGTAAAAATAATCAAGTAAATACATAATTATTACAATCATGCAAAATTTCCACACTGTTAGACCGTCAATAAATTCATCCAAATATTCCCATGGTTTCTCCATGATTGTGATTTGTTCATGTGGAGGTTTTAAAACCTATTTTATCTGTAAATAAGTGGCACTTTTACATATGCTGCACAAAGTGTTCATGTAAAAGTACATCATTTCTCTTAAATCTAAATTACACATATAGGGGGTACTTTGCGCAATTCTGTTGCCATTGCGTTAGTAAAACTTTAAAAGGGAGATTGTTAATTATGTTGACCTTATTCCACACTCCCCACTTTTAATTCTGTCAACTGCTACGCTATACACTTGGCTCAATACATAGATAACCATCAATATCAGAATGGGAAATTCTATTTGTGTTTTAATTTAAATAACGATAATTACAGTTAGTGGAGACAGCTTATACTTGAAGCTGACAACATTTTTTTTTTTTCAAAAATGAACCTAAACAAATCTAAATTACTGTTTTTTTTTTACATTTAAAGACACACGTTTACAATCTTATATATGCTTATTCAGAAATAAAATTCAGTTTGACTGAAAATAATGGTACAGAAATATTTGAATGACTTTTTAACAACACAATTATTTAAATGTACATTCATGCCTTAAAGGCAACAGTAATTACAGTGAAACTACTAATAAATAAATTTAACCTAAAGTAATATGGAGAAAGAATAAAAAGGAATTTGCAAGGGGGTAGATATAAACCTTTAATTGCTGGATATAAACGTGTAATTTATAAACAAATCCAAAAAAAACAGTCTGACTGGTTCAGGTTGTGTTTGTAGCATAGTTGGTGCAACCGTTGTCTCCTCACTTGAATTAATTGTCATTACAGCCCCTAAATGAACATGTGATACTTGACAAATTTGCTAATCATAACTTAGCGTTAAAATTGTAATTTTCAAACAGAAGTCCGATGACAAACTAATGCAATGGCAATATCGTTTGGGGTCATGGAGAATAAGAAGCTGCGTTTCCATCCACGCATTTAGGAATATCGGATAAAGAACCTGGATGGAAATGCCAAGATGTGCATATATTTTCAGTAAAAAACTGATTAGGTTTAACTTTTTAACAGAAAACAAAAAATGTGCATAAACTACAATACAAACGCATTTACTGAATAATTCCCAATGCGTCGGAAGTGGGTTGCGATGGGGCGGCATTATTAGACCAACTAATGGAGTGATTGCAGCACATCTGAAATGATGTTTTGGTCATTCTAAAATTCCTAAAGTCTGTCATCAAAGTGGTTTAAGATCATCACCTTCCAGAACTGACCAACTGCATTCCCAAAGAGCAGTCTCCTGCCTTTAAAAGCAAGATGACATGACCGCACATCATCTCCTAACACAGCAACTTTTATTTTAATGTTGAGGTTTGGTGCCAGTTTTGCAGGAAATTACTATTTTGTTCTCTTGGACTCGTTGGAGGGAAGCAGTGCTTTATTCGCGAATAATTTATGCAATATTCCAGTTTTGCAGAAAAATGTTTTGAACATCATTGGATAGAAACATGGCTAGTGACACTCAACGTGTTTTACAGACTAAAAGAAATTATTTTAATCAACCTGGAAAACATTTGCTTTATTACTCCCTTGAATTAATTTTTTTCATTGTTACATTACATATTAAGCAATTGCACTGATGTCTTCTATGCATTATACATATTTCATCTCTGATTCTCTTAATTTGCAATATTATTGTCAGCCAAGTATTTCTCTCTTTTTCCTTTCTATGTTCTTATTGAACTGTACTTGACTCTTAGTGCTCTTTTGACTACGACGGAACAGATTTAACGCCTCAGTGATCAACTGTCTGTGAACTTTTGTATGTTTTGTGAAAGCATCAATAAAAAAGTTAAAGTCAAGTTGTCAATAAAATATAATTACCATTTTAAAAACGTCCCTTCTCCAAAACCCCGCCCTCTGAATCTGCATCAGCCAATCAAAGGGCGATGCTTTACATGACTGACAGACAGTGAAGCTTTGTGATTGGCTAAAAAAGAGCGGGCCGCTCCCCCAACTCTCTTGGTTTGCAGTTAATAACATGATTTGCTTAGGAGCAAGTTATAACTCAGGGATAGCTCGAGCACATTATAAGAGTAAACAACTGTGACCAATACACGTAACTTAAGCCCCAAAACATGTGCATGCTGCACGCGTGGAGGTTGAACTCCCGCTGTCACGAAGCAGTTAGCTTAGCCTGCGAATGCTCAGTGCTAAAGCGGGGAAACTGTAAACAGATGATGGGTGACATGTGTCAACCATTAAGTCGCTCACTGGGAACCATAATAGCGCGTCTTACCCTGGTGCAATGACCTGTCCGGACTGGCAGCACAGCTCCCGCACGACTCCGGGACGGTCTGACTTGAGCTTCTTCTCAGGAGCTCTGCACTCTTTATCGGGGAGGATCGGGGCGCACACTGCTATCACGGAATCAACGTTGACCAGAGTCCCGGGCTTTACTCTCCACTCGAGTAGCCGCATGGGACGAGCTCCTGCGGGGCTGCGGATCTCCGTTACCTGCACTTTGGGGCCCTCCGCTGCACCACCGCCAGAGTCCGCTGGCTCCTCCATCTAAGCTTCACACTTCAGCGCTGTGCGAGAGCTAACGGAAGCTGTTAATGGGTCTAAAATAATTCCGAGACGCGAAGAAAAGTAAAAATGTGAAAACGAGATGCTACGCAGGACAGGCTGAGGTTCACTCTTCCCGCCCGTAAACAGGAAACACAACGCTGCAGCACGGGAGCGAGATGCTATCCACTTCCGGGAGACTTTAACAACACTCTTCGTTAAAAGTACGTTTGTTTAAAAGTCCACTCTTATAACAATTATACATAATTATGTGTTAATTATTTTACATATAAATCCTCCATTTAAATGTTATCTATTTTGGTTAAAAATATATATTTTAACTATCAACAATCGATTCGTTTATCTGGTAAAATAAACGTCAACTTGTACCATGAACTGCATTTATGTGCTACCTCCCCCTCTGAGACAGAAGCCACTACCTTGTGATGTAATCTGATGAAATATCATCATCACACCATCTGCCTTCCACTGTCATGGGATTTGTCTGCACAACATGCTTCATCATTTCACTCAGGTGGATTTACGTGAAGTAAATAACAAACTACATTAGCTAAGGCTTCTATGTAGTATATAAACAACCTGGGGAGGTTGTATATTATTGTTGAGTAACAACTGGAACAGGTGCATCTCGATAAATACGTTTAAAATGGTAAAAACAATGTTAGATAAAAGATGCAAGCAGCAATCAAAGGGCTCAAGTACAAAGCCTTGCTTCTAGAGAGCGTCTGCCCATCAAAGAGACTGTTTTAACACTGATAATAGACGTTATTCTACCCTCCACAATAATAATCCAGATAATTTGGCGAATAAATGTATAGCATCCATAGCAATAAGTTGCACCTTTCTTTTTATTATTATTATGTTAATCTGAGAATGTTTCTATCCATGGTTTCGGACAACATTGCTTTTATAAAGGAGGGAGTTCACTATGAATTCTTTCATTATTTATGTGTTATTTCAAACACGTAACAAAATTTTGATATATTTTAGCTAAGTGATATTGACGGAATTGTTATATTTCTGAAGGGTACCCCTTTAACCTTATAACTATAACATTCATTCGTTCAATTTCCTGACTGCTTATTCCCTTTCGGGGTCACAGGGATCTCCAGCTCACAATGGGCAAGAAGCAGGGTACACTCTATAACTAGAATTTGTATAGTGTAATATGTCACATTTTTTATTATTCTACAAATGCAAAAGTGTTTAGAATATTATTGTTCTTTATAATCTCCCAAAGTGTGTCAGTTCAATTTATGCAAATGTAAATTGCATTGATTTTTTTTGTAAATACGTCAATAAAATGTATGAAATAACCAGTGAACAACAAAACTGTTGGATGTGAGTTTTTATTTTTACAAAGAATTATCATTTAAGTCTTTTCTGATTTACATTTAATCCGCCATTATTGCTCCGGTAAATGGTGTGCAGTTTAGTACAATAATAAATTATTTCCTGAGGGAAAATACATTTTTTATATCTATAACAACGATGAACTCTAATAATAATACAAAATATTAAGTGTGTAATTTTAGTCGTTGGTGTTATTTCTGCTCATTCATGGGTAATAACATTGGTCCCTGGAAATTGCTAAAACAGCAGTTCTTCTTGACAAGCTTCGCAGTGCAACAGATTCAAAGATGCGTCTCTCTTTCTCTCATCGTACAAACTTTAGATAATTATATTTTAGCTGCGTTAGACTGTATATTCAGTAGGATAATTCATGTATTATTATAAAAGAAATATGATTAACTGTTTTGCTAATAATAATAATAAAAACGGGTTTTATTGAAATTCCATTTCAACATGTTTCACAGTCTAAAATAGGAATAGAAGAAACGCATGCGTGTGTGTCCAAGTAAACATAGAAACAACTTTAGAAAATAAAATACATTAACATTTTTTTACCTACAATTTTTTTTTCCTCCCACCTTTTTTTTCCTCCCACCTATTTTTTCCACTTATATTACTACTACCTTTTTTTTCGGCTATCGCAATGACCTTTTGGGGGCTCCGTAGAAATTACCCTTTGGGGGTTCCGTAGGCTCTGTAGTTTTTTTCGCCCAGGCTTATTTTTTTCCAACCCTTATAGTTTTTTTTCCTACCATCATTTTTTTCTCCTACGCCATGACTGTGTGACTCCAATCGTATGGATGCAATAGTAAGTTCCGTGATATTGAAATATCTACACGCTGCGCAAACCAATATTTCTCTGGTGAGCTGAAATTTTATAGAATTCCGACAGGGTTACGGCCAATTCAGAGAAACAGCTTTATTGGCGTGAGAAGGACATATTAAAAACTATTTTCTGGTACGTTTATCCGTCTTCTTTGGCTACACTTGCGTTGCCATGATGCGCACGCACACAAACGTTGTATGACGCACAACGTCATACTTGTTACAAAATCAAAGGGTTCATAAAGTCATACATTTCACTAACAAAATATTGTCTTTCAAAACTATTTTAGTAACCTATTGAATCTGACTGCAAAGACTTTCCAAAAATAAAAATAATACAATAAATGAGGAATGGCTGTAGACCACTGTCACGTGACTGATGATGACATCTAATCGTCCAATCAGAGTCAGTGCGCGTGTGAATGATCTTGAAGCGCTAGGAAGTGCTGTTCCAGGGTTGCCAGCCGTGCCACTTTACCAACGTCCGTCTGCAAGTCATAGTGGAGGTAAGACCCTCTGAAGAACTGTTTACTTCCACGTATGCCACCGACAGCCCGGACGGAAACAGCACATGGCGGTGGAGACTTTAAGATCGGTAAGACCGCAGCTATGTTTCAGGTTTAGCGTTCACCGTCAGGTTTCTGCACTAGTACTTGCTGTGTTCCTAAACAAAATAATTATAATTAATTATAATAAAAAAAGGTCGCTGTAGCCTAGTGCACATATCAGAAATTATTGGAAAGCCAGTTCAATGAAAACACATCACACGTCATTGTTCAGTTCAGTACAAGTCCCGAATTACTGCAGTCAAGGGCATGAGAAATGCCCAAAGCTGTGTAATGTAAACTCTAAACGTTGGTAGATATGTCTTAAAAGGTCGTTTAAAAGGAGGAATACTTGAGTCATGTTCCTCATACAAGCACATCGCAATGTAAAGAGCTATCAGCTATTTGATTGCTAAACATTTATTTAGAATATTCAATGCTTGTATAGAATTCCTAAATTGAACGGTTAGCAAACAATAAGTAAGTTACAGTTTTGACATCTAGTCAGTCATTCCCCAAATCTGCCGATGGCACTTTTAGCATAGCTTAGCATAGACTATTGAATCGGATTAGACCAGTAGCATTTCTATTTAGCCCCGATTTTGAGTTTCAGACCGGTTTTGAGAAATTTGCAAGAACCCCTGCCTGCAGACTGCAGATGGGATAAGCCCCACCCACTGAACGTGGAGCCCTATCCCCTGAAGTCGAGTCGTGACATCACTTCCATGCTAAACATGGTTAAGCCAAGTCACTACTCATGAACCATGCTAATTTTCACAGCATACGATTGTGTGCGTTATGAGCCCGCCCACAAAATAGCTTACTTAAAAGATAAACAATTCACTAGATGCACTCTCATCTAGTTTAAAGCAATGCTGACGTCCTAAAATTGTACATTTCATGGATGAACGATTCATATTGTGTGATCAAAAGAGCTCACGGACCTGACTATTTGGTGGCTCAAGCCGCATCACGTGACTCGATATTGCAAGTCACAGTTGCTCCCAGCTGATTTACATAAAGCAGGACTTTCCCCAAATCAGTATAAATTCTACCAAAATTACACCTTCTGAACATAGATCTCTGGGAACTTGTGTACAAGACGCCACTGTCGAGACTTCCGTTGACAGGCTGGACGTCTCTGTAAGACGACTGAACTTCTATTTTTTTTGCAATTTTGGATCACTTTTGCCACAGTATTTTGAATAATGTGTGAAGCTTTGCTGATCTTGTAGCCCACCTTTTTACGTGTAAAGAAATGTCCTTTCTCAGATTTTGTGACATTATTCTTCCATGGGGAGCAATTGCCCTTTTAAAGTCACCCATTTACTCATTTTTTTATGAAATTTGTTAGGAAAATCACTTTTTTGTGTGTGCAAATTAAAAAAGCTTTCCTGTTGCTCAGTTGGTAAAGCATTGTGCGAACAACTCAAAGGTTGTGGGTCCAAATATAAGTAAAGCAGGACAAAAAAAGAAATAAATGTGTTCATTCATCGAAATGTAAGTCGCTTTGGATAAAAGCATCTGACAAGTGCATGAATGTGAACAAATATATTGTTGTGTTTTTTTTTACTATGGTTCAGCTAGCAATGGCTCCAGTTCCATAACGAAGATGTGCATCTAAAACTGTTTGCGAGATTATATTGCTATCCCCTCCCGGTTTTAGTTTTCAAGACAATCGAGGATGTTTTGGAGATCACCACGGTAACATGTGCTTAGCAGAACTGCCGTGTCCTTCCTAGAGTACATTAAAGGAGTGATCCAACAGTCTTGCAATGTTGCCAAATCATTGCCATCTGATGTGATAAAACTATCTCACACGCATTTCATTTGTTTGGGTTACCATAGAAGCGATTACTTTACAACTGTTATGAAAGCAGCAGACAAAGCCCCAGTACAAAATGATAAACTGTTTATTAAATTTCCGCCAAAACTTCAAACGCTCCCTGCTAAAAGTGCCAGTTCCAGTGCAATTGAATGTTTCATTGTTAATTTTGGAATAAATACAGTAGAGGGGCTCTCCTATTAAACAAGTTTTTTTATATATTTGTTTTAACTTGTTTATCTTGAACGAAGGGGTGTGATGTTATCACTGTCAAAAGAGACCTTCACATCCCTGACCTCTCTACTAAACACCCAGCCGTGGAAAGACATTTTGTTCTCTACTTCCATCAACAATCACTTTCTTGAATACATTTCCAGTATTGGCCTTGATGGGAGGGGTGGGGGGTGGGGGTGATTTTAGTTCTAGGCGATGAAAACACCCCAATGAAGAATGGTCAAGAACATAGGACAGGCCATTGGAATAGGATTGTTTGTGTACATGGTCTAGAGGTTTTAAGTGTTTAGCAGACTTTTAGCTTCCAAAAATTGGTGTTTGAACAGACATTTTGGTTGAATAGTGTTGAGCTGTTGTCATGGCTAATCGAAAATGACTATCGTTGACGATAAATCTCATTATTGATTAGGTGGTGCATGTAATCCACTATAAGTTTATTCCTGGAGGTGTAGTTAATAGTTTTTTACAAATCCTACAGAGCAATCAAGGCTGTATTCACATTCGAAATTAGATTTTTTTTAATAATATACAAAATGATATATTTAGCATTTGTTCTCTGTGATATTTTGTCTGACTTGAGTGAAGCCAAGAGGAGCTTAATTGCGTTCCACAAGGGTTTAATTTAACAGGTCTGTGGTGAACTACAGTCAGTGGTTAAAGTTCTAGTCGAACCTTTAAAGTGACTTTCAGTTTTATAGAGGTTTATTTTCTTTTCTTTTTTTCAGTTAAGGTTGTGTCACCAACACATGCTTCTGTTACGGAGATGTCCTCACCACTTGGCTCCTCTAGAACTCCATCAGAAGTTCTTCTCCTCACACAGGTGGGGTTTATTTCTCAAGGTTGGTTTTTAAAGCAAGATTATTTGATGGAAAGGGTGTTTTTTTTTTTTTTTAGGGTTGTAAAGAGTCACAGGATCTTCAGGAAGCTGATGATTGGCTTCTCAGTTGGCATCCCATTCATTGTAGGGGCAAAATTTTTGGTCTCAGAACCCAGAGAAAGACGGAAGATGAAGATCTTAGCAGAAGGTGTCGGACGTTTCTGCAGGTAAAAACATTTTAATTGGCCTTGTTCTTTATTCTGTTTATTAGAATGTTGTGACTGAGCAGTTTTTTATCTTGAAATATCGTAAATAAATGAAATGTCAGATGTGCATAAACTTAAGGTTCTCGATACAAGGTGAAATAATTGCATGAAGAAATGCGATGTACAACTAGTGGTGTAACAATATTTTGTAGAACAATATATTGCAATACAATTAGTTTCGTGGAGCTACTGGGAAATATCGTGTAGGAGCTGAATTGTATTTGCTTGTTGGCAAATTTGGATTCTAGTCACTTCTGAAACTTCTTTTCCTTGTTTTCTTGCTTTATGTGACATTTACTAGGAGACATTTATCCTTTACTCACATTTTCCACAAGAAAAACTATAAAATTTAAAACTATAAAATTAACACCTTACTTCACTAAAAAGTATGACTTTGCAAACATTAACACTGCCCCCTAGTGGAAAAAAGGACACAAAAGGCTCTCATACATATCAAGCTTTGCGGCGTCAAAATGTTTTAAATTCCCCTGGTCCAATGACTGTATCCTGCTTTGTGTACTTCCTGTATAAATCGCGACGGGTTGTTAATAGCGTCTGCTTTAAAGTTTTGGACAAACCTTGTTTCCGGTCGATGGTATGGCATTTTGGATGCATCTATTCTATGAAGACCCCTTTGGCCAAACCAAGTAAAATGGTGTAGCTGGGTCCCATTTCATTGGGTAATTAGCTTGATCTATTATGTTTACTTGGCTGAAAATTACTTCTCCAAAAACAATTTCCAATAATTACCAGGCACTCAACCACAGGTGAGTCGAAGAGGTGTCCAGCAGTTGGGTGACTATAAAACGGATTTACTTAAAGAAAAGCCCGTCCAATTTCATGCTTTCAGCAGTTGCTCCCCATGGAAGAAAAATGTCATAATTTCTGAGAAAGGAAACCATTTCTTTACACAAAAAGGTGAGGGCTACAAAAGCTTTACATATCAGTCACAATACTGTAGCAAAAGTCATCCAAGAATCTTACACAGACAGCCTGGATGTCCGAGGAAATGTTACATTTTCTAACCTCACCTTTTTAGCCAAGTTTTGAGCCTCCTACACAGCTGTCTCATTTATCCATTCAGATCTCTTTACGTTGGACTCATGATCTCAGCAGATTATTGGTGGACATCCAATATTGCTCTACATGGAATGGATGAGGTACATTTCTACTTTTATAAGTTACTTTTACTTGATGTAGGCTCTTTGAGATGTTTCCATGACTCTCCATAGAACAGTGCAGAGTATATGAAGCAGATGTCCGGGTGCCACCAGAGAGCTGCAAGCAGTATGGTGGACGGGGCAATCCAGAATGGAGGCCTGTATATAAAGCTGGGTCAGGGTCTATGTGCATTCAACCATCTCCTACCTCCAGAGTACATCCAATCCCTTCAGGTGCTGGAGGACAAAGCTCTCAACAGAAGATACAAAGAGGTAATATACACATGGATACAAGTGGTAAGTGCAGTCACATAGAGATGATGAGAGAGAGGAGCATGGAGTAGACCCTCTATTGAGTCTCTCTGGGAGTAGACCCCAGGAAAGAATATGGCTCACCATGGACCTGGAACATCAAATTGAATGTTTGGAGAAAGTGGCTAGCAGATTGAAGTTTAGCGCGCTTGTTGAGACTACTTCCCTGGATTATAAGCGTATGATGACGTTTGTCCTTTTCTAGGTTGATGCTTTATTCCAGGAGGACTTCAACTGCACTCCTGAGCAAATGTTCAAAACATTTGACTATGAGCCAGTGGCTGCTGCCAGCCTGGCACAAGTGCACAAGGCTGAATTGCAAGATGGCACACAGGTGGCTGTAAAGGTGTGTATGGTCTGCCTATCGATGTCCAGGTTTTACTTGTTGCCTGTGATGGTCGCATAGTTTCTGTGTTTGTGTTCAGGTGCAGTTTATTGATCTCAGGGATCGCTTTGATGGTGATATCAGGACTTTAGAGATTCTGCTGGACATAATAAAATTAATGCACCCTAGTTTTGGGTTCCGGTGGGTCCTACAGGTCAGTACATGAAACGTATATTTGTTTGCATTGTCAAATCGTTTCCTCCGGTGTGACTACCAATGAGGAAAGGTTAATCTCTTGTAGTATTTCACATTTTATAATTAAAAAATTTTAAATTAGCAGTGCTGCTTCAAACCCCATTCACATGTACCCGGTTAGTTTGAAAACTGGGATTTTTCTCCAAGTCAACCTTTACTTCTATAGCACTTTACATACAGGTGAAATTGAATAATACACAGCTTAAAATGTAATTAAAGTTGTAAACGGCGATCAAAAGGTTTGAGCACCTCCGGAGCCATTGTCACTCAGTATCCAGTTTGTTGCACTATGCACTATGGCCAATCCTTATTTAGGAGATGTATTCAATGTTAAAATTACTGAACAATACAGGTTATTTATGATAACCAGTGTCGTAAGCACCAGGTGGCGCTGTGAATTTGCCTTTTCCGTTATTGTTTTGGCCAATAGTCTTGTCACATATGTCAAAAATGGTAAAATAATGTCAAATGTTGTGTTTTCTGTGGCCACCTGGTGCCGCTGTAACTGAGAGAGTACACTGTAGATGTGTTCAGACATAGACTGTTAACAAAGTTATAACAACTTCCTGTTTATAGCAAAATGTCAAATTTCGATGGCCGCCGTGAACACGTTTAACAATGTCAAAAGAACTTCACAATTTAACATCCCGTATACCTCAAGATAAGACTAATGGAGTCTGGAGGTGAACAGACACATTCTGTAGGTGGAGTTAGTTAAAATACTCACTCAAAATTCCTTGATTTCTTACATAAAAGTCCAGAATTTTGAACGTTTAATTCAAACACAATTTGAAATAACAGTAAAACAGCAGAAAAAGGCATATTTAAAGTGGCTCAACAACTAAAACCATAGGCGGAATTCAGTTAAACACTAAGAATGAACCGCTCTACTGGTTCACAATTTTGAGGCCTTTAAGATGAGATAAAATTTTTTTTTGTAGGTCTTGGTCCTTTACATAAGTGCTCCAAATTTCAAACCTCTACTTCAATCACATTCTCAAAAAAGTTTAAATCTAAAGAAAATTTGGTGAATTCCATGTGGCCGCTAGGTGGTGCTATAACTTACACTGTAGGTTTATTTATAGATGTTTTCAGACCTGGACTTTCAACACGCATGGCAAATTTGAACCCAATCAAACATTGTATGGCAACTAAAGTTATTAGCAACTTCGAGTTCATGCCAAATTTTTTGACGTCCGCTGTGGAAATATAGTTTAAAACATCTTCACAATTTAACATCTCATATGCCAAGATAAGACTGATGGGGTTTGGAGATTATCAGATCAAATCTCTAGGACTGCTCTAAATAATAAAAAAAAAGGGACACGTACAGCTGCACAAAGTGGGTTGGGATGTGGGAATGGATTGGCTTGGCTTTCGATAACAAATATAGAAAGAAACGTGCTTCATAACATAAAATGAAATGCACATATGCCTGAATAGAAGTGGGATCGTTACCCCAATTGTAATCTCAATCGAAGCCAGAGTTTATCTCTTCATCACGAGGAAAGCTATGTATCACCTCAGCATCTATGCACCACAAAAACAAACATTTGCAAACCATTCTGAATTCCAAACTACTGCGTGGTCTTGCAAGTTGCAATTTAACAGAATGTGCCAACAGTTTGGCGTCATTAATTATTAATACACCTCGTAGTCTCATAGGATAATAGAGGTCAGACTCCTGAATAATAGCTAATTAATACGATAATTAGAGGTTTTTGCATAATAGCCGACTTCCTGTCGAGTTTGGAAATGCAATCCATATTACTTATATTCAACTCTTGAAACCCTACATATGTCTGCCAAATTTCATGTGTGTAAGGCAACCTGTGTACGCAAAATAAGCTTAACCGCGTTAGGTGGTGCTATAGAGTAATTTTGCCACACCCACTTTTCGGAGCACAATCAGATATACATTTTTATTAGTGACATTTGTTGACTTTAAGCATGTTTAGCCCCTCAAATATGCACCAAAAGCTGCAAAACAATAATGCTCTGAGAAATTATAAAAGGGTTCTACACATTTTTGGTGCCCAAGGCCTAAAAAGCTGTGAAAGTCGCTAAAGAACAGCACTTATTGAAAAGGAAGGAAGCCAACTGTAATCAAGCAATAACAAATTTGTAATTGGTTTTGAAAAAACAGCATTAAATGTAGTATTTTTTTATGGTTTTTCTAAAAAAAAAAAAAAAAAACATTTTCTGAATGGAATTAGTGAAACTTTTCCATTATATTCTAATCATATGATGAGTACATAACTGGCTGTTGTAAACAGATTGACCGGGATTAAGTTGTTCATAGTTTTGGATCACCATTATTACTTTTTCTTTGTTCCACTAGTAGGACCTGAAGGGAACCTTGGCCCAGGAGCTGGATTTTGAAAACGAAGGAAGGAATTCGGAGCGTTGTGCCGAAGAACTGAAGCATTTTAAATTCGTAGTCATTCCCAAAGTGTTCTGGGAGCACACAAGCAAAGTAGGGAATAATCTAAAGACGACTGAATTCCTACAGTTTGCATCAGTGGACTGAAAGTATTTTCTTTGTTCATCTAGAGGGTTCTTACGGCAGAGTACTGTGATGGATGCAAAGTGAACAATGTGAAAGCGATTCAGAGTCAGGGCCTGAGTCTCAAAGATGTGAGTTGAAAGCTTCCGCTATGATTAAACGCCGTCGGTGTGATGGCCACCGTGATGAGTACAGCGTTTGCTCTGACTCTGTTCCAGACGGCTGATAAACTTATCCGTATATTTGCTGAGCAGATCTTCTACACCGGTTTTATTCATGCCGACCCACATCCTGGAAATGGTAAACATAGCAATTACTTGTTTCACTGAACTCATTCAGTGGGTTTAACAGATTTTCTGAGGCAGTATACACTTTGTCATTATCTACAAAATACAGAAATACAGTTGTGCTTATAAGATTACATATCCTGGCAATTTTTTTTAATTCTTGGCCATTATTCCGAAAATATGAATAACACAACAACTTTTTTTCTCACTCATAGTTCAGTGGTTGGGTGGAGCCATTTATCAACTGTGTTTATAAATCACAATGACAACCAAACTTTTCAAATGACCCTGATCAAAAGTTTACACACAGCTCTAAATATTTTGTATTCCCCCTTTAACATCGACAACCTATTTTTCTTCAAATATCTCCTTATTTTGCTCCTTGAAACAGATACGCCACATTTTTTTCAGAGAGTATTTTCCCCTGGTTATTTGTCGGTTTTCATTAGCATCCCTTAATTTTTCTGGCAGTTGTAGCAGAAACATTTGTTGGTTTCAACAGAATCCCTCACTTTCCACTTCTCAATTAGAGTTTAAACGCTGCTGAGTGGCATTCCCAGTTCTTTGGAGATCTTTTTCAACCGCTTTCCATTTTTTTTTTTACAGTTTTTCTGTAATCCTTTCACAGCTCTGGATGAAAGAGCCAAGGGTGTCCATCAAGAGCCAGAAACTAAAAAAACACAACTGTATTTATTTTTTGCAGAAAATGACTATAAATGCCCAAATACTGCAGTGTACTGAGCTGCCTTTTTGTTTTTTTTTCAACATTTTTGTTTAGCTGGTTATTTTTGTTAAGATTGGTATAGAATCAGGATGCCATAAGGCCTCTAAACGGCAATCCGAAATTTGCATGAATCTTTGGAAGATTCCTAGCTGGGTGCTCTTCGTCTGGGGAATAATGATGCAATGATGCTCCCTGCCTGAAGATGGCGTTTGGGATTCACTCAGCTCCACATGGGGAAAAAGAAATGAAGACGACGACAGAGAAGAAATCAAAGAACGCCTAGAAAAAATCCTGTATGTTGGGTGGTTTAAACTATTGGTGGCTGATCACTGAGACAAAAACATGAGGAAAAGAACGGATTTCCCGTTTCCTGAACGATGTCGCTATGAAAATGTGGGATGAGCGTCATACTCAAGGTTGTTTTCCCCTGGCGAAAAAACAAACCGGGATGGCCCCGGTTTTCGATCAAGGCATGTTGTCTCACAAAACTTTGGATCGGTGTCTAGAGGCTTTCAGTCTAGAGAAAACAACATTCAGAAGAAAAGTACAAATGTTTGCTTTAAAGAAAATAAAGCCGGAGGATTCACATGCAGTTACTTTTGCAGTTCTGGTGAGAAGAGGTCCAGACAAAAAGGCTGAGCTGGTTCTATTGGATCATGGATTGTATGAAAACCTCAGTAAAAGGTGAGAAATCCAGAAAAATTGGCAGAATTGTGTGAAACAGGAAGATGGGAAAGTTTTTTTTTTTTCTCTTGGACAGTGACCGAAAAGCTCTGTGTCAGCTCTGGAGATCCATTGTTCTGCGGGATGTTGCGGGCATGAAGGAATACGCCGGTCGGCTTGGAGTCAAAGGTGAAGGTGATTTTGCAACTTTTCAAAATATTCTGTGTTTTATAAAGAGGTACGTCTCATGAGCGAATCCATGGGGCATCAATTCCGGCTCTGGTATAGTAGATGCTGTGCCGGACACAAATTCTAATCTTTTCCTTTTGTCTTCCTGTCTCCGTACTGTCTTATCGGTTCCAAATACAGGCAAAAACAGCCAAAAAAAAGAGGCACATTTTGTAAAAACCAGTGATTTTTATGACATGTTCACTACTGTTCAAAAGTTTGGGATCACTTAGACAAGTTTCCGTATTTTTGAAAGGATTTTTTTTTTTTTTGTAAAGACTGTTCTAGCTGCAAATGTCTGGTTTCTGGTGCAATATCTAAATAAGTGCATTTCCAGCAACTCATTGTGGCAGAAGCTAGTGAATGATTAGAAAAACCTTGAAAAGTGTTGGAAAAAAGCTGAAAAGTGTTTGGCTGCTTAGAGAAGCAATAAAACTGACCATCCTTTGAGCAGGTGGAGTATCTGGAGCATCACGTTTGTGGAATTGATAAAATGCTCAAAATGGCCAGAAAAAACAGAACTTTCTTGTGAAACGCGACAGTCTATTCTTGTTCTTGGAAATGCAGGCAATTTGGAGACAGTTTGGAAGGAACACAGCAACGACAGCTACTTATTATAAAGATATTAAAGACAATCAGTGCATCTTGCGCACGTGCTTTCATGAGAGTGTGGAAGTAGAGCACAGCAAGAGAGAGAGAGAGAGAGCGGGAAGAGAGAGCGAGCGGGAAGAGAGAGCGAGAGCGCGGCAGTGTCTGCATCACCTATTTATATCCTCCTCCTTGGGTGGTACTAAAGCATGACGTAGTCCTCCCTCTCCTCCTCCCTCTCAACAATAAACCCGCTTAGCATTACCTTTAACTAATAAAACACTAAAATGTAATAAGCATATAAGTCTAAATAAAATAATGGTATGAGAAGATTTAAGAACTAAAGATGTACAGTTAAAGAAATACACGCTATTCTATGTCTCTAAATGACCACTAGATGGTAGTATAACACAACTAATGGGACGCTATTGTTTAACATTTTGAAAATCCATTACATTCGACACAGAAGAACATTTATGAGAAGCAGAATAGCTGGAAACATTCTGGAATGCTGGCTGACTCCATCTGTCAAGCAAAGTGGGGGTAACGTGATGGTCTGGGTTGCATTGATGCTAAAAAAAGGTTGGTTGTTTAGGGTAAAAAGGAGGCCATCACTGCGTGCAAAGGCATGCCACACCCTGTGGACGACACTTGATTGAAGGCAATTTCATCCTACAACAGGACAATGGCCCAAAACTCCAAACTGTGCAAGAACTATTTAGAGACGAAGCAGCAGCTGGTCTTCTATCTGTATTGGAGTGGCCAGAGCAGTCACGAGATCTAAACCCCACTGCGCTCATCCAGTTCCCATCCAGCCATTCCGACTTGTGGGAGGTGCTTCTAGAACCATGGGGTGAAATTTCTCCAGATTACCTCAAGAAATCATCAGCTAGAAGCCAAAGTTCTGCAATGCGGTAATTGCAGCAAACGGAGGATTCTTTGACGAAAGTAAAGTTTGCAGTAAATGAATATTATTTCAAATCTTGTCAATGTCTCGACTATATTTTCATTTCATTTTAAAACTCATGGTAAATAAAAGTGTGGCTGTTCTTGGAAAACACATAATTGTGTGGGTGACCCCAAGCTTTTGCACGGTAGAGTATGTTGGTTACATAAAAGTGTTGGTTTATTCGTGAGGGGGGCTTACAGATCTCTGAACTCCAGCAGAAGAGTCATTAAGTGAAGTTTCTAATATCATTGTGATGAGTTGTCATTTGAAATCCGGAGAAGCTAAAGCTCTTTTTCTCACTGATCAGAGTACTTCCTGTTCAGCGAGATGCTCCTGCAGCGGCCAATCAACATGTTGGACCTGACTCTGGGAAACATCTTGACTCGAGAAGAGACGAGCTACATGCGGGACATGGCGGTCAACCGTTTTGATAAAATCATGCAGGTGTTAAAGAGCATGCCTCGACCCATGCTGCTGGTTTTCCGGAACATCAACACCATCCGCTGCATCAATATCACGTTGGGAGCGCCTGTCGACCGATACTGGCTCATGGCCAAATGGTACAGTACCCAAAATGCACTGCCCCACACTTCGTTTCAATATTGTTTACAGTTTTCGATTCGTCTGTTTTAGTGCTGTGAGAGGATGGGGCAGGATTCAGGCCGAGGACACTTTGGTTCTGTCGAGACTCACCGTGTTTCACTGGGTCTGCTCCTTCTGGGAAAGTGTAAAGTTCGAATTTGTTTTGAGGTAACCCCAAAAAGTTATTTATTTTTACTTAAAAGCAAAAGTCATTTGCTGTCTCTTTATGGATGTGGTTGATGCACTCTGGAGAGAATGCGTTCACTCTCACTTTCACCTCTAATAGCTGTAAACAGCTTTTAGCATAATACCCACATTGCACTTTGCCATAAACAGCTTACTGTATTTTTCACCGTATAAGACGCACCCAATTTTAAATGAGGAACATCTAGAGAAATAAGATTCTGAACCAAATACTGTAGTAAAATATTTTATATCAACTGTGTAAAAGTTAACAGCAGTTTAAAAACAATTATATGCCAAACATGTAACATGAACAGTCAGTAAACAGTAAAAGTAACAAAAAAGGCTGTAATGTTTCATACCTGCTCCTTATGATTCGAGCAGAGATTGGCGATGACGTCAGCGCACACCGATGGCTCCGGAGTGTGATGGGAATTTTCCTATATAATACTACCATCTAGTGGTCATTTAGAGAAATGTAATTTGAGAAACTTTTAAGAGACACATCATAATTCAGTCCCGCCTTTCTTCCGGCGCTTGTCTCGAGGTTCTTCTTCCAATGCGGATAACACATGTGTAGGAAATGCGTTGAGACTGCTAAATCTTTACAATAAATAGCCGCATTTGCTGTGTTCTCTCTCAAACGTTCTCCAGTGTTTATTATCAATTGAGAAGGTATATTTTTTACCATAACAGGAGCTAGGCTGAAGCCGCGGCCTCTTACGCCTCTCCTACAGCCGTGACCGCCCTCCGCTCCACGGCGCTCTGCATTCGCGGTATAAGAGGCTCCAACTTTTCCCCCTCAGTTTTGGGGAAGAAAAAGTGTGTTTTATACGGCGAAAAATACAGATATGTGCATCTCCAAAAGTTCTTAAATGCCTCCAGAGACATGTTTCTTTCCATCATTGTCTGACATCCAACATAATTGGCTAGTAGCAGTAGTATTTTGTAAATCCTGAAGTTTTGTTGAGTTTAAAACACTCAATTAAAATAAAGATTTTTTTTTAGTAGCAGAAAAAAGTTGCACAACCTGGATGAGAAAACGCTGAGTTGATGGTTGGAGGATTGGTGATGGGTGGTGTACCAACATTAAAGATCCACATAAACATTATCAGCGACCTGTCAAAGCCATTTTTACTTCCCTAATTGCATATATTACATATGTTATTGTTCTTTTACACATCAACATTTTGTAATTAACTGCAATTTATTTCTTTTTGGAAAAAAACCACCTGAACATTCTTTCATGGCTTCTGCAGGTTTTAAAATGTCAATTTAAGACCATTAAGAATCAAATTTAAGATGTGTGTCATATATGTTTAGCTAAAAAACAGCCATAAATTAACTATAAAATTTCTAAAACTTAAATCACTGTTAAAAATGTTACTCCATTATCTTATAAAAATTTTTAAAAGTCCAGAGTCGTAGATAAAGGAACTGTATAAATATGACTTTGAACGTTTGTTTCCTGAAATATCAATTACACTTGAAAAGTTCTTCAGATTTGCCGAACTGCACATTTGTAAACGTGTCATAATCAAGGCTATGTTGTGAATGTTTTTCCTTTAAAAGCTATTTTTTCATAAGTTATCCAGACCCATGTATGGACTTGTGAAATTTAACACAAAATGATAGATTTCATCATTGTGAAGTTGTTAAAAATGCTGTGTTTTCTAAAGAGGTATTCTTGTGAAAGAATCCATTGAGAATATACAATCCCGCGGTTTTTGCGTGTGTGCGTATTTGTTACATGAAAAACGTAAAACAATTGTTTTCATACTTTAAAAACATTTGTACATTATCTTATCGCTATGGCAACCATATTTGTTTAACAACCAAATGTGCCAGCTTGAAAGAGTGCATGCTGGGAAACTGTTCAAGCACACTCTCTCAATTGTTTCAGAAAATGAAGACCTGTTAAAAAAAAACTAGTACAGTGGATTTCTTTCAATGTAAGACTTTTTAAGACTCCACGGAACCCCTGAGGGACAGACGTGCAATGAGGTAATGATGTTGTAATGGCAGTGAATGTCTAATATGAATTCTAAAATAGGGCGGTCAGCTGTGTACCAACCAGACGTAATTAAATTAGGAATTTTGTAAACTTTTGACGGGTAGCTAATAATACATCAGCAATATTAGTATCTGTTTGTTTGTTTTTTTTTTTCATTTTTATTTATTTAAATGATAAATAATAGAGAAATGTCAGAAGTATCTTCCTGTTTTACTATTTTAATGCAAACCTGAAGCTGTAAATCTCTTTACCCAATCACTTTCAATCGAAGAATTGGGGGTAAAGAGACGACGCGTAGATCAAAAAGAAGGGCTTAAATGGAAATTTGGAGTTGAGCTGCCTTCTGAAATGGTGTTGTAGTGAAGTAGAAATATCTCCTAAATATTTGGTTCCTTACAAATAAGTTTGTTTTCTTTCAAATGTTGTGATATCCTAAAAATCAAAAGTCTTTTGATCTTCCTCCAGGTCAGAGATGGCGCTCATGAGTGTCACTCGCACTGTGCTGAAGCTTCTGACTTTCTGCAGACTCATCTCTGTGGAGCCAGAGCTCTTCCAGTATCTGTGATGAAGCTTCAAATCCTCTTTCTCATGGTTTCACCCATTTGTGCTGGAGAACTCTCTTTTTACAGCCTTCTCTTCTTTTCTTCGAAAGAGCGGCAAGCTGCACATTTATTCCATGGAGTGTTTCATGCATCTTTCGTTAATTCTGAGTGACAGTTTGGGGGGGGGGGTATGTGTATCATTGCACAATTACAATTACTAAATTAATTTTGCCATTTTATTTAAAATGTGCCATTTTATAAATTAATAAAATTGTTGTAAATTATGGTCAGTTTATTCATCAAGTGTTTTCTGAAAATAAATCGTGTTTTCTTTTTCTCCGTCAGTAATGTCACCTGAATACTTTGTTATTGCAATCAATATAATAAAATTAACTTTGTTTTAAATAAACTTTTTTTTTATGTATGTGCAGTGTAGAGCTGGGCGATATGGCCCAAAAAAAAGTGTTTAGACCGAAATCGATCTGTAATCGAGTCGCTCTGTTAAGTCTGCAGCTTTCTATCTTGATGTTAAAGATAAAATCGACTTTCATTCAAGCACACAGAGCCGAGATAATCGATAAAATTTTGCCTCAATTACACCGAGGGGAAGGATACTGCTAAGAGTTCAAAATGGAGCCCAACTTTAAAGCTCAAAGAATTAGAGATCGACCGATATATATCGTTTTACCGATATTTTTCCCGATATTTAAGCATTTTACCATAATCGGTTATCGGTTTTGTAATATCGGGTTCACCGATAAATGGCGCCATCGTGTGGGCGTTTTGAGAATTACGCTCATGATCGCCATTGCAGCACGGCGTCTGAGGGGAACAACAACTGCGTGCACAGTCACGAATGCTAAAATAAACCGTCATGTCCTGTTCCAATAAAGACGTAACTTAGCTATATTTAGTAAACTTTATTTAACATAACAGCTATTAATGCACAAATTAGATGTGTTACATAAATGACGGATATGTAATTTATGCAGCTTGGTTCTAAGAAATAAAGACGAACTCACAGAGTCACAATAATCCGTCAAATCCTGTCACAAATAAAGACGTAACTTTGGCTGGATTAAATAATATACAGCCATGAATAAGCACATCTTGTAAATAAAAGCGCTGAATTTAATTCTCTCTCTGTTGTCTACATGCTACTCATTCATCTCGTGAGATTCACTAAAACACCCCGAATTATATTAACATTTATATAACAATCATTCCGCTAATAAACATATTCTAAATAAATATAACTAAGAAATTGAATCCGCTTTGTCAGCACGCATTTCATAATCTAGAACGACAAAAATGTTTTTTTTTCAAAAACGTAATTGTGAGATATCAGAAATGCAATAAAAACGATGTTTTGTTTGTTATTTCAATATTTCAGAATATTACTCAGTAAATTAACAACTATAAACAGCTTTATAAACCTAATAAAACTGTAGTTTAAAATGAAGTTACATTTCTGCAAAGTTGATATGACTCCTGTGCTTGAAGACAGACATTCTATATTTATTTTGCTTATTGGAAATGTTAGTGTTGCTGCTCATGCTTTTCATAAAATATTTTTATTGTTGTAATATGAATATTAAATTTAACATGAAAGACTGCTTTTTACCTCATTGAAGGTTTTATTTTTAAAAAAAAAAAAAAAAAACTTTAGTAACAGTGCACTTTCAGACCCCTCTATTTATTGTTGTATAAGAGTTTTGATTTGTATGCAAGGAGGGAGTGATTGTAATAAATAAAACGGTTTATTCAGTTCAGTGGTGTTGTAATCATTGTGTCAAAAACAGAAGTATAATAGTAAATAAATATCGGTTATGAATATCGGTTATCGGGCACATAAACATGCAAATAATTGGTATCGGTAATAAAAAAATCAATATCGGTCGATCACTACAAAGAATATTTCTCCTTCATGTTTATGTGCGTAGTCTTCCCGGAAAATCTCTTCATCGTAAACGTGAGCGTGTTTCGCTGTGTTGTAAATCTTAAGATTGTATATCTGGCAATCTTTTTACTCTGCTGACTTAGTGATTGTTCGTATTGGTGTCTGAGACATTTGTGATGGAAACCCTGAGATATCTAGGACATCACTCCACAAACTGACCAATCACAGAGCTTGCATCTACAGTCTGCACAATAAATACCATTCCCTAGCCTCGGGTAAACAGCTATCAGTGTTTAATCACAGAATGGAATGATTTCATCTTTTTTAGGTGTTTCTAAGCCACATTTCTATTTATTTTCCTTCCCTTAAAGCAGGGGTGCTCATTACGTCGATCGCAGGGTGAAATTGAAACAATTTCAGCCGATCATCCATCCCGTCACAGTTCAGTAAAGTTAGCTGCAGATTCATGGATTCGGTTTTCTCTGATCAATAGCTCGAGACCAGAATGTTCTTAGTAAACAAATAATACCTATTTTTAATCTGTGTTATGTAGCGGACAAACTACAAAACGTTTTTTATCAAAACAAGTTTCTCTCAGCATTCACAGAAACACATTACCGTCTGCACACAACCCGCTGACATGGAATCACTTAGGGACCGTCTGCAAATTACCAGATCCCAAAATATGTTTTACCCAGAATATGCTTCATAACTTCATTCTAAATTGCTCTATTACAACCAAAATCAAGCAACACACCACTCCTCACCTGTATATTGTACTGCACGACTCACTTTCAATAAACATTGAAATATTTATTACAGCATCATTTTTATTCTTGATTATTTGCATCAAAGCTCAATTGCTCCCATAAAAATAACTCTATTATCACCAAATTCAGGTCACACACAACTGTTCTAATGATTTAATTCAGTGCAAGTTACCAAATTAAACTCACGTTATTACAAAAAATGTAAATAATTCATTATTATGTGTGTTTTGTCAATTCTCAATAAAGTTGAAAATAATTGTTTGTTGATTGATGTTTTACATTTTTGTAGCGGGTAAATCACTTTGACTCTGTCATTTTAAAAGTAGCTCACAAGCTGAAAAAGTGTGAGCACCCCTGATTTAAAGGGTCAAGGCCGTGATAAAGAATGACACTGAAACACTTCTGTATCAACAATCAAGGGTCTTTTGTTTTCTTACAAAATAATCTATGAAACACCATTACATTTGCCCTGTAACAAAAACATAGCAATATAAAAAGAGCTTGCAGAGAACCTTCCATCAGAAGTGAGCAGTTACTCTCTCCACCTCTTGAAGATCGTCCAAAATCTGCAAAAGTTCCAGACAGACAAACAAAACTAGTGATTTTCTCAACCCTGCAAGAAACAGTCAATAGATTTTTAGGAATAACGTTGATACAAATACTTTACCCCCTCATTACAAGAGACCTCGCATATTAAACCAAATATTTCACTTTAAAATATTACATACCCCCCAATGACTTTATAAAGAATGGGTTCAAATTTAAAGTAAAAAATCGTTACATATCTAAAACTGACTCAGAAAGGTAAGTTACAAGTGGGTGTGAGATCAAGTCAAGTGCCCCGCTCTTACGATGTCCGCTGTTGTGCCGATTTTCTTGGCCAGTTCACTCCTCTCCATGCTGCTGAGGTACAGGTATTTATTCAGCAGCTCTCCATCCAAAACATTCTTCACAGCATTCTGCAGCGTCCTCCGGTCACAATGTAGCATCCTGCAGCAGAGAACAATACATTTATTAGACCTTGAAATAATTATAGTAAGTTTATCTCAAAAGTGAGAGGCGGAACATCAGAAATCTAGATGAATGCATCTGAAAAATGTTAATCACTTTTATGAGTTTTTGTGTTTCTTGAAGTTGGATACCAGAGGTTTTGTCGTCTTTTGTCATCAACACTTAGAATTCCAGGGCCTTTTTAAGTGTTTACTTTCCAATTTTCTGTAATAAATTACATTTTTTTTGTGACAATGCTTGTTATTTTTCTTAGTATAACCCCAGTAATTTATTATTTTTTTATTAAATACAATAATTCCACAACAAACCTGAAATTGTACAAAAAATGCACTTCAGAATATTAAATTGTCTTTTACTGCAAAAATTGAGAACTGAAATCAAAAGAGTTTTGTAGACAAAATAAAAGATCATAGGAACTGTCCAAAAAGCAAAGACAAGATCAAAACAATGTGGAAATTGTACAAAAAAAATCAGGTAAACCAGCAATTTTGTTCCATTATGCTTTGTTTTGTGGCAGAACTTTGAAAAACACAAGCCATATCACAGGTCTTGTACTTCCAAGGCTAATCCCTTCTCAATTCCACCAATCGCGCATTTTCTCATAATTTACAAGGTAATTCCTATTAAAATGTGAGTCAAAACTCTTGCAATGCACCCTCCTTGTTTCAATACGCACTTGTGAACCGTAAGTTTTTCTCACATGAATAGCTCTTGAATGTTTTATTATTAGTTCACACATGTGAAAAGGCAGATGTCTGGCTATTTGCTCACTGACATGCGTGTCATTCCCAATCAATGAACTCGCAGGTGCGCTAAAGTTAGAGGACAGATGGACTTCTCCTGTTTCACTCGGCCAGTGGAGGAATAGTCAGCGCTACATCAACTTTGTCAAACCTACGGATTAAACACATTTTGGCTACCAGGTAGCTACTGAAAGCCAGTCCTTTTTATAAAGTTTAGGTGGTGTGGTTATGTCAAGAACTTAAAATAATTCTTCGTCATGAGAAGCACGTTCAATACATTCCGGCCCCATACCTGAAGGCCTTCGGGTTGAGACCTGCATGATGAGGCAGCATGGTGTTGAGGGCATTCTGCAACATCAACAGTCTGCGATACGTCTTCTCTTGCATGGGTAAGAGTAAACCCATGCCACCATCCAGCGTCGCTACAAACACAAACAGGTTTCTCAATACCTGGAACAAGACACTTTCATGCCTAGCGGTCAACAGGATGTGGGAAACACACTCACCAAACCAGGTGATGTGTTTATTATCCCAGGTCAGCGACTTCTTATTGGCGCTGTCCAGTGTCCCCCGACAAGGCATCCTCCAGAAGGCATTGACATGAGAGCCCACGTTAAAGTCAGCTCTCCGCAACAATCTCATGCCGCCGAAGCTCTCTTTAGCTAAGAATTGGTGATAAAACACTTGGTCTCAGATGCAGAAATCCAGTTTAAGAGCAATAAAATACAAGCTCACCTTCTGGTAGGTACATGTAGACCATCAAGTTTTGGTCTCGATCTGAAACTGAGACGTTAAAGGATTAAATATGTGACTTTATGATATGTATTTCCAATGTTTTTAAATAATAGTTTAAGCTGGTATGGAAAATTAAATGAAAGAAAGATCATTTTCAATAGTGAATCCCCCAATATTAAGAGATCTCCCAAACTCATGTAGATTAGTTTGTCTATGGACACAAACTCTAAACTTTAGAGCCTCTGTGCCTCACTGATTTTCTGTTGGATTCAATTCTGGGCTTTGTATATTTCTTCAGCCGAAGTGATGTATGCTTTGGGTCATTATTAAGTTGGAAAACAAAATGGCGACCCAAACCAAGTTTTCCTTCAGACGATCTGAAGTGGTCTTTCAAAATCTTCTTATAGTCTTCCTTTGTCATTTTTCCTTCAACTCAGGCAAAATTGGCAGTCCCAAAAGCATTCCCACAGCATCATACTCCTACCACCATGTTTCACTGTAGGAATGGTATTCCTGGGTTGAATGGCTCTCCGTTGTTTCTCCGAAAATATGCAACATTTTAATTACAAAAAGCTCTAGTTTTTTCTCATCTGACCAAACGACACTTTTTCACTATGCATCACTTCTGGCTCATAAGTAATCATTTCTTGAAGGAGCTTATAATTTTGACCTGAGCAGTTTTGTTTTTTTATTTATGCTGTTACAAGAGATCCGAAAAAATTCCCTTGCACCATGAAACATCACTTGGGAAATATTTGGGGGAAAAAAGGTGAAATTTCACAGGGGGCTAATCATTTGTCTTTGCTATATTCAATTCATAAGAACCTAATGTGCAGCGTAAAATAACTCCTCAGTGGATATATTTATACCGTGACTCCCAAAGGTGGTTTTCATTAACTGACTGTTTTGACTTCGAGCCCCAAATGAACGTTAGTCAGCCCTAGCATAAACAGATGTTTTGTTCTATCCCTTACTCACAGTCACTTACCCAGAAAACCAAGCTGATTATTGTCAACCATGAACTCTATGCTGTACACCTCCAGAGGTTTTGCATCCTGGAATACACAAAAAGGTAAAAGTTCTTTGAATGCTCATAAAATACACTGTCATAACTTTCTCTTTAAATGATTTTAAACTCCTCAACTTTGTAACACTAATTTGAATTTAGAGTTCACCTTGGGCAACACTAAACCAGTGGCGGTGGCCCATAGAGCACAACTAGCTACAAAACTATCTTAGCAGCTCCAGAAAAGATTTTCTTTGGTGAAAAACAGGTCCAAAAACAGATCTTTGTCATCTCAGAGCAAGAGATATTGCTTAACTTTAATTCACTGAAGAGTGTGAGTTATGTCTAGACAGGTTGGCAAAGATTTAGAATTTTTTTCTTTACTTTTTTCCATTTTTTTTTCTTTACTTTTCCATTTTTTTCTGTAACTTTTGCTATTTTTTTCTATACTTTGCCCTTTATTCGTTACCTTTAACATTTTTTTTTCATTACCTTTAGCCATTTTTTTCTCACCATTTACCATTTTTTCTTTAGCTTTGAACTTTTCTTTACTTTTTGATGTTTTTTTTCTACACTCTACAGCTATTTTTTCTTTACCTTTTTGTCTTTTATTTTTTAGGGAAGGTTGGAAAAAGACATGGATTTGGTATTTGAAAAATGTGTTTTTGTGTATGTTTGTTTGGAATAAAACAAAAACTGTGATTGAGTTGTTTTTTACCTCACTGACATGCTCTAAATGTTGTTTGAAAACTGACTAACTGCTATATTTGCATTAAGCGCATGTGAACCCAATTTAATTCTTAGATTTAGGAGCATACCAGGCACAATCACGCCTTTTCCACGTCACACATGCAGCAGAAACCCTGAAACAATGACGAATATTAATATCTTCTAGCAATCAATCGAATTGCTTTTGAATCTAACTAGTCTATAATAAAGGATATTATTTTTGGATCGATTGTAACCTGTGCATCTAGATGCAAATCTAATTATCTCTGAAAGGTGTGCAACCTTACTTCTCAGTATTGTTGCACATATATAGCTGATGTTGTCAATTAAAGCTTCCTAGCACTTCACCAGAAACCTATGGGTGACTTCACAGACACACATTTGGTTAAGTAGCAGTCACCCAAACGCCATGCAAACAAGAATGAGCTTTGGTTTTGATTATCTAGTTGCGAAAAAGATTTTAAATGTTGACTGGTACCCTGCTGACGAGAGAAAGTGTCTTGCTCTCTTCCTGGTAGCGCAGCAGTGAGATGCTCTTCATGACATCAGCAGCCAGGATGAAGTTCTTGATGCTGTACATCTGATGGATGTAGAGCTGCGTGTCGATGAAAGCCATGCCGGTCAGATCATTGTCCTTCAGGCTCCACAGGAAGATCTGCACCGAATGCACAGAGCATCCTCGTAATTACAAGCTTGGTTTAATGAGATAAGCCTTATTTAAAGATAGTTCACCTTCTGGCCAATGGCAGACACCAGGTATCCACTGCAGTGACAGAGAGCCGTCACAGGACCTTTCTGCTCCTTCTCATACAACACTTTAAACTTGTTCTTGGTGAGCGGCTGACCGGGCTCCGGAACCACCTCGATCACATCAAGAATCAGGATCTGATGTATAAAGTAACAACAGTGTAGTTATTCTTTTATCAAAAAAAATAAATAAATAAATAAAATCATAATTTTTGGTTTTAATAATTAAATATAAAATACTCTAAATTACTCAAAAGCAAAGCTATTTATTTTAGAATAATTGAAGTTTTATAGGTATAGCTGTAACATGTATGCACGTTAAAAATAAAATATTTGAGAGTAAGAGAAACAATTGATAAAGATTCGTTGTCTTTAATTACATTATAAGCATAACAATATTGATTAAAAACAAAATATAAAGTATTTACGTACTACATTATTTACAACGACTGTATTCATTTCGCTGGTGATATTCAGTTTATTATTTGTATATAAAAAAAAAAAAACGTACTTAACAAAAATAACTGCCACTTTGCAGTAGCTGTCAATCGTACGCATTTAGGAAACAGTTGCCATAGAGACAACAGTGCCACTGGAAATCAATGCAAAATCGCTCCCAATGTATTGAATATCATTGACCACCAAATCTTTGTGTATATGTTTGGCATCTGAAAGTCATAAACACTTTAGTGATGGATCAAATCACTAAAAACAGCCAACTATTGCTTGTGAATTAGCATAAATTCATTAAACCACGCCCACTTTGAAGCATAACATTCAATGACAAATATCTTCTAAATGTAAATATTTAGGGACATTAGGAAATTTATATTGCGTTACTGTAACAAAGCTCAACTAATCTCCACAATTCTATAACGCGGAGTGTAGAATATGAAAGACGTCGCGTGTAGCGTCACAGAGTTCATGGCATTTCGCAAAGTGGTGGACATGGCACCCATATCCGTCGTTGAACAACGTGGCTTTAAACGTTTGCTAAAAACACTTGATCCCAGTCAGAT
>SRMA01025253.1:0-77294 GCA_007224835.1 Danionella cerebrum
TCAACCTCTACAATAAATTGCTGCTCGGGAGTTGGAGTAATGAGAATGGGTGCAGAGGTATAGCAGTGCTTTAAATGATCAAACGCCTCCTGAGCTGAACGCGACCATACAAATGGCACCTTTACAGAGGTGAGGGCAGGGAGAGGGGCAGCGATTTGGCTATAATTGCGAATAAACCGGCGATAAAAGTTGGAAAATCCCAAGAAACGTAGCAACGCAGCTCGCGTAGATGGAATGGGCCAGTCAAGCACGGCGCACACCTTAGCAGGATCCATCTGCAGACCTCTCGACCCCACTATATGACCAAGGAACCGTACGGAATCCTTGTGAAAAGCACATTTCTCGGGTTTAACAAATAAACGGTTCTCTAGCAGCCGCTGAAGGACGTTGCGTACATGAACAGTGTGTGACTCGAGATCCTTCGAGAAAATCAGGATGTCGTCAAGGTAAACATAGGCATATACATTAATCATGTCGCGGAGGACATCATTAATGAATGCCTGGAACACGGCGGGGGCGTTGACCAAACCGAAAGGCAAAACGCGATATTCATAGTGTCCGAGTGGAGTATTGAAGGCGGTCTTCCACTCATCCCCCTCTTTAATGCGAACTAGATGGTAAGCGCTGCGCAAATCTAGAGTAGTGAAAACCGTGGCGCCTTGTAGAAGCTCAAACGCGCTAGACATAAGCGGAAGGGGGTATTTATTCTTAATGGTTAATTTATTCAGACCCCTATAATCCACGCACGGACGTAACGAGCCATCCTTCTTCTTAATAAAAAAGAAACCAGCGCCAGCAGGTGAAGAGGATGGTGCAATAATACCCGCAGCTAATGACTCCTCAAGATAGCTCTCGAGCGCCTTTCTCTCGGGCGCGGACATAGGAAACAACCGACCCCTGGGAGGAATAGCTCCCGGAATGAGATCAATAGCACAGTCGTAAGGTCTATGAGGGGGTAAAGAAGAGGCCAGAGACTTGCTAAAAACTAGGCTAAGGTCGAGATAAATCTCAGGTACCGAGGATAAATCAGAAGCTGCCACAGGAGAGGAACCAGAGGTTTCTAACTGGGGTCTAGCAGACAGAAGACAAGAAGAATGACAGGAAAGCTTCCAAGATAAAATTCTCCCACTGTGCCAGTCAACCTGAGGGTTGTGTTTAAGTAGCCAGGGATGTCCCAGTAACACTGGCGTATCAACAGACTGAAAAATAAAAAAACTAATGCTCTCCTGGTGATTTCCTGAAACTAACAAAACTACTGGGACAGTGGAGTGTGTGACTCTGGCCAGGACACGCCCATCTAGGGACTGTATGGAGCACGGGCTTTCTAGTTTCTGCAGAGGCATGTTGTTAGAGCGAGCAAAAGATTCATCAATAAAACTGCCCTCTGCTCCTGAGTCAACTAAGGCATTACAATTAAAACTAAAACGTCCAAGAGACACAGACACTGGCAACATAGTCCGAGAGGCGGCAGGAGGATGAGAGATTGACAGAGAGCTCACCCGAAAACTCCTCCCCTTCACGGGTTTATCTCTCAAGGGACACTGAGAGATACGGTGACCAGCTTCTCCACAATATAGGCAGAGTTGAAGATCAATTCTCCGCTGTCTCTCAGCTGAAGACAATCGGAATCCTCCAAGCTGCATAGGCTCCTCGCGGGAATGTTCAAACTGGGAAGGTGTTGGGTCTCCGGAAACAGCCGACGAGTTCCGAAGGTCTCCGGAATATCCCCTGCGCATGCTGCGAGATTGCAAACGTCTATCCACGCGGAGTGCCAACTCCGCCAAACCATCGAAGGAGTGAGGAAGATCCTGAGTCAACAACTCCTCCTTGATCTCAGCGCGTAGACCCTCCAGAAAGCGTGCAACCAGAGCCGGTTCGTTCCACCCACTCGATGCCGCAAGGGTTCGGAACTCGATTGCGTAATCGGTCACCGATCGAGAACCCTGCTTCAATGATGCTAGGCTCCGGGAAGCCTCGAATCCGGACAGCGTGCGATCGAAGACACGGAGCATCTCCTCGCTAAACTTCTTGAAGGACTGGATGCACTCAGCCTTAGCACGCCAAACAGCAGTTCCCCAACTTCGAGCTTGGCCAGACAAAAGGGATATTACAAATGCGACCTGGGGCTCTGGAGTAGGATAAGAGTTGGGTTGAAGAGTGAACAGGATCTCAATTTGTGTGATGAACGCTTTGCAATGTTCCGGTTCTCCTGAGTAAACCGGAGGACAGTTAACCCTTGGCTCAGAAGAGTGATCGGGCCTGCCGGTGGTCTGAGAGACTTGCAGGGTTTGAAGCGCAGTGCTCAGATCATTAACCCTGGCCACAAGGGATTCGATCACCCGTCTGGAATCGACGATCTCTGACTCGTGGCGACCAAGCAGAGCACCCTGATGGTTGACGGCCTCCTGGACAGACGATACCACTGCTGGATCCATGTTGACTTGGTTATTCTGTTAGCAATCCGACAGACGAGGACCCAAGTGCAGTGGTAAAGCAGATTCTTTAATATAAATAATACTGTAGACAGAAGCGTACATAAACTCCAGGCATAAAACAAACCACAGGCGTGAATGCAGTATAACCAAGTGAAGGGTAAACAGAAAGAGAAGAATATATAGGAGAGATAATTAGGGGGAAATGATGATCAGATGAAGCAAATTAGGAGCAGGTGATAACAACGCCAGAATCCCTTGAGCTCCCCAGAGCAGGAAGATCACGATGAGCTGGTAATTCCTTTCATACCAGGTGTTAACAAGGCCTACATTTTACATTTAAAGGGATGAAAAGGTCAGAATTACAAAAAGTGACTGCTCTTGAACCTTGTTGTCTAATAGACCAACGCACCTTTGCTTTGTGCTAGACAATTAAATTCAGAAAATCACTGCACAGCTGATGGGAGAGGAGTGAACGGAGAGACTCGAACGGGCCAAGAGAAGACAAGAAGGGGAAACCACACTCCAATAAAACAAAGAGAAAATGGTGACAGACCTGCCGTGAAGATAGAAACACTGATCTTGCAGAGGGAGAATGGACAAAGATCAGGAGAAGAAAAGAGCAAGAAAACCGATGAGGAAGAAACTTGTGAGAGGAACTCATGGGGACGGCCTAGAAGGTACCGCGTAAAGCACAACCGGAATCTGTGTGATTCCTGTGTAAGGCTCACGGTGTGCTTGTTTTCTAGAGTTAAACTGTTTCGAGAGGGGGCCGCAAGTCTGGGCTTCAGTGTTTTTGGGGGTCGTGGAATGGGCAGTCGACTGAGCAATGGAGAGATGAGGCGGGGGATTTTCATAAAGCACATAGCTGAAGAAGGGCCAGCATCACTCTGCAGGACTCTAAACGTAGGGGACCGAATTCTTCAGGTGTGTGTTCCTCTATTTCTAACCGTTAGCTATATAGCTGTGCTTAAGAAACAGACCCATTGTGGTGTGTTCTCGTACAGCTATTACACACTGCAAATCTGTCTGTGAAGAGCTTTTAGTTGAATTCTCACATATAGTGAGGGAAAAAACTATTTGAACCCCAGCTGATTTTGTATGTTTGCCCACTAACAAAGAAATGATGAGTCTATAATTTCAATGGTAGGTTTTTGAACAGTGAGAGACATCAATGACAAAAAAATCCAGAAAAATGTGTTTCAAAAAGAGTTATAAATTAATTAGCATTTCCATGAAGGTGATAAGTATTTGATCCCTTTGAAAAACATGCTTCAGTACTTGGTGGCAAAACCTTTGTTGGCAGTCACAGAGGTCAGTCGTTTCTTGTAGTTGGCCACAAGGTTTGCACACATCTCAGGGGGGATTTTGGCCCACTCCTCTATGCCGATCCCCTCAAGTCGTGGCTGATGTTTGGCAACTCGAACCTTCAGCTCCCTCCACAGATTTTCTATGGGATTTTCTATTGTCCTGTCTCCTTGGCAGAAAGCATGTTTCCACCTCCATATTTGACAGTTGGGACAGTATTTTTTGAGTCATTGGCAGCATTCCTCCTCCTCAAAACACAGCGAGTTGAGTTGATGCCAAAGATATTAATTTTGGTCTCATCTGACCACAACACTTTCACCCAGTCTTCCTCTAAATCAGTCAGATGTTCAGTGTCACACTTCAAACTGGCCAGTAGATGGACTTTCTTGAGCAGGGGGACCCTGCGGGCACAGCAGGATTTCAGTCCTTCACGGCGAAGAGTGTTACCAACTGTTTTTTTTTTGGTGACTATGGTCCCAGTTGCCTTGAGATCATTGACAAGTTCCTCCCGAGTGGTTCTTGGGCTGATTCCTCATCGTTCTTATTATCATTGAAACTCCACGAGGTGAGATCTTGCATGGAGCTCCAGACCGAGGGAGATTGGCAGTTCATTTATGTTTCTTCCATTTGAGAATAATCTCACCAACTGTTCACACCTTCTCACCCAGTTGCTTGGCGATGGTCATTCCAGCCTCATGTAGGTCCACAATCTTGCCCCCGACATCCTTGGAAAGCTCTTTGGTCTTGGACATGGTGCAGAGTTTGGCATCTGGATTGATTAATTGCTTCTGTGTCTTTTATACAGGTCTATACGAGCTGAGAGGGCTGCCAATGTCAGCTCGTTTCCTGTATAAGATCCACCTGGGAGCTAGAAATCTTGCTGATGGATCGGGGATCAAATACTTATTTCCTTCATCCTTCAAATTTTTTTGTCATTGATGTCTCTCACTGTTCAAATAAAGCTACCATTGAAATTATAGACTCATCATTTCTTTGTTAGTAAACTTACAAAATCAGCTGGGGTTCAAATAGTTTTTTTCCCTCACTGTATTTAACTATTGTCTGTGGGCAAAGTTTCAAAATCAGAAAATATTCATATCTGAACTGTGAAAGTTGGTATTCAAGAATTCTAATGATTTTATTTATTTGTTTTTATTTAAAGTTTCACTACTATATATTCTGACATCCCTTGATATAGCTAAATAATCTGCTCCGCTGGCCCGCAGAAGACTGTAATGATTTATTTCGATGATGCATGATCATCTCCATCTGCTGGTCATAATAAGCTAATGCATCACCCCTCTCTCAAGATCAGCGGACAGCAGATGTTTCGACTGGTTGCCCTGAAAGCACAGGGGTGGACTGAGATCCAGAGAGGACACTAGAGACCTACTCTGACAGATGGGGTGCTTCCTGTGTGTGTTGCCAGGTTGAAGGAGTTGATGTGAGTGATTTTACTCACGAAGAAGTGGTAGAAGCCATCCGTCGAGCTGGAGATCGAGTGGAACTGCTGGTACAGAGTTCACAGGTAACAAACAAGTGTGTTCCACATGACCGGCGGCATGAGGCCCAACCGCAACGATCGTCCCCCTGTGGCTGGCTGCAGAATGATTACCACCCCGTTCCTCAGAAATTATGTTATTTACACAAACAGATTTAAAGATTCTGATGGTTATCTTTACAGTGAACAAAGTTCAAGTTCAAGATTACTTTCGTGTGGCTCACGATAACTCTCTGTGATTGACAGGTTCTCTGAACAGAGCAAACAGAGCACGTTATGAGAAAGATTGTTTGTGCCGAAATTATTCAGAGAAGTCGTTCTCAAATTCTCGTTTATGTTAACCAAACGAGTCGTATATAACAGCTACGTGTGAACAAGACTCCATGTGCATCAATCCGGGTTCTGCGTCCTTCCGAGTGTGGCCTTCCTTAAAGGTCGCTGCGCAAAGGCTTGTCCCATTTTGCCAAAAATCTAAGGATCCTTCAAATGCGTTCCCCTGAATTCTTTGTGGCCTCAGATATCGTGCTTTTTTTCAACAGAATCACTACAAAACAGCAAACAAATACAGTTTAATTTGTATTTAAATTCAATAAATTCAGGTTTTTGTTAAGGGCCATAGTTCAAGGAGTTATTTAAACGAAAACGAGTGATAGTGGCATTTAAAAACTTTTTTTTTGACTTATTTGAAAACCACGACGTTAATAACGCCAACTCAATGTAATGTGACCTATGCTAAATGTTACATATCAGTTTGTTGTAGGGAGCAGGCGGAGGAGTTTATAGATTAATTTATGTGGTCAGCCTTCTGAGGATCCTTCGAAGCCCTAGCCTCGGACGGTTGGGTAGGAACCCGGATTAAGACACAGCTTACAGTTGCCTCATATTAGTCCAGTGGTGGCAGGCGGTGTCATGTCGTCTATGTGTTTTAGAGTCTGCACTGGTCACGTAAAATGACTAATTCCCTGGAATTTAAAACTCAGATTGTTTCATTTCAGGACACTGTTACAGAATAGTTCCTCTTTAGCTAACCTTTGTAAATTAAATTATACAAAGTATAGTAATTAAAATAAGATTCAAAATCATTCTCTGTGAATGTGATGGTCAGGTTTTGCTGAAGTTAAACACTTTCAACTCTTTCCTCAGCTACTGACACACGACGGCTGCCCTCAAGAGGACCATTCCTCAAAAACAAAGTCTCTGAATCATCAGGTGTGTTTTTGCTCCTGCTCCTTTGCAAGCCAGAGTGGTCCGTAAAAGTTAAATAAGCTAATGCCGAGTTTCATGTGTCTCTAGGATCCAGAATCTCCCAGTAATCTCTCCCCATCCTTCCCCTTCACTCCCATCCCTTTCAAGGTTTGTTGTGTGTTGGTTACGGAACAAACGTAATATTTCTGCAGGTTTAACGGCTAAAGCACTGTGGAGTAGCTCCTAGAGAAACTCTTGTCATCCTCCCACCGTCTTTCCTGCAGCCAGTAAAGAAGTGACTTAAACTGTAATTCATCGATTGACCACTTGGGTTTTTTTCCTCAATTTGTTAACAACCAAACTTTTCCGTGTATTCCTCTCTGCGGACGTGCAACCAGGCTAGGTCACAATGCCGTGGGGATGTTTTCTTATTCGTGTACTGTTTCCTGGACCCTCTCCTCTCCATCATATTATTTTGTAGGCTAGACTCTGCGTCAAAGAAAGGTTTAGAGTTAGGGTAAGCCATTAGGCGATAAACCATTGTTCTTTTTAGCACAACCTAGCCTGCAGCGAGGACCTGCTCAACATTTCTCCAAGAAAAAAAAGGTTTAGATCCGTAAACAACTTTGGGTATGTTTTATTTTGCTCGTTTTGCCCTTCCTGTGACCTTTCAAAACCCATGCAGCCAAAAACCTCTGATGAAACCAAGCAACATCAGTCTTAACCATCAGAGAGGCGTAGGATTGGTCCCAAATTTCTGCAGCGGGACAAACATTCCTCCAAGTTAATAAGAGCTAGTTTCAACATGAAGAAGAACAAGTGATGGCATTTCTGAGTTTTTCCCTAAACCTTTTGTTTGAATTCATTCATTTTCTTTCTCCCTTATTCAATTTTGGGCTCACGGGGGTCTGCTGGTGCATCTCCAGCACACATTGGGCAAGAGTGCTACCCACTGCGCCACCCTCAAACTACAGGTCCCAGAACTCACATTTTGATGTTTCCATAATTTAAGTGAGAACGTTTTTCCTTATTTTCACACTCACATCAGTAGTAACTGACAGAGCTTGAAGTGGAGGCTTACGTGAACCTTTTATGAGAGTGCAGAGCTTCTCTCAGAGGAAGTACTAGAACAAGATGCACTTTATACATTTAAATATTATCATGTGTTTGATGGTAAACATGTTGCTGAGTAAATATACATTTTAAAATGTATTTATTTAAAATTGGAAATTATATCACCATTTTATTTGATGTACATTGAGAGCACGGCATGTTAGAATATAAATTAATGCATTTTTCATTAATGAAGGTGTCATAAAGAACACAACCAGAGTTTATGGTGTTTTTGCAGCGGCCGGAATACTGCAAGCTTGGGAAATCTACACATGTGTCTGCGTCTGCGCTGAAAAAGTCCTCCAGGCAGTTAGAGACCGAGACAGATGGAGACCAGAGGGTCCCGGAGAGACCACCGCTGCCTGTGGAGACGGAGCAGGCCTCTTACTGGAGTATGTCACATCTCTGCAAACCACAAATCAGTGTCCCATGAAACTATTCAAATGTGAGGGACAATGGCTCTCATTTGTTATCGGTGGTCCATATAGTCTCTGCGCTCTGTACCAGGAAAATATTTATTTCATCTCTTTGTTTTTTATAGAAACAGCTGAAACAACAAGAATTCTTCCGTGGTACACTAATCAGTGACAAATACATCAAAAACAGCAATCTATACATTGCTGATTATGATTTTCAATTTAATTTCATGTTTGGAAAAAAATATCTCTTTATAAATAAAAGATATTCACTCATTTACTTTGCATGCGAAAATAATACATGGTTTGGAATCCCTTTGGCATTTATTCTGCCAGCTTTGGCATTCCATTTCTCCAGACAATCTGGGGGGAAATATCACCCTAAGCTCCTGAAACTTCTTTCATGCTTGCCATGATGGACTCTTCCTCCCTGCCCTATCCTCCTCGTCATTCCCACAACAGCTCAGTGGTGTTCCAATCAAAGTGTTTTGTAGGAATGTTGAGTATTTTTTTCTTGATATAAATATATATTGCTAATTGCTAAATTTAATTAGAATTTCCTGACAACTTTTATTTATTTCAGTAATTCCATTCAGGAAGTGAAACCTGTGTAATGTTTACAGTGATTCCACACAGACTGATTCATTACAAGTGTTTTTATCCTTTTATTGTGATTATTCTAACCTGTTGAAGACTCCTGGTGCCACACTCTGATCAGTTAATTAATTAAAAAAAAACACCTGCATTTCATAATCTCTAGGTTTAGTTTTATTGGCTGCCAAACATGGGAGAGACTGCTGACTTGACACTAGCCCAAAAGGCAACCACTGACACCTTGCACAAGGAGGGCTAGAGACAAGGAGAAGAGACACAGAATCACCTCGCTCGAGGTGCAGCATGTCATCTGCTGGTGTTGGTCCACTGTGTTTTGTGAAGTCTAGTCCATGCAGCCGTCTACCAGGAAGTTTTAGATGAGACCCTTCATGCTTCCTGCTGCTGACTAACTTCATAGAGATGCAGATTCCGTTTTCCAGCAGGACTCGTCACTAGGGATGCACCAAAATTTCGGCCAAAGAAAATTTTCTGCTAAAATTGCATTGTTGGTTTCAGCCGAAACCTAAGAATTTAATAGCTGAAATTGTCGCCATGCCTCTCCCATCCTCTCGTCTCATTCGCATTGTCATTACGCAAACACGGAGTGCATCTGCAGTTTGGAAGCACTTCAAAGTTGAGGACAGAAAAGTTGCAATTATTTTTCTTCTGTTTGCGCTCTGTTCTTTGGTACAGTAATTTAAAATTGAAGTAAAAAAGCAGCTAGAAATTTTTTTACAGAAAGAAATTTTATTTGGTTTTGTTATTGTTAAACAGCCTTATTACTGTTGTTTATTATCAGTAAAATATTGATTGCTTAAATAGTTTTTTTTTTTTTTAAAGAAACAAAAGAAAATATTTTAAACATTGTTTTTTAATGAAGCCATTTTCAGTTTCGGTATTGGTTTTCAGGAAAGTGTGTTTAAAATTTTCGTTTCGTTTTCGGCCCAGAATTTTCATTTTGGTGCACCCCTGCTCCTCACCTTCACACAGTGCCAGAGCTACCAGCACCTGGTTTAAGGAACGTGGTTTCCTTAATAGGCCAAAAACCAAATAAAAATATAAGGATTAACAGAGATACAAGATAAACGACTAAAGTAGAAGTATTCTCCATACATTGTTCTCTCCATGCGTGTGTTTGTGTTGCACAGGCCGCATGCAGCAGCGATACGGGTGTCTGCCTGGAGAGCTGCTGATGTTTGAGGTGGACTGCAGCTCGCACAGCTCTGGCTTGGGCATCAACGTATCCGGGAACGAAGAAGGAGCTCGCGACAGGATGAGTGTTTTTGTGTCCGAGATCAAAGCGGACGGAGCAGCTGCTGCTGATGGACGCCTCCAGCTGGGAGATGAGCTGCTCGAGGTCACGACAAAATCTTTCTGAAATATCAGTTCAAATGAGTTTAGGGTGAACATTTTTGAGAGATTTAATTTTTTGGGTGATTTTTTCATGTTGTTTAGGCTGTTCATGAAAATTCAGGTTTTAGGCGGATGTGAACAAATGCTGTAAACAAAAGAGAAATAATGACTCGCTGTTTTCATAAATTTACAAATTAAATCTAATTTATTTTATTAATTTATTTCCAACCGGCCGCAATTCTTATACCTACACTGGCCAGGGACTTTATAGGATTAGAGTCCGGTGTTAGATGCACCAGTTCTACCAAACAGCTGCTAATGATCATCACTGTCACACACTGACACAGAATCAGCTCCTGAACTCTGAAGTTCCATGTCATGACAAGATTGAGCGCAGCAAGAAGACACAAGGTAGTTCTACTGCAGCAACAAGGTCTCAGCCCGACAAAGATTTCAGAGCAGACTTTCAACATGTGCTGTTTTCTGAAGAAGCACAAAGAAACAGGGAGCGCGGAGGATCGTAGACGTGGTTGGCCAAGGAAGCAGATGCACGACACATCAAACTCTTGGAAAACAGAAGATGCCCAGTAGTGCCATCGCCTCAGACCAGGCAGAAACCAGTGGGATCAGATACATCCATCTACTGGCCGGAGAGGTCTGGAGGGGACTTTAAGGAAGATTTGCAACCAAAAAGCTATTTCTCTGATGTGGTACTGAAAAATGGCAGCAGGTGCCCTGGACTGATGCCAATGGTGGGGGTTCCTTGAATGTTCGGGGCTGCATTTCTGCCAATGAAGCTGGAGATCTGGTTCAGGAATAATGGTGTTCTTAGTTCTGAAAAATACAAGCACCCATCATGCAACACCATCCGGGAGCTGTAAAATTGGCCCAATGTTTCTGCAGCAGGACAATGACCCCAAACATACAAGTCAGTAGGAACTATCTTCAGCATAAAGAAGGACCAGAAGTACCATAATGGCCCTGCCTCCACGGAGCCCTGATCTTATCATCATCGAGTGCGTCTGGGGTTACATGAGGAGACAGAAGGATGTGAGGAAGCACCATCCACAGGAGACCTCCAAGAGAGTTCCCCTTTTCAGCGTGCTTGGGAATATAAACACGGAAGTCATTTTATGTTCAGAGTTGTATCAAGGTTCCAACAGTTAAAAGGCTCAAACTCTTTTATGCTAAATTAATTACCAAACTCTGAGAAATGTCATCTTCGGTTGTGAATGTGTTGCAGATGAATGGGCAAGTGCTCTATGGGCGCAGTCAGCAGAACGCAGCAGCGATCATCAGGAATGTTCCAGCAAGAGTCAGGATTGTGTTGATGAGGTGAAGCGTACTTTCCTCTTATAGAAAACAGATTTCATCTTTATGCCATGGTCTGTCTGAATCCTGTTTTCTGATTGGTCGCTCCGATTCATTTATACAGTTGTGCTCATAAGTTTATTTTTAGCCAGTTAGTGTTTGGGTGAAGCCATTTGTTGTCAAACAACTTTGTTTTACTCTTTTTAAACCCTAATGACAACAGAAACATTCCAAAATCCCAGCTCTTAATATTCTGTATTTCCCCCTTTAACATCAACGGCAGCCTGAAGTCTCTTGAGGTAGTTGTGGATGAGGTTCTTTATCTTCTCTGTCTGAGTTCTCCCCAGAGTGCTTCAGTGATGTTGAGATCAGGAGACTGATCTTTGTTCTGGTAGAACCGATGACGAGTGGAACTTGTTCTTGGGTTCTGGATCATTGTGGTGCTGGAATGTTCAGAAACGTTCCATGAGCAGCTTCAGGCTGATGAGGCACATCCTCCAGGATCCTTTGAGAACATGCTGCTTCATCTTCCATCGATTCTGACCAAGTTTCCTGTGCCTTTGGAGCTCAAACATCTCCAGAACATCAGTGACCCACCTCCGTGCTTCATCGTGGGGATGGTGCTCCATTCATCATGGACCTTGTTGACTCTTCTCCATATATAGAGTTTACAGTTGTGATCAAAAAGTTTGTGTAGTAACGGCTTTCTTCTGGAAACTCGACCATAAAACCCATTTTTCTCCAAGCGTCTCCTTACTGTTCTCCTTGAAACAGACGCGCCACATTTTTTCAGAGAGCCCTGTGTTTCAGCTCAAGTTATTTGTGGGTTTTTCTTTGCATCACTCACAGTTTTTCTGGCAGTTGCAGAAGAAATGTTTGTTGGTCTACATGAACCGTCAAAACAACTGCTGCTTTCATCGGTTCAGTCATGTATTCAGCCCAGATATTTTTGATAACTTTATTATGTTTACATTGGCACATGACCATGGCATAAATGGAATAATCAATGCTCAGTCCTGGTTTCTTCTGGATTACCGCACTTGGCAGAGATTCTTTGTCTCCATCTCATGCGTATAAAGCAGTAGAAACCGCGGCTGAAAATTGCTTATCCCTCATTGCGAAAGTCTATTTGTCACATAATTCAACATTTAAATGAGATTTTTTCCTCTTCAGGACTGAGGCTGCAGTGAAACCACTGTCTTCAAAACCAGTCAAGGTGATGATGATGATGATGATGATGATGATGATGATGATAATAATAATCACTACGAAAATACAATCTACGTTTTTAATGTGATCAGGCCCCGTGGTGTAATGGACGGTGCACTGGACTTCGAATCCTGTACCTGTCGTTATTTCCAGGCCTTCCCCCTCTGTCTGCCTGCTTCCTTTCGTCTATGAAAATAACTGTATAAATATTAATGTATTGTGGACTTTTCTCACACTTAAACTATAAAGCAATCTTTATGCTGGAAAGTTTGGGGCTTAGAAAAATCGAATTATTGCCCATTATCTAATTCATAATACAATAATTACAAGCTCATGTCAAATCTCAAGCCTGCCACGGGTTTCAGAACAGATGTGAACCAAACATTGAAAGAGTTTGCACACATCTGGGAAACGAGGTCTGTGTTCCTCCTGAACATTAACCTGGCACCCGCTGGGCTCCTTTAGATGAACGATGGCAAGTACTTTGAGATCATTTAATGACAGCCTCCTTTCAACTGGTAAACCTGTAAGGAGGGTCCATGGGTTGATCCAAAAAAACCGAATTTCAACCATGGATGAAGGTTTCAGCTGTGTTTCAGAGCTTGCGGGAACTTTAATTGTTGAACAAAACTCTTATCGTAACTCTATATGTTTATAAGAAGGTTATTGTTTACCGTTATCATTTGCTTTGATTGAAACTGCATTAGGCATGGTGGGTAGCACTGTTAGATCTTCCAGTTAGAATGTTGTCGGTTCGGTGACCTTCCTGGAAGGAGTTTGCATGTTCTCCCGGTGCTTGCGTGGGTTCTACTCCGGTTTCCCCCACAATCCCAAAAATATTAGGTCAATGGAATAATCTAAATTCCCCTTAGGTGTGTATGTGTGTGTTGCCCTGCGATGGACTGGCAACCTATCCAGTGTGTACTCCCGCCTCTCGCCCAATGTGCGCACCAGCAGACCCCTATGACAATATAAGAGTGAACCTCTTCATTTCTTTAAAAATAGTAAGTTAAACAGTGAATAGGTCAAACAATACCAAGAGACTAAAGGATCTGAAATAGCTCAAAACCTTCCTGACCACCGGCTTTGTCATGGACGAACCATCGCTGAGCTCTTCTCGCTCTCTCCTTAAGCACCATCCCGGTCCAAGTCCACTCCCACGTGAGGGTCTAGTTGAAATGTAAATCAGACAGATGTTCGAGAGACCACGTGACCATGTATGGTGTTTCCCCAGAGTCGAAGTGATCAAATCTGGTGTATCTTTCAGAGGCAGACGCCATTGTTGACTTAAAGCAATTACACATGCTAACCGTAATCGTTTAAAGAGTGGTTGATTTTTAAAGAGCTAAAAAGTAAATGTATCTATTGGTTTTAATGAAGCTATCAATGACATGCACAAATTCAAATTTTTAGTTGGCCTCTGTTCACATTGAAGCTGTCTGCACATCAGCAGTGTATCTGCTCTTCAGCCTCTGGATAATCAACACTTTAGTCTCAGGGTGAATCTCAGGCTTGTTTGCAGTTGATGTGAGGATCTAGAGCACCGGGGATCTTTTATACGCACCTGATTCCTGATTGATCCGTTATTAGTCACAGCTGAAGCTCCGACGACGAGGAGACAACACTGATATAGACTCTTTTATCTTACCAACTCTGAATATTAGAATTCTTTCTGATAATTTCATTTCGCTCTGAAACATTATTACAAAAGCTGCTGGGATTAAAAAGAGCCATTTATGATTAGGGATATATTTCAGCGGCACTTCAGCTCGTTAGTACTCAAGCCACAAGACTTTTGTCAGGGAGTGTAGACCTTCAAATAGAACAGTGTCATCACAGAAATTCTTTCTTTTTCTTGATTCCTTGCTGGTTATCTGTTTCTCTCTGTTTAGAAGAAGAGCGGTCCGGGTTTTTCTCCTGGTGTGCTCACTGACACGACAAGAATAGAGCAGTATTCAACTTCATCACAGGTGAAATACTGGAATCCATCCTTTGAAACACACATACCCAGCTTCTCATTCTCCTTCTTTCCCGTCTGTCAAAAGGATGCGGGGATCCAGAGAGGAAACAAACTGCTCTCCCTGTCCTCAGAGAGTCCCAACACTGCTCCAATCAGTGTCACAGCCAATCACCAGGCTTCTTGTCATTCGGCCAGTCAGATGACCTTCACTCGCTGCAGTCCTCCCTCGTCGTCCAATCAGAGCCCTTCCTTAGGGCTGCAGGACTCTTCATACCTGGACCGGGATTCTTTGAGCTCTGACCCGTTAACATGCCCCATCATTCCTGGCTGTATGAACACCATTGATATCTGCAAGGGCACTAAAGGGCTCGGCCTCAGCGTAGTGGGGGGCTGTAACACACTGTTGGTGAGCGATTCCGCCGGAAACTTCCTATTTTACACCTCACTGTGTCAAGACAAGAACTCAACAGCAAACAGCATGAGAGATCAAACCTCGACCAATCAGATTGCCATGTTTCATTGCTAGTTGCTAGACTGAATCTGTCGAACGTCAAACTTTCAACTCAAATGCTGATAATGTTCTTGTTCTCTGTCACAGGGGGTCATCGTGATTCATGAAGTGAACAAGGATGGCGCGGCACACAGAGACGGGCGCTTGTGTGCAGGAGATCATATTCTAGAGGTGAAAGCATGCTCCACAAACACACGCAAAAAGAGTTTGTTCATTTAAGAAGAAGTTTCAATAAGTGAAACTTTATTCACAATAACTCTCAACATCGTTTAGTTGTAAAATACAAAACCTTTTTTGGTTCATTCCATAAATCCATAAAATCTTTATCTTTATTTTATTTATCTTTATAATCTGTTTACAGATAATCCATCACGCAGTGTGACTTTGTCACTTACCAAATTAACTCTCCAATATTAAAACAGATTTTTGAGCACCATGAATCACGTCAAATCTGTTTGTGATCAGTGGCTCAACCAACCTTTATTCAGTTCTCGGCATTAATGGGTGAAAAAGTATGACCAAACTGAGTTTATTTATCGTGTTCTGAACGGATCTTCAGTTTTACTGAATGTATTCAGCCCACAACAAAAACCACTGCATCTAGTGTTTCATACGAGCTCTGTGATTTTTGAGTACAGCAGCAAGTCTTGTAGACATGGAATGAATATGTTAACGACAGATTGCAGCATCCATCTTTCTCTGATCTTCAAGAAGAACCTCTTTCAGAGCTGGATGCTGATGGAAAGCGATGCTTCAGAATTCCCTGTAGCTGACATTCTTGTGACATTTCTCTTCTATGGGGAGCCATAGCTGACAGGATGAAATGGGAGGGGCTTAAGCCCCTTTAAGTAAAGCCCTTTTATAGTCCCCTCCTCTTAAATGAATCGTTAGAATCTCCTGTAGTTAACGATTGTTCATTGTAGAGGATTTTCTCCTGAGACTCGTTTTTGCAACATGGGTTTGAATTAATTAGTTCAGGAAATCTTTTTTGTTTTGTGAAAATGAAAAAATCTCGTTTGCAATAACAAAGAAAATCTTGATCTTGAAAGGAAACTAAAAGTAGTGGGGTGTGTCCTGGCCTGTGGTGTAGTGGACGGTGCGTAGGACATGTTAGCGCGGTTGCGCAGGGCGACGCAGGATCGAGTCCCAAGCCTGTCATCTTTACCATCCCACCCCATCCCATCCCACTCTCTCCGCCTTTCTTCCTGTCTCCTCTACTGTCCTGTCTGTTAAAATTAAAAACAAAAAACAATAAATATATTGGATTGGGTTTGGGATTTTAAGCGCGTCTAATAGTCAGAAGAATTTGATAAGTGCTTGAGAGGAGCAAATGTTTGTTTGTTTAGTTCACAATTTAATACAACCATTGTTGCCCAACGTGCTGTACAAAAAGAAAAAGACAAAACAAAAGAAAACATTTAAATAAATATACAAAAACAATGGCATAACACTTCACATGACTCAGAAAGATTAAAAGCCTGAGTTAATAAATAAGTTTTTAACAATGATTTAAAACAAAAAATTGTCTGAGCTGATCTAATACTCAAAGGTAAAAAATTCCACAGTTTTGGTGCCGCAACTGAGAAAGCTCGGTCACTTTTAATTCTTAATCTAGTTCTGGGAATTGTTAAAAGCTGATGATTAGAAGATCTCAGATCTGACAGAAGTGTGACAAGTTACTAAGGTTTCAAGATGTGTGGGAGCTAAGCCATTTGATGTGGATGTTTTTAAACATGGACGTGTTCTCAAAAATAGTTTTTTACGTTTTTTAAATTTGTGAGAATCTGTTCTGCGGCATGGTGTAGTGGTAGTGCACAGGACACATATGTGTGGTTGCACAGGGCTGATGTGAGTTCGAATCCTGAACTCGTTGTCTTTCCCATCACACCCCATTCTCTCTTCACCTGATTTCCTGTCACTCTCCTCTGTCCTATCCATTAAAAGAAAAAAATCAATAAAGGCTACGGCTGAAAAATAATCTTTAAAAAAAATTATGAGAATCTTCTATTTTTCAGAAGAAGGGTATTGCCCCAGCCACGAACACAAAAGGAGAAGGTTCTGGAGAGATTTACTGCTTCTCTGAGATGGCAGCACTAGATGTTTGTTTTCTGAATGCAGAGCTGCTGATCCTGCGACCGCTCTGCACGCGAGCATCCCTGTTTTAAACTTAACACAAGCTGCAGTGTGGAGCCAGTAAAGAGAGATGAAGACAGGGGTGACGTGGCTCTTTCAGGTTCTGAATCATTTGAGAGGGCCTGACTGTACAAACCCTGGACTGAGATAGTTCAATCTAGGAAAAACCAGCACCTTCAATCATGTTGAGATTCCAGTAAGACCGTCTGCTAACAGAAGAGTTGTCAGAGTGAAAGTACAGGAGAGTTGAATGTTGTCAGCATATCAATGTTAGGAAAAGTCATGTCTGTGGATGATGGGATCCCAGGAAGGTGGTGGAGGGGACCAAGAACTGAGCCTCCAGCAAGAACTGGAACTCCTATGAGCACAATGAGTTAAGAATCAAAGTAGTCCAGGGTCGAGCATGTGAAACGGTAGGGAGGACCGTAAGGTCTTATGGACAAAGCCTGCAGAGAGGTCCAGCAGAACTGACGGTTAAGAGTTTGCTAAGACTCTGAGAGAATGTCTGCCCTTGAATCCATTCTCTGTAAAGAAAGATTAGAGTTGATGTCTCGCTTCCACCATTAACTGAAAACATTCTAGAACACGTCTGTAGCTTTCTTCCCGAGAGTGATATTTTTTGAGTGAGTCTGGAAAGAGCTTTAGAAACTAAAGAAACTTGGAAGTATCAAGCGAAACTTTAATACCTGAAACCCTGTGCACGCTGGTCGAATGCTCTGCTCTTTGTTTGCAGGGCGCTAGTTCATAGTTTACATCTGAGAGCTATTGGTTTCTTTCAGGTGAATGGCATCGACCTGAGAATGGCCACTCACGAGGAGGCGCTGAGCGTGCTGCGCTTGAGTCCTCAGCGGGTTCGACTGACCATCTACAGAGAATTGAAACCCCCCGTTCAGAAGCACCCACACATGTGGGACCTCTTCAGTGTGGAGCTTCACCTCAAAGCAGGACGTGGCCTTGGTCTTCAAACCGTGGGGAAAACGTGAGCTGATCTAAATCATAATCTGAAAATTTCCCATGAGCACATACTCTTGACATGTTTTAACCAGTTTTTAAGACAAGGAAACATGTTCCAAAATACAAACATCTACATTTCTGAGCACTGTGTCCATTGTGAAGCACAGTACAAAGCAAAACATAAAAAATGATCCGTTTAAAAGCATTATTTGTCAACATCAAAATAAAAAAAATAACTTCTAGTGCTCTACAGCCCATGACATCATCATTACCTTGTCCTGTCCCTGCTCAAAAGCCATCACATGGGAGAGTATATGCCTTGCTGAGTTGGACAGTTTTGCTTTCTCCAGTAAAACACCTGGTGTGGTGTTTTCTCCTCTGGATTGGAGCATTGAATGTATGTAAATATTTATTAGTTGTGGTTCCTGCGAGTCAGTTTATATCAGTTGTGTCAGGACAAGACGGCGCTGGACTGAAAGGGGAGGGGGAAAGGTTCACGAGTGAAAAAGAAAGAAAGGAAGAGTAAAAGAGAAAAGAAAAATAATAATAATAATAAAAATAGAAGAAAAAAATCAGTAAATGAATAAAAATAAAATAAATAAATACCTACCTGAACATAATGCATAAGTCCTAGTAACAGTTCATTTTGTTCCATTTGCAGCTTTTACACAACACACAGATATACAGAGTATCTACCTACACAAACCATGTCCGTTTGTTATAGTTCATGCAGAACAGTTATCGCAGTTTCTATATTCAGGCACACATACACACATCAGACAATTATTAACCCCCAAAGACCCACATATAGAAAAAGCCTATAAAATTTTTTTTGGCCTTTGAAACATTGTTGTAGGAGGTCATTGATTCATAAATTTGTGTGTTTTAAGAGTTTTTTGTTTTTTGAGACTTTTTACAGAAACGTTGCCATATGGGCCTTAGGGGTAGCAGAATTTCACTGATTCTCTCACTATGTCTCAACAAGTTGGTGGGATTTTAAAGCTCTTTTTTAAGTATTTATTGCTAATCTATCTTATTTCTAGTCTGTACAAATACTTATGTGTTTTTTTTACACTAATGAGTTTTGTACAATCAATACCTAGTGATGGTAATCCCAAAAGCAGTTCTTGTTTTCTGACGGGTAAAGATGCACGTCGCACTTGATGCAAAGTAAAGAAGTGTAGCCAGTGGTTCAGGATTTCACCTGAAATCCTCAAACCATGGTCGAAGTTTCCACACTTTATCATTTTTTTCCTCTTCTGATACCAACAAATTGTTCTCAAAATGTAAAGATGCCAGTAGAGATTGGAATCTGTTACAGGACATAATATCTGCAACAGGGGCATATCTGGTGTCCGTCTCCCAATACACTCTGGCTCTGGGCATTTGTACTTTGCCATTTTGAGGTAAATACCAATCAGTTGGTCTATTTCTGTTGTGCAGGTGTTTATGGATACTCCTTTTTTTTGAAAACTGTACTTGTTTGTTGTACAAGCAACGATTGGATCATCTTTTCCGACACAAACCACCGGAAGTACTCAAGGGGTGTATTTGGGCAGATGACATCAGAACTATTTGACTGTCCTGAAAAGGCAGTGTTGGGGGTGTAGAATTCTTTTTTTTTTTGGCAGTGATATCTGTTGCGGGGCACAGTCTGGGGGCCAAAGTGGCAGATGTTTATTGGGGAATCAATGTTTATTGGGGAATTTTGGGGGGAATCAAAATCCTCCTCCTCACTCTCATCTTCAGTGTCTATCTCAAAATCACTTTCCCCGTTTTGCATGGCCTCAATGACGTCACAGATTACATTGATAGTCTACATTTTAAAAGAACCTATTATTTCGCTCCTAGGAAATCTTCCAGAAACCACCATCAGTATTTAAAGTTTGTCAAGGAATCTCCAGATACCAACCTATGAAACCTATTTGATGCAAAAATAAATCCATATATGATCAAGGATGGCATTTAAAGAATGTTATTTTGGAAATAAAACAATGGATTTAAACTTGTTTAGTTTAGAAGAAGCCAGTTCAGAGTTTTGATGGCCTGGTACGTACCTGGTTATCATGTTCCTTTTAAAAGAATCATTGCAAACATTTTCAGAACTTGTGTAATTAATGGATCCTTGGATAAAGAATTTGTATCACTGATGTGTGGTTGAGTAGGTAATAGAGTAGGTAATACCTGTGCATTTTCATGACCTCTACACACAGATGAATCCTATCAGGGGAAAGTATTTAAAGGAGGCCAATTAGAAGTGTTCCTCCTGATCTTCTGCAAAAAGTGGCTGAAACGTTCTCTAATTGTAGAGAATCGTGGTTTAGGGGAAGGATAGCGACAGATCTCAGAGATTTAAGCTCTCTGTGAGGAACATTGTGAGGAATTGGAAGACCAGAGGCACAGTTCTTGGCCAGAAGTAGCAGACCAAAAAAAATGTCAGATAATCAAAAGAGCAGGATGGTGAGAACAGTCACGCACAACCCACAGACCAGCTCCAGAGACCAACAGCATCATCTTGCTGCAGATGGCGCCACTGTGTGTCGTTCAACTATTCAGAGCACTTTACTTTAGGGAGAAGCTGCATCGACGAGTGATACGGAACAAGCCTTCTCTCTGCACACGACACAAACAGTGTCTCTTGAGGTCTGCTGGAGCACATCTGGACAAGCTTCATGCTTAAACTTGCTGCTAAACTTGGTGGTGGTTCCATCATGCTGTGGGGCGGGGACTAGTGCTGGGACTGGGAATCTAGTTAAATTCGAGGGTCGCATGAATTCCATCATTATCAGCAGATTCTGGAGAACAATATCCAGGAATCAGTGACACAGTTGATTTTTAGACCTGAAGATTATTGAGCATCAGTGGTGTGATTTAAAGCGGGCTGTTCACGCAGGAAACCATCAAACCGGACTGAACTGGAGATGTTTTGTAAAGAAAACGATCCAAAACACCTTCTGCCAGAATCCAGACTCTAATTGGATGCTACAGAAAGTGTTTAGAGGCTGTTATTTCAGCAAAAAAAAAAAATTTAATTTTTCTCTGTGATGCTTAAAATTTCTTATCCAGACAACCGATGATTTCTAAAAGAAAATCTTAAAAAAAGTACCACACACTACTGTAGGTAAAAGGTAGACGAAAACAATACATGAAATTTATTTAGGGAAGGGTGGATGTTGCTAATATCTAATTGGATAAGCAGCGGATGGGAACTAATGTGTCCAAATGTGTTCACTCTTGTCCAAAACCCGTCGTAATTTCCCAACCCTCACCTTCTCTTTACCCACTTCTCTTCTCGTTTTTCTTTTTAAAAAGCCCCTAGAAAGCCCAAATACATGTATATTATACAGATACTGGCAGGTTAAAATCCTGCAGCAAAATAAAAACATCATTCTGATTGTATTTTCTGCAATGGACTGGCGACCTGTCCAGGGTGTCCCCCCACCTCTCGCCCAATGTGCACCGACAGACCCCCATGACCCCAAAAGGGAATAAGTGAGTTGGAAAATGAATGAATGAATGGCAGCCTCCTAAATCTATTCAAAAAGGTTGAATCAAAAGGCCTTTCATTTTGCATCACTCAGCAGGAGTTTTGTCCCCAATCCTTTGGTCTCCTCTTTACAGATCATCTCCAAGTCATTAGAGTTTGCAGACAGATGCGTGACAACTCGAACCTTCAGCTCCCTTCATAGTTTCTTTTAATGGCAAGACTTTAATGTGCCTCTTCGATCCATTCCTGTGCTGCCTTTTCTGTGCGCTTTGGTCACTGTCTTGCTGAAATAACGATCTACAACCCAAATAAATGCCCCTGTTGTCTGCGTCCATTATCATATTGATGCGGTGCATTCTGTCTCCTTTACACCAAGAACTCCACTTATGAAATGTTCACTGACCAAAGACACGCTTGTGCTGTACATGTGCTTTCTTGAGCAGGGGGACTTTAGATCTACAGTCATTCGCGGTAAAACCTGTTACCGATAATAGAATAATTATGATATGTGAAGTCAAAGTTAAATTCCCAGTCAAAGTTTAGGTTAACTGGCAAGAATTCGAAAGAGCGATATGTTCCCATCAAACCGTTCACCGAGTGTTTCATGACTAGTGATGTGTTTGTAGGAATCCAGTAACTAGTGAACTATTGAGCCTTAGTGACTTTTTTTAGACTCCCTTTGCCAAATAACCCTAAAATAAAATGTTGGCTCGTGTTCTTGAGATCTACGCTGAGAACTTTGATCTCATGGTCGTCAGTTTGTCTTACTTGAACAAAATGTGACACACATCTAGTTTACCAAGAATTACATATAAGTAATAAAGTAATATAAGTAATTTTGTTCATGTCGTACTCCAAGTTCCTCCAAGAGATTTTATTTCTTCATCTTCATTCTCCATCTGTTTTATCTTAAGGCGTATGGGATGTTAAATTGCGAAGCTTATTTGACATCGTTAAATTATGTGCACACAGTGGCCATCAAAAGTCAATAACTCAGCTGTACAATAGTGCCACCTAGTGGCAACAAAGAATATCCCATTTCTTTCCAAGTAAATATTTGAAATTTGGAACACTTATGCAATGGACTCAAACCTACAAAAAAGTCAACCGGAACAATTTTTCTAAAACGACAGGAAGTCAGTTATCTTTAATTTCCTTGTACAATTTAATACAAATCCAAACTGATATAAAGGCCTCTGCAATGTTGTTATATCTTGGCCAATAATGTCCGATCAGGAAATTTGCCAAGTGTGTTAAGAGTCTGTGTCTGAACACAAACGCGCACATGCACACACTCCCGTACGCACACACACACACACATGCAAATGCACTCACACACACACACACACACATATATATATATATATATATATACATCATCCTATGGTGTCATTTGTAGAGCCACATAGTGGCTACAATGACTATGGCATTTTCTACTTTGGAAGTTTTGGAAGTTTGGAAATTTTGTGAGGAACAAAGATTTACAAAAAGGTGTATTGGAGTGAGTTTTCTAAACAGGAAGTGAATAATTTAGTTAAAAATCCCTAAAAAACAGCACTTTTCGCACTTTATCAAACTCCTAGAGATTTTATCTGTTCACCTCAAAACTCCATCAGTCTTATCTTAAAGTTGGTCTGATAAACGATGAACGATGTCTGTGTTGACAATTGACATTTCACTATAACGAGGAATTGTTATATCTCAGCCATACGATGTCTGATCACCCTTAAATTTACCAACTACACAATGGTCTCTGGGTTATAGCACCACCAGATGGCCACAGGAAATAACACATTTAACATTGAACTGATACTTCTTTTTTACCAATTTAGACACATCCAACAATAATCTTTGCCCTAACAATAACAGGACATATTTACTCATTAGCGCCACCTGGGGGTCATGACACTTTTGGGTTTTCTTAATTTAATTTGCCTGTAGTGTTCAATAATATGAGCAATTCTCGCTTGGATACGTCTTCTAAATAAGGATGGGTTGTAGTGCGTAGTGCAACAAACTGGCTTTGGCTTAGGAGGTGCTCGAGCCCATTGATCGCTGCTTGCAGCTTTAAATTTCCATTGTATCTTCTATTTGGGTGAAATCTCAGCCACTGTTGTCACTTTCTAATCAAGCTGCTGGGATTCTGAACGATTGCTTCGGTGTACAGGTGTCTTATTCTCCTAATTTCTACCTGTTACATCTGTAAAAGAGCAGCAGGCTAGAGAAGAATCCGAGAAGCTATGTGTTTGGATGTCCAGCGAAGAAATAAGCAATTTGTGGCACATTTTCTTGACTTTGGCATCTTCTCGCTGTCTGTTTCCATTTCAAGTGTTCTCATTAGCATATTTAAATATCTGTGGTGAATGCTGGTACAGTGTTGCAGGTGCCAGGTTCAGTATTATTTATATATCGTTTTATGCTCAGGGTCATGTTCTGGGTCTGCATTTGCTTGTGTATCGTGCTGTTCTGATTTAAATTTATATATTTATATTCCTGGCTTTGTGTATGTCTCGCAGGAATGACACTGGCATCTTTGTTTGTGAGATCTCCCGTGGAGGGGCTGCAGACTTGGATGGAAGACTGTTGCTAGGTGACCAGATTTTGTCTGTGAATGGAGAGGACATCCGAGCTGCTTCACATGAGCACGCCAGCGCTCTGCTGCAGGTGCAAGCTGACACTTCACTCGGGAGCAGAGTAATTCACCCATTCCCTTCATCTGTGTAATAATAGAGCTAATTATGGCCCTGTGTGTCTCTCTGTGTCTGTGTGTCTCTCTGTGTGTGTGTTTGTGTGTGTGTTTGTGGTAGAGGTGTAGAGGGTCTGTGCTGCTGGAGGTGGCACGCTTCAAAGCTTCACCACACAACCCGTATGGAGATCAGGTATTGTTCAGTACCCGGGGATCTTTGCGGCAGTGGTAAAGGGGACCGGGGCGACACTGATTCACCGAATGCCAGCTGCTGTCAGAGATGCTTGCTATGATTGGATAATCAGCACAAACACGAATGCATTTGTAGCGGCTTCGAGGTCCACTAAAGTCGCTCAAATAGAACCTTTAGACCTCTTTGCCTGATAACAGCAGCTGTGAATGAGGAACTACGAAATGATGATTAGGAACTATAAAAACACGCTGCCGTCTTTATATCGAGGCCTTCAGCTTTTTCATTTATAGTTAGGAAAATGTTGCTCTCACAAAGAAATAAACTCAACTTCGTCCGTCCTTTCATCCAAACTCCAGTAGACTTTTTTGTTGGTCTTGGTCCCTTACATAAGCGTTCCAAAAGTACAAACTGATTGAAATAGCAGTATATAACTGCAGAAAATGGAATGCTGCTACTAGGTGGCGCTATAACTGGCACTGTAGAGCCCAATCAGACATTGTATGGCTGAGTTATCAACAAACAACCATGAGGAAATGTTCGACTTTTGTCAACTTTTGACTTCAAGTCAAAAAAGGCTTTGCACAGATGAAATCTCTAAAAAATCCCATGACACAATCCTTCCGCGTGTGCTAGTTTCTTTAGCATACAACAAACTGACGAAACACATTATAGAGCCATTTTTCAACACTGCCTTTTTGAACCACAATTGAAAATGTGTGAAATGCTGTGATTTTTCAAGCACATTTAGACCAGCAAAAATGCACCGAACTCCTCAAAACAATAATGAGCTAAGCAATAGAGTCCTACGCTCCTTCAAGTGCTTGAGCCCGAAATATTCAGTTAATAGTTACCAGGGATAGATGGTTACAGAATAGACAAATGGGACAGAGAACCAAAAATGTGGTTATTTTCTGCAAAATTTATATTTTCAATGTCATTCTGAGGTTACTAAAAGCATTCTCAAATATTAAGATATATATTTATTGATATTTGTAAAATCACTATTCATTGAAATTGTAAATAAACATTGACAGAAACCGGTCCTAAATGTCCCTCAGCTTGAAGATTGCGAGATACAAATCTAATATAATATTTGTCTTTATTACGAGTGTTTATCTTGCTGAAGACATAAAAACTACGATTATATAAGGACTGTGTCTGATCTATTGCTGTGAAATAGGGTTCTGTACCAGGCTGAGTCCTAACCTAGAGCGCAGCCGAGTTCTAACGCAGAAGCTTGATGATAATGTGGAAGCTTTCCAAAAATCAACACAGTTTCATTGTTTTTGTACAAAATCAGTTTGCAGCTGTTGCTGGGTGAAGACAGTTCAAGACAGGAATGAGAGAGAGGAAAAGAGCGGCATGAATCATGTTTAAATAAATGGAGAAAGCGCACAGAGCATTTCAAAAACGTTTTCTTTTGAAAGACACTGATTCAGTGTAGCGTTATATTCCACCACAGCAACTTAAAGCGGCGATACATGTAGTAAATAACATTTCGCTCTGCGTTTGCTACATATATTCATCTGTGTTCACTCGTTTGGTGTACAGAGCACTAATTCCACAAATTGTATGTGTGAATGGATGGAGAGCCAATGTTTCCTGTCCTAGTGCCTCTTTTATCCTAATGAGATAAATATTTCCCGGTGCTCTTCATCCCGATTACCACTGTTCCCCTGCGCATCCGGTTTTCCTAGCAGACTGCAGGTGCTCAGTGCTTGTTTGCTCTGTGTTTGGCAGGTGGGGGAAGTGAACGTCTCTCTCTTCAGCACCCATGCCTGTAAGTCACATGACACATAGTCATTCACTATTCTGCTGATCCATCCAGTCAGTGAGCTTTACCTCCACAGGTCAGGATGGGAATGTGGAGACTAGGACTGTCACGGTTCAGAAGGTGAATCTGGTTTAATCGTCGTGTTCAGAGAAGATCACGATCATGACTTGACCTAACATGTTCCTACAGCACGAGTGTGAACGCATGGAGTTCGCAGTGAGAGAGACGCTGGGTCCTGGAAGAATGTTCATCTCCAGAATGGAGCAGAGTACTCTTGCAGCACGCTCAGGGCTCCTGCAGGTATTACTCACCATCACATGTTGAGAATGTTGATTTTGAAGATGATAATCTTATCTAAATACAACCCAAAGTACAATACAATATGCAAAGGGGGTGAACAAAACAGAAAAATCAATATACGTTTCTAACTTTTGCCTACAAACCGGCATCAGTTCTTAGAGCTATTCTTCTCACTCCTGAACCTTTCCCCCTCACCTTATCCAATCCCTTATCCACTCCCCCTTTCCGTTTAACACAGCCTTGTCGTGGTGCAATTAATGTAAACTGGTCTGTGGGAAATACAACTAATAAATATCTACATACATTCACTGCTTCAATCCAGAGGAGGAAACACCACACCAGGTGTTCAATCTTCTGGAGATAACAAAACTCTTCAACTCAAACAAAGCATACTCTCCCGTGTGATGGCTTTTGAGCAGGACAGGACATGGTTGAGAAAAAAAAATTCTTAGAGCTGCACTTACACAAAGTCAAGGGTTTTGTAGGATCTAGTGATGGAGCAATTCTTCCAAACAGCTGCTAATGATCATTTACATCTCATTACATGTGTTCTAGTGGCCATAAGTATACAATTTCTGAAACTTATTTGCTATTGAAAGTACATCCCTTCTTTTTGCCAACATAAGCACCAGAGATAGCTCTGCTCAAGATCGATCAGAGAGCATTATTGAGCTCATCTGTGCATTTATCAATGCTATAGTTTAAACAAAATGCTGTAGTATATGGAGTTTACGTTATATGCTTGCATTTTAGGACCAGCTAATATTTGTTCACCAGCAGGACCTCATGAATATGGAAATCTGTGTCCAATCAAAGTGCTGAGCTCCAGATCTCTAATGAAGATCCGGTTTCTCTCTCAGACAACCTGCGCTGAGACACGCAGCAGGAACTAGCTTCAACTAATTGCATTTTCTTTAAAGGCTTAGCTGTCCCTCCAGGGAAAGCCAGAATGTGTTCTTTTCTGCCAAATTGTAAATGTAAAATAATGTTTTGCATTAGGCTTACAAGCTGCTATAATCGTGCTCATGCCCTCTTTAAAATTTACACAGTTTTAAAAAACACACACACACAGATCTGTTTTGACATCAAGAAACTAATCAGCCTTTAAACATGAAACAGAAGAATATAGAAAACTCGCTCTTTGTAAACTCGAATGCACTGATTACCGTTCAGTGCCATTCCTACGGGAAACAAAGTACATTTTCTTGATTAAACATCACAGGAGGTCAAACTGAACAGAGCTACCCGCATCTTCAGAAATAATCATCTCTGAATTGAATTCTCAGCAAGGAACCACAGTGCTCAGCATTAACGGGACGCCAACCGAAAGCCTTTCTGTCACCGAGGCCACTTCCCTTGTGAGAAACAGCCGTGGAGCAGTCACGCTGCAGGTGTGTGCCTTCATAGACCTAATTAATCATCAGATACGAACATGATCAAACGTTCCGTCGCTCTAGGTGAACATCACACTGTGTGTTTCACTAAAGGTGATGCTGCCGAGTGGCTGTGCTGATGGAGCACGTTCTTCTGCCGATCACTCTCCTCCTGAAAACTACTCCGCTGACAACAAACACAGGTACCGACTGATATTTACACCTCTAATAAACTACAGATTTGGGTGTGAAACCGTTATTGTTGTAATGAGAGTGTGATTAGAACCCCTCGATATGCGTAACCTAGAATCTGGGGGGGGGGGGTGTTGAAGAGGGTAGTTTTAAAGCCTCAGAGGACCATCTGCCGAGTGACTGGACGAGATGATGTGACAGGCCTTTGGAGGCAGCTCCTATTCCAAAAGAGTGGCTTGAGTTTTCAGGGGAGGAAACTTGAAGGATGATTTTGGTTGGCTATTGAAGGTAGACAAGGTAGGCAGCCTCCCAGTTTTTCTGTTTTTAATATGAAAACCCTGGGGTGAAGTTTTGGGTTGAAGAGGAAGAATGCTGAAACTCAGAGCAATGTCAGAAGCCAGAGACGGCTCGAATGAAACATGGCTTCTGGGGTGGGGCGTCCTCTGCATTCAGGGAGCCGGATCGGAGGGAGTAGATGCATTTAAGAAGAATTTCTAGGGTGACGAGAACCCGAATATCGGATATGGATGGTTTCCTGAATCCTTGGAGAATCATGGAGGTTTGGGCTTTGGAAATGGTTGGGGAGGGGGAACCAAAATAGAGTTTATGTAAAAAAATAAATGCAGCTTAAATAATTCTGAACAGATGCAGCTTGTAGGTTTTTGAAGCGTAAATGAAAAGGGAATGAAGAAAGTGATTGAGAGAAGTTGGGGAAGGGCCGAGAATATGAGGAGTGGAAATTCCTGAATGTTCTTTATGTGGTGATGTATGACTGTAGGGTGCCGGCAGAGAGTGTTACCAGGATATATTCGAGGGAGACGTCGATGTCAGGTTTTGAATGGGTGATCTGTGGAACATTAACTTAAAAAAGGGAGGTAGCGAAGGTTCTGAATTTTTGCCAAGATCTGTGAGAGGATGTTGGGGGACCGGGTGGAGGATCAGCAGCCGGGGCATGAATGGGAGCGGGAATGGGGATAGCTGAAGAGAGGGTGAAGTTAGCCTGTGAAGTAATTCCAAGGGGAGTGTGAAGGGGACAACTGGTGTTTAAAAGGGGCTTCGGCGCATCACTTGTTCCAGTGGGCGCGGCGGCTGTGCTTGATGTGAGAAGTACAGTGAAAGGGTTGGGCACTGAGACTGAGATGGCTCTGTGATGGCTGAGTGGCAGGGTTTTGCCAGTTGTAAGCAGAGCTTTGATGATGAGCATGAAGGTCCACTGTGTTCTGCACAGTGATGGATGATGGGAGGGAGGTGGCGCTGTGGACGCAATGGATGAGGTTCTCTTCCTTTTTGGTTTGACTGAATGGAGGGCAGGCTGGGAAATGAAGTACTGGGCAGGGCTGTGGTTTTTTCCCTACTTCGAAGAAGTTGTAGGAGCTCTCCCTTGCTAGCTTTCTGCAGGGGTCGGCAAGTGAATGGTCCAGGACCGTGGTTGGGCACGGATTGGTCATGCCTGACTGGAATGAAGCTTTAGAGGAGGAAGGAGATGGAAGAGGGACTTTTCTGAGGAGGGTCTGTGATGAGGAGAGGGCTGGAAATGCCTGGAGCAGTGCGTCAGTGAATGAAAGCTTTGATTGAGATTTACAGGGGTGTAGATAATTGATGGAACAGGTGTCTGTCATCCCTGATAACTCCTCCTGAAATACGTCGAGCAGACGACATTTAGTTCTACATCATGAACATTTTGTGCCAGCATCATGTCGATGTGATTTCAAGCACATTTCATGTCGATGTGATTTCAAGCTTGTCCAGTAAATCACAGCATAAATGACGTGCACGCATGAAAATATTATTACATTGGCTTGTGAAGGCCAACATATTGATAGTGTACTGAATTCATTTTACTATTTTCGTGTATTTTGTTTAAAAATGTAAGATTATTTCAGTAATGGCTGCCACCTGAACCCGGCATGGACCAAACAGGTGGAGATGGCTAAAAAGACTTTTCGTCTTCTGGGACAATCCTGGTGAACAAAACATTTTCATTTGTCCAAATCAGATATCCCATAATGCTTTGCACTCAAGACAGGTTACAGTTTTCTAATAGACTGATGGAAAAGTTAAATTAAATATAGCAGCAGTTTCTGTTCATCCCGATGAAGGATCGGATCAAGAGATCGTTTCACACTTTGAAGGAATCAAATCGGCTTGAGGCCCTGCGATGGACTGGTGACCTGTCCAGGGTGTACCCCTGCCTCTCGCCCAATGTGTGCTGGAGATAGGCACCAGCAGACCCCCGTGACCCCGAAAGGGAAGAAGCGGGTATGAAAATGAATGAATGAATGTCATCGGCTTGAGTTTGTTTGACTTGGACATCAAAACCAGCCTTGAATTTGATGCAATTCAAAAAAAGTAAATGTATTTTGACATCAGTGACATCGCTCATTAATAAAATAAAAACCTTTTTTAAGGTTTTTAAGTTCTGTTTCTGCTCTCGATTAAATGCATTTTAGAACCTACTTTGATGATGGACGTGTGTAATGTCCCCCGTTAGAGCTGCAGCATCCAGTGCAGGTGCAGTGAGGGACTCGAGGCTCTGCAGAGAGTTGAATGCGAGCAGGATTCGCCGTTTCTATTATTAATGAAAAGGTGAAATAAGTCAAATATCATTCACAACAAAAATATTTGATATTAAATACAGGCCGAATGTTGCTCTATACAGGACCTGGGATTCTTAAAGTGAGCTGGATCTTTCAGCAAGACAACGACTGCAGCACTCATGCAGAGGAACCAGTAGAACGTTCTGGAATGAACATCTCAGTCCCCAGACCTGAATATTATAGAGCATCTGTGGTGTGATTTAAACCGGACTGAACTGGAGATGATTTGTGAAGAAGAACGATCCCGAAACACCTTCTGCCAGACTCTAAGTGGAAGCTGTAGAAAGAGTTTAGAGGCTGTTATTTCAGCAACATGCGCAAAATATTGAGTTCATTTCTCTTTTGTGGTGTTATGCACATGCCTCATTTTGTTTAAATAATTCTTGCACACTTTGCATAAATCACATCACTTCTCCAACATCACTGTGTTTGTTCTTGAATGATATGTGAAAATTCTTATCCAGACACCAATGATTTAAAAAGGAAAAATGCACAAACTTTTGCAGACCACTATATGTTGTGGTACATCTATGAAATATAGTTTAATAGTTCTAAAAGTGATGTATTTTTTACAAAGCAAACTAAATGTAATTGAATCATGCCTTTCATTTAACGTTCTGTTTTCGGCTGTTCTTTGGAGTTTCCATTTACAGCTCTGTAAAAACATAACATTTCTCTTGAGAAGCTGGTTTTTCTGCATTTTGCACAGTAATGCGTCTTCCCCAAACAAATATTAAATATTGGGAGTATATCAGACCAAACCAGTCACCATTCAAGCCTGAAAAACCTTTTATGTGATTTAAAAGCTTTTTGTCCATTTTCAGACAGAGCAAGTGTCTCTAAAAGCCTTCCGTACGAGCAGAGAAAGCCCTTTTCTTTTGCCTTTGCCTGGCTTCAGAGCAACACATTTAGGGCAGCTACATTTTAAAGCACTCAAAACCTTTAAATAAACGTACAAACAGTAAACTTCTAGTGATTTCAGGGTTTCTAAAAGATTTTTTTTTTTTCGTAAAATGCCAACATTATGGATTATTAATTCATGAACGGCTTTCATATTGTGTGAATCATGCAGGCTCTAAGGTAATGAAAGCATCCAGGTGGAGTTATAAAAGTGAAAATGCAGCATGTGTTTAATTAAAGCCTTTCAAAAGAAAGAGTGGACTAAGGAACCCCAGCTTGAGGTGAAGTTCACGACTGGTGCATTGACGAATGGAGCTAAACAAACAAACAAACAAACGACTTACCTTTATTTATAGATGAAGTCCATGCGCCGCTCTTGAAGAAAATAGTCATCAATTTGTTTCCATCAGGTTAAGATCTTGCCAATTAAAGGGTAAATTTCCTGGATTTAAATTTTTTAGTTATTTTAAACTAGTAAGGTAGATAAAGACATTTACTGAATTTTTTTGTTATTGTATATCTGATGTTTGCAGCAGTTTCATTTAGTGCCTCGAATAACATGAAAAGGTAGTGATGGGTACGGAGTGTGTTTTTCCCAAAATATGTGTAAAAACTGGATTAGTCACTAGAAATCATTTAATTTGCTGAAATTGAAGTGGATGAAAACATCCCAGACACAAAAGGATGTTAGCATTAGCAAGCTAGACATTTCAATTGCTTGCATAACATTTTAAAAGTATCTTTAAATAGCTTTTTGTTCATTTGAACATGTATTTTTTCTTCTTAATACATGTTTTACATAACGACACACATATAATCGTTTTTACAGTCGTTCAAAATTACTAGGAGCTGCATTTCATGGCAGGGGTGAGAGCCCCACACCGCGGGAGATGAAGTGATGGAGCAGATTACTTTAACGTTCCTGAACCGTCATCAATAGATATCATTTGTGCTAAAAGTGACGATATGCGGTTGAAGTCGTTACAGGAGCTACAGCGTCAGCACAGTGTTGGATTGCAGAGATTTTCTAGCTCTGATGAGGATTTGTTCATTTTGTGCATCAGCTAACTACTTAATCTTGCAGTCCCATTAATAATGCACAATGTTTGCCTAATCAAAAATGAAAGAAAAGAAAGTATTATGTTGGCTGTTAGATGCTAAGCTAGCAGTCATGGGGTTGTAAACTTGGGATTTTTGTTACCACCGTAACCAAGTCTGTACGCAGGTACATGCCTTTTAAGAGCTTTCTTCAGTTCGTTCCTTCACTCACAAGAACTTCAGAAATATAACCACATTTTGGGGTCAGGGGGGTCTCATTTCATGTGAGAGCACACCCTGGACAGGTCACCAGTCCATCGCAGGGCAACGTTCACACCTAAGGGGAATTTTGATTATTCAATTAACCAAAGCACATGTTTTTGGGATTGTGGGGGAAACCGGAGGAAACCCACGCAAGCACCAGGAGAACAAGCAAACTCCTTCCAGGAAGGTCACCGGCGACCCTCGAACCGACAACCTTCTAACTGGAAGGCCACAGTACTAACCAGACAACATAACTTTGTATTGAAATAATTTTCTTGTAACTGTACAAACACTTGAGATCCATCACACAATGAAAGTGAATTTCAGATAAACCTATACGCCATATGGTGATATTAATATAATTGATACTTAATCTTAAATTCCATTAATATTTGGGACTAGGGATTTATATCAGCCCCAAATGTTACACCAAGCTCAGTGACAAACTCACATTGTGCTGAATACGACCTTAATTTATGCTCGCTGTTAGGATTTATTACTAGTTTCACCCAAATACTGTTTGCAGTAACATCACGAGATGCATTAACCCTGAAGAAAACCCACTAAAAAAAGAAGAATTCAGCAATCCAGTCCAGCCAGTGTAGAGTCAGCAAAATCCTACTCACTAAAGCTCTGATAAAGGACATCTCTCCAAAGCAACTGGACTATTCACACTCTGCCCATTCAAGAGAAGTGTGAGGCTTGCTTTTTCACTTCTCAAACTGTACCAGGAGATTAATCTTTGCCCTGTTTGCCAATAGCCTGTCTCTGGGAGAAGAAAAATGTGCTAAATTCTTTTTGTCTTTTGTCTGTGCTTAAGTCCTCCTCAGTTCCACACAATCGCTCTTGACCGGGGCTCTTCCGGGCTCGGCTTCAGCATTGTCGGAGGATTTGGCAGTTCCCATGGTGACTTGCCCATCTATGTCAAGAATATATTTCCCAAGGTACTCAGCAAAACTTCTCCAAACAATAGCTGTACGTTCTGTAAATCCGTTGACTGCTGCGTAACCAGAAAATAAACAAGATGCACCAAGTGCAGGGCACACTCGGGCACAAACACAAGTACGCAACCCAAACAAGGTCATCACTGAGCTCCGTGTTTCCCCAGGGAGCAGCGGTGGAAGATGGACGTCTGCAGCGGGGCGATCACCTGCTGGCGGTGAACGGACGGAGCCTGGAGGCCGTCACTCATTCTGAAGCTGTCGAGATCCTCAGGGAAACCACTGGCACGGTTTTGTTACAAGTGCTTTCCAAAAAGCTCCCATTGTGCTGAGAGTCAGAGAGTGATGAAGATCCCCAGCAGCAGACCACGCTGTCTCCCCAAGTTTGCAGGATCTAATTCAAATGTAATATGGAAATACCCCAATGATTCGCAGAGCCTCTGAGCATTATTTAAAGGTACAGTTTCACATTTAGAGAAATTACGGGTAGAGTTAGAGTCATTCCAGGACTCTCCCCAGAAAATACCAAATCGAAAGCCATGGTTCCTGTTACGAGTGTCACAAACGTCAAGCTGCTTTGTTCACAATCATGAAAAGCGTATGACTGCTGTCGTATAAACCGTTTCTGGGGCACACCAGAACTTGGCGTACAGAAGGAAATGAACACTGTATTGTTTCTCCACACAAGCAGAACGTCTGGCGTACGTAGATCACCAGTATGTTAAATATATTGCATTATTGGTCAGATAGTGACTGATTACAACAGCGTCGAAGTAGCTTACACAACACAATTTTTCATAATATTTCTGATGATAAATCGACTCTGTGCTGTATATCGATGTGCTTGAAGGAAAATCGGTTTTATCTTTAACGTAATATGTAAACGCTGCCCCGTCTCTGTACAATGGTCGTTAGCCCTCAAGCTTCCGTAGAATGTCCGCAGCTCACGTTTGCCATATAGTAATATACACAGCGAGCGACAGCAGCAGTTTTAACAGCGGGACTCAACATCTTGCTCTCCGCACGGATTACAGATGTGTGGTCTGCGGTGACATCTGTGGTTTCTCTGTTCAGTTAGATTTACCTCTCCTCACGAACATCCAACGTGTGTTTACCACCAAATCACACATTAAGTATTAAATGAATTTCATTTAAAACTAAATAAAAATTTGACCGAAATGTATTTAATAGTATAACAGTGCTATTATTTTTAATAAGATTATTATTGTAAAAGTTATAGAGCAGTCAGTGGTTCCCCAACTTTTTCCAGCTGCATACCCCATGACACGCCCGCAGCTACCAATGACTAATAAGTGACAATAAATGTAGAAAATGACAGATAAACAGTGGATTATTTTTATTAATGGAAATCTATTGTAAAAAAAGATTTTGGTTGTCTTTCATTAGCGAAACGATCATCTCTCTGTGTATTGTGATCAATGTTCTTGGGCAGAGACTTGGGCTTTTGCTTGTGTCAATCGTTTCTCATTTTCATATAAATAAATAGCAATGGAAATCAAATGTTTTTTTTTTTGCATTTAATTAGATTGATATGGCACGAAATAATATTGAGTTTTTCCAGAACATATTGATAAAACAGATTTATAATTTTAAATGAAAAGCAAAAATTGTCACGGTCTGTGTCTTTCGGATTGTCTTCAAATAAATAAATACATGTGGCAAGAAGAGGTTTTTCAAAATATAGAAATATCGTAAAAACAAGCTAATAATTTGAATTGAAATGAAATAATTGTCAGTCTTGGTTTCTCTCTTTCTCTAGCTGCTGGTAATTCTTTGTCTCTGCTCTGTCACAATTAGAGTATGCACTTGGATTGTGAGCTTTTGAAGGTGATGTGTGGCTACTTGCTCTGATGGAAAACATTAACATTAATATAGAAACAAACATTAATTTAAATATTGGGATGCTTTTCATTTTTCTGCAGTTCTGTGCATGAGCACTAGAATTCACCATGACGTTGCTCCTGTAAATAGTTGCTATTTCATTTTAGACATGTTTTATTTTGTTCACTATGTGGAAAAGATAAATAAAAGTGTTTGTTGTAAAATAAATAGATATTTCCATTTTTGTGGGAGTCCTGTTAATAGTTGGATTCTCTTGCATCCCGCAGATGAGAATTGTACCGCCCGCAGCCGCGTCCACTAGCTATATATTAGTATAAATACAGCGACAGAGATCTACACTGAACAAAAATATAAACGCAACACTTTTCTTACTGCTCCCAATTTTTATGGTATGAACTCAAAGATCTGAAACATTTTCCACCATTTCTCTGAAATATTGTTCATAAATCTGTGATAGTGAGCCTTTCTCCTTTGCCAAGAGTATCCATCCCAGCTCGCAGGTGTACCGTATCAAGATGCTGATTAGAAAGCGTGGTTATTGCACAGGTCTCCTTAGAATGGCCACAAGAAAAGGCCAGTCAGAGAAATGGTTATTCTGTGTTTGTGGAAAATGTTTCAGATCTTTCAGTTCATACCATAAAAAATGGGAGCAATAAAAAAGTGTTGTGTTTATATTTTTGCTCAGTGGTGATCTCTATAAGGCTGATGAGGTTATAATATTCCCTGTCATTCTCTCACATACCCCTTCAGTGCCATTACCACCATTTGGGAACCGCTGTTATAGTGTGTTTTGAACATTTTCAGTTTCAATCTGCTGATTGATTTTAAAAAGTGACGATTTATTGAATGATGATACTCAGGGGATTATGGTAATATTGATAATCTGGAGAAATAACCCGAGTGATTTGATTTGAAACGTGAAAGGTTACACAGCTTCTCGGTTCATTTTCTTAGAAAGTCTTCCGATTTTCTCTTCTAATGTTTTATGTGAGCCATATTCCCTCAGTTCATGTTCAATTCTCTGCTTATTAGAGTATTATCCTACATTTTAAAGAACTCTTTCTAATAGCCCTAACCCTTATGACCTGGCAACAACCTCCCATTTTCCCTTCCGATGCATAAAAGGACTGCAGTTTTCACTATTATCGACCGAGGTAAACACAGCCAAAACTCGGAGATCAAAAGTGCAGCTCTGTGATTTAAAGTCACAGAGCTATTTGAAAACTCAAAAATAATTTATGTAACTTTTCAAGAGTAAATTTGCCTGCATTTATGTTCCTGCTGTAAATATTTAAAGTGTCAAGAGTACGAATAAAACAAAAGTTGAATAAAGCTGTAAAAAGTTATCAGCAATTACAGAAGCGTTTAACCAGCGGAGTGTGACGCATCCCTCGTCTGAAGCAAGTGAATGCAATACATCAAACCACATAATTCTCATTTTAATTATTGAATCACACAAATTAAGTGATTTACAGAATAATCTTCAAGAAAATATCAAACACTATCCATCTGCATCCAAAAGTGCTGCTATAGAAAACACTAAGAAAGAAGTTGTTTATCTCCGATTATTCCAGAACAGAAGAAACATATTTACACTCAGTGTGAAACATACGGTTTCAAAAAACCTAATGTAGAATTTATTCAGTGGTAACAGCTCCATCACGACACATTCAGCTGATTTTCTTTAAGATCAATGTCACGTGTGGTCCACCTCAGGCTCGGGATCCCGCTGGCGTCCTCTCAGGCTGAGTGAAGATGGCCTTCAGGAAGTGTCCGAGAGCGAGCCTCAGACGTAAAGTTGTGTCATTCAGCCACACATAGCTTTGTGAAAACGAAGGAAAAGAGTTCTTTCTCAATCTCATCTGTGTTTATTTCAGTTCTTGGCCTTCCCTTTACCCCTCCCTTTCCCCTTCCCAGACGCCACAGGCTTTTCTTGCTTCACGTCTTTTGCAGGTTTGGATTTCTTCTGCTGTGAAAATGATAAAAGATAAAAAAAAACTGGTGAATAATGTTTTCATTTAGAGTGAGTTATTGAGGATGGACCTCATCCTGATGGTCACAGCTGCCTTCATCAGGTCATGCCTTCATTTCTCAGAAGAAAGCTTCTTTGCAAACAAACTGAAAGTCCTTTACAAATCAACTTATGAACATAAGAAACTAAATCAAGACATTTTGAGTCAAAAGTTTACACACCCTGGGGGTTTTGACCTCATGATATGCACAAAAACTGACAGAGAAGGGTTCGAGTGGCTGGTGAAGGGAACCATCCTCACCTCGACCTGTTTGTTAGGAATCAATGTTTGTGCAGAAAAGGTTTCTGAGTTTCTGGCTAAAAGAGCTGTAGAAGGATAAAGCGAGATGAACTGTAGGAAAAAGAAAAGGGATATAAAGGATCTCCAAAGAAGCGGAGAATGTTTCAAAAAAATTTCTGAAAGAAGTTTCCAGAAGAAAGCTGTTACTACACAAACGCCACAAAGCAGCTGCTGACAATCCACCAAACAGCTCCGAGACAAGCTCCAAACTCCTGGAACAAAGTTATTTGGAGCGATGCGAACAAAACTGAACTTTTTGATCACAACCATAAACTCTACATTTGGAGAGGAGTGAATAAGGCCCATGATGAACGGAGCACCATCCCCAAGGTGAAGCACAGAAGCGGGTCACTGATGTTCTGGGGATGTGTGAGCTCCAAAGGCACAGGAAACCTGGTCAGAATCGATGGAAGATGAAGCAGCATGTTCTCAAAGGATCCTGGAGGATGTGCCTCATCAGAAGAAAGCTGCTCATGGAACGTTTCTGAAACATTCCAACACCACAACGATCCAGAACCCAAGAACAAGTTCCACTCGTCATCAGTTCCACCAGAACAAAGAGAAGGTTCAGGAGCGGATCTCAGTCTCCTGATCTCAATATCACTGAAGCACTCTGGGGAGAACTCAAAGGTATAACATATATTCTCTGAAAAATGGCAAACGAATCAGAAATTTTGCCAGGGCGTGTTAATTTATCCATTAGATGTCACACATGTTTTATATTTTTCCCCCCGTTCTTGAAACCTAACTGTGAATATACGACAAGTGTGAAAATTCTGCATGAAAACCCTGAAGCTACAGCAGGATTCAAGATTACAAACTTCACAACGAGAGCAATTATCTACCTTTATCATAGCATCAGCGGTGACTCCTTCCTCTTCCTCCTCCTCCTCTGGAAGCTGCGAGTCACTGTTGAGCTCTGCTGCCAGCTCAGGGTCAATGGCTCCTTTACGGCTCTTCTTCACCACTTGTAAGGAGTATGGAGTGAGGTGGGATTCTTTATTGTAGGCTCTCGTGAACGCAGCTTTCACCTGAACAATAGGAAAACCTTGAGCTGAGGAAGATAAAGTGAGGCACACAGAACCTCCAGATGTTCACCAGCTAAAACAATTATCTCGGACATCAGTCAAAGCAAAAACTCTTGCCCCTCACACACGCACACCTTTGAGTCTAGTTTCGAGTAAGCATCGGCTCGTCCGTCCCATGTGCTGATCTCCATCATGCTATCCACATCCTCTTTGACGATGTCGTAATCATCCATCAGCTGCACGCTCTCACTGGCTCCCTCTGAACCATGGGACTGAAGAGGTTTTAAAATTGCAGAGCGCAAATACGGCAGGTAGTCCAGATTTATCGCTTCCTTGGTGCTTAAGGTCCTGCAGGATGAGAAATGGGGAGAGGATTATGGGAAGAAAGTGTGCTGCATCACAGTTTCTCCAGATTTATGATCGCGAGAGACTTGCTGTTGCTCACTTGAGGCTCATGTGTGAAGCCAGTTCCTGTATGATGCGGCTATGTTTGCCAGTCGATGAGAACTTGCCCAACCAGCTGGGGAAACTTGGGAACTGACTCATGTATCCGCGCATCAGTTCCCCCGGCAACACGCTGGCATAGATTGCCTGCAAAACACATTCAAAAGCTTACAATATGCTTGATATGATCATGAAGGAGCTGTGCATTATTGCATTTATTGATCCACGCCACGGTCTGATTAGATCCATGCTGTTACAGCTGCGGACTGGATTCCCTGCTCTAGAATTCTTAGAGAAGGGTTTCCATCAGATTCCACACTTTTCTTTTCAGACGGAAATGCAATCGAGATGGCGTCATGTACGAAAAATCACAATTGCCTGGATTTACTGCAAAATTCAACTAAAAAAAACCTATAGATTATATATAGAGGTAATAAATATCTTATTTTTTATGATTTCTACTTGGATACTCCAAAACAATTCATGTAAATATCAATAGAACACAAGGAAATCACCATCAATAAGGTTCTCAAGAATTTTTTTAAGTGAATGTATTGAAAGTATTTTGAAAGATTTGGAGTGATGCCCACCTTTGCATGAACATTTAGAAAAATAAAACAAATTTTCACATGGAAATGTTAATAATTACAGAAGGTATGATTAGAATGTCTTTATGGAAATATAGATAAAGTGGTGCTTTCACGTCAAATGGGGTAGGAGTGATCCTGAAGGAGAAGTTAGAAATGTTGAATGTTGAATGTAGTGAGTGTTATTGCTCCACAAGTAGGCTGTAAGTTGGAAGAGAAGGAGAGATTTTGGAGTGAGTTGGATGAGGTGATTGAGAGTGTTCCCAGAGGGGAGAGAGTAGTAGTGGGAGCAGATTTCAACGGGCATGTTGGCGAGGGCAACAGAGGTGATGAGGAGGTGATGGGCAGGTTCGGTGTTAAGGAAAGGAACCTAGAAGGACAGATGGTGGTGGACTTTGCCAAGAGGATGGAAATGGCTGTAGTTAATACTTATTTCCAGAAGAGGGAGGAACATAGAGTTACCTACAAGAGTGGAGGTAGGAGTACGCAGGTAGACTACATCCTTTGTAGACGAGCCAATCTGAGAGAGATCAGAGACTGTAAAGTAGTGGTAGGAGAGAGTGTAGCCAGACAGCATCGGATGGTGATGTGTAGGATGGTTCTGGTGGTCAGGAAGAAGAGAAGAGGAAAGATTGAAAAGAAGACCAAGTGGTGGAAGTTGAAAAAGGAAGATGGTTCAGACAGAAGCTGAAACAAACTTTAGACACAAGGAAAAGTGAGAAGGAATTGTATAGTTTAGCAAGACAGAGAGACAGAGATGAAAAGGTGCTAACAAGGGAGGAGAGTGTGCTGAGAAGATGGAAGGAGTATTTTGAGGAGTTGATGAATGAGGAGAATGAAAGGGAAAGAAGGGAGGAAGATGTGAATATTGTAGAGCAGGAAGTTGAAAAGATTAGAAAGGATGAGGTGAGGAAGGCTCTGGGGAGAATGAAGAGTGGAAAGGCTGTTGGTCCAGATGACATACCAGTGGAGGTGTGGAAGTGTCTAGGAGAGACAGCAGTGGAGTTCCTGTCTAGATTATTCAACAGGATTTTAGAGTGAGAAGATGCCTGAGGAATGGAGGAGAAGTGTCCTAGTGCCAATCTTTAAGAACAAGGGAGATGTGCAGAGTTGTAACAACTTCAGAGGCATAAAGTTGATGAGCCACACAATGAAACTTTGGGAAAGAGTAGTGGAGGCTAGGTTAAGAAGAGAAGTGGATATTTCTGAACAGCAGTATGGCATCATGCCCAGGAAGAGTGAGGATGTTGTGTGACAAAAGAGTGTCAGCAAGAATCAAAGGCAAGGTGTACAGAACAGTAGTGAGACCAGCTAAGATGCAGGGCTCTAGAGTGCGACCAATTTGGTCGCATATGCGACCTAATTTCTCAATGGTGCGACTAAAAAAAAAATCAAAGGTTGCACCGGTGCGACCCGTCGTTCGAGGGGAAAAAAACTAAACTCCGTGAGTCTCCCTGTTGTTCAACAACAGACACACATTAGGCCCATATCTTGGTCTAAACCAATCAGAGATAGTGAAGAGCGTATCCCACCCCACCCCCCCTCTGATTGGCCGTGGTCCAGATATTCCTGTATGTGTGTGAACGTATGTTTGAAAATGCATGTGATGCAGTCAGACAGAGAGAGGTGAGTCCATCAGGTAAACAGTGGATGTAGCCGCGGATTACGAGAGAAGATGAAAAGAACGATTGACAGATTTTTCATTAAGAAAGATAAGTTAGGGCCTGATCGTGAAAATCATAACCAATGCTCTGACACGGAGCCATCAACCTCCCCTGTGACTGGCTCTAATACATTTAGAATTGAAACTATGAACTTTAGAATTTTTCTATAAAACACATAACATGCAGCGATAAATGCACTGCTCAAGTGTCCCCTCTCCCCGCTGCCTTTCAGCGGCAGGCAGCTGCAAACAGATCATCAGACGAGGCCGAGATGAGAATTAAGTTTAACGTTGCCTACAATATTGCAAAAGAAGAACTCCCTTCACTAAATTCAAGTCCGAAATAATTCTTATGAAGAAAAATGGCTTGAACGTAAACCCGACGTACAGCAATGATATCACGCGCACCCAATTTATAGGAGTCATCGCAGATACATTGAAAAAAAAGACGTCTGTACAAATAGTGAACAGTGCGTACATGGAATTCCTGATCGACGGAGACACATATATCACCACAAAGGAATTCGTCATTGTGTACAGTCGTATCTTGCGGAAAGGAAGACCGATGAATATATTATTGAACATGTTATGGAGCCTATGTCAATAATATGCCTACCGTCTCGTTACTGCATTAACCATAATATTCTGATACTTAAAAATTAAAAAATAAATAAATAGGCTGCATTATAAACTCTTGATCTGGGTAGTAAATGGTATTATCGTTTTTATTTGTTTAATTAGGAATTAATGCTGCTTCAAAGAAAGCATTTGCTGCTCTTGGGGACCAAAATCAGTTTAAAGTTTAAATTTCAGCTCAGTAAAGCACTTTAAACACTTTAAGTTTTAGTTACCTTTCTTGTAGAATTGTGCTTCAAATAAAGAACTTTATTTTGACCAGGTTGTTAGTTAATCATTTACATGTCAATATTGTCTATATGGACAGTGATTTAAAAAAAATAAATGAATAGATAACTAAAAAAAGTGAACTTGTGAAAATGGGGTGTTAAATGTGATGCGGTTGAAATTTTGGGTGCACCTAACTTTTGTGCTGGTGCACCTAAGAAAAAAATTTAGGCGCACCAGTGCAACCAGTGCAAAAAGTTAGTCTAGAGCCCTGAGATGTATGGGTTAGAGACTGTAGCAGTGAAGAAGAGATAAGAGACAGAGATGAAAGTAGCAGAGATGAAGATGTTGAGGTTCAGTTTAGGAGTGACGAGGATGGACAAGATTAGGAACGAGCACATCAGTGGGACAGCTCAGGTTGGTTGTTCTGGAGACAAAGTCAGAGAGGCCAGGTTGAGATGGTTTGGACATGTGCAGAGGAGGGATAGTGGTTATATTGGTAGAAGGATGTTGGAGATGCCAGGCAAGAGGTTAAGAGGAAGACCAAAGACGAGATATATGGATGTGCTGAAAGAGGACATGAAGGTAGTTCGGGCAAGAGTAGAGGATACTGAGGACAGAGTTAGGTGGAAAAGGATGATTCGCTGTGGCTGAAAGGAAAAGAAGAAGAGGGTGCTTTCACGTCATATGTCAATTTAAGATATTGGTGAAGAAAATTTATAGAAAAATGGATATTTTCAGCACATCTAATAGAATATGCAGATATTTGGAATTTTAAGAGTCAGAACTACACAAAAAATAATTTCAGGCATGTGTTCTGCTCCTGTTTGCTGTGATGCTACTGTGACTGTGATGAGCTCGCTGTAAAGCGCATTGAGAATCCGGAGTCAGAGGTTATATTTTTAAATGAAAACTACTTTTTTCCATTCTTTTTTTGTATTTTCCATGCAGAAACATTAAGGCTCTGGGTTTGATTCTCAAGGAGAGAAAGCATGGATGTAAAGCTGAAAGAAATAAGTTGAAGGCTGTTACCTGTGTGGGAAGCAGAGACCAGATCTGCCTGGAGCGAATCTGTTTGTCCACCAGATCTCCATCACAGATGCTGTCGGCTGTTTTGCTCAACAACACCAAATGATTCTTCAGATTTCCTCTGATCAACACAGATTAGAAGAACTTATACAAGAGCTTAAGTCTGACTTCTCTTACATGAAAACTTATCAGCGGTCTTCAGAACCCTGTTCTATCAGTTCATAATAAAGGCAAAATGCCCAGAATTTGGTTTGAGCATCCCTTTGCATTCAAAACAGCAGCAGTTCTTTGAGGAATGTTTCCAGGACCTCGGTGGAATCTTTGCCACAAAGGAATAAGGCACTTCTGTAGGCAAAAAGAGCACCTGGCCAGTAGTAGCAAGCTGTACCTAATGAAGTGTCCGTTGAACTTAATCACAAAATGAGTAATTTAGGAATCGTTGTAAAACAAATAATAAAAATACATATTAAAGAAAAGTGTATTGACCTGCATGAGCTTTTACCTGTGGGAGACTTCACACCCAAACGGGTGTGAAAACTGAGGTGTCTAAATGATTTGGGTAGTTCCCATTTCAGAAGAATTAGCGGGAAGCAAAGTGGGAGAGAAGGATGTTGGGATTGGGAATCATTCCTATCCTAAGACAAAACTATTGAATATTAACTTTGTTGCTTTGACTGAAACTCAGCTGGCCACTGAAAACACTGTAGATAACCTTCAAATTTCATGTGGAGCAAATGATCTCCTTAAATAAAGAAAAGCCCAACGCTGAAGATCACAGAGAGCATAACGAACAATATCAAGATCCACATTGTAGAACTCACCCTGCAGCAGCGGGACGCACGTGAAGGTAGTTTTCTTGCACAAAGAGCGGAGCCAAAGAGTAGTCATGAAAGAAAAGATCTGATTTATCAATCAAAGACATGTGAGCAGTTTCCTCCCCAGAGGCAAACACCTTTCGACAGACGTCGAACGGACCCTGCGTTTGTGAAAACAACATGAGTCTCATTCTAAAGAAAGCTCGCACAGCAGATCGTAAGAGCGTGCACGTACCAGTTTCATGTCCTTTTTAGCATTGTTAGCATCAGCTTTGGCCTGGTCGTAGGTAATGACCTTGTCTTTAGCCGACCACATGCTCAGATTGTGCAGAACCTGCAAGAAATGGAGACTTCATGAAACCTGCAGCGGACCCAGGAGGTGAAAGACGTATATCCTGATTCGATACCTGCCGGATATCCTGATTCGACGCCAGGATCACTTCATTAAGGGCTGGGGGTGGGATTTTCAGACCCTCTTTGAAGGCTATAGACATCATAGCGCCCTGAGAAAAAAGAAAACAAGCGTTGCTATTTTTCTTCTAAAGTCAGCTTAGATCACTTTTAGGTAGTGTTAGGTTTAATGGGTGCTAGCTATGTGTGTAAATCCTAAAACCTGTTTTTATAAAACTTTGAACACCTGAATCATGTGATGAAAATAATTATTGGATAATTTTCTCTAGAAATTGTGTGCAGGGACATTACGAAAGCCAAACTGGATCAGTGAGGATGCGGTCCCGCAAGCTTTCAAGAAAAAGTCAATTGAGAGCACCTTGATCTGCTCGACGCGAGGTCTCTGGAAGCGCAGGTCGAAGCAGTAGTTAGCCAGCGAGCGAATCTTCTGATGATTTCGATCGTTACACATACAGATGATGGGGATCTTCGACTGTTTAATCAGACCAATCATCTCCTGTCAAAGAGAAACAAGAAAAATAAATGTAATTCTAATTCAATTCAATTCTAATGTAAAAAGGTGTTTTAAAAACATAAAAAAAACTCTTGAATGAATAATTTTGCCCCTCATTAATGTACAAACAGCATCCCATATCGACACAAAACATACAACTGTTGACAGAAGAAAAAGTGAAACATCACGCGATGCTCTGTCTTCACTAGAAGCAACTTTTGATCTAATGCAGCCATGATCTTTTTTAGAAAGACGTACAGCAGGATCCTCTGCAAGAGCGGTGATGGGCAGCCATTTTTAGTCTCTCCAGAGATGCTTAGTTGAGTTTAAGTCAAGGCTCTTGTTGGCCGTTCAGCAGTAGTTGTGAAGAGCTGTTGTGAAGACGGCACTCTTGTTCTTTTAGCTGTGTGCTTTAGGTTATTGTCTTGTAGGGAGGTAACCCTTCGGCCCAGCCTGTGGTCCTGTGGAGCACTCAACTTACCCTCCATTGCAACCAGTCGTCCTGTCCCCCACAGCATGATCCTACCACTACCATGCTTCACTGCTGGGACTGTATGGGAGAGGGGATGAGTGCACACTGGTTTTCAATAGACATACCACTTAAGTGTTCTTTCTTGTTCCAATCCGTCCAGAGAATCTTATTTCTCACAGTCCTTCAAACTCCATGCTAGCTTTTGAGTGTCTTGCACTGAAGGGAGGCTTCCGTGGGGCACCTCTGCAATAAACTGATTTTCTACAGCACGGGGTGTCAAACATACGGCCCGCGAAAGAAAATGAGATAGAAAATTTGAGCTTTTTGATTAACATTATTCTGCTAATAAAGTGCTGTTTAACAAAGTATTTAACTAAAAATAAAGATGGTAATTGTCAAAATTGAAAAAAATTGTATTGTGAAATTGTTTTTGGCCACATCACCCATCATTGAGCGCCCACTCTGGTAAGGAGAGAGAATGCAGTCGCAAGAGTGTCTACCTGTATTCCTCCACGGTCCTCGTTCCCTGCCATCCCATCCACCTCGTCCATGATGAGGACGTGTTTACTGCTCACAGTCTGAGAGGCGCCTGGTACGGTTTAAATCACAATCCTGTAACTCTAATGAATGGTTAGCAGTAAATTCATTACACTGATTACCCGTGTAAAAGTTCTTAATGCTGGTGTTGTTCAGAGATTCAGCGATGACCTCCTTCAAGCTCTTCTTGCTTCTGGTGCAGCTAGCATTCATCTCCACATAGCTGTAGCCCAGCTCCTGGAAGCAGATCTCGGTTAGTGTTGTTAAACGTCTTTGTGCTCGTGCAAGACTTAAGTTATCGCGGAAATACTCGAATGGAAAAATAGATATTGACATGAACGACGGACCTCACACACAAGAGCAGCAGTGGTGGTCTTCCCAATGCCTGGAGGTCCTGATAACAACGCAGCCTTGAAGCCAGAACCATCGTCTTTACCCCCAAACTTACCAAACTTGGGAGCTTTGCAGGGAGAGAAAGAGAGGAACATTTTTATATGAATACTGCTATTGATATCTACTCAAAATAAACAATATACCTTGTGCACAACACTTAATAAGCTGCTGAATTAGTCAAATAATGTTTGAAACCGTGTATATTTGACAGGAAAAGCCCAATTGTATTTTCTTTGAAACGTAGTAGTAGAGATGACACAGACAGGACTGTAAAGTTCAGCCTCTTTGACCGGTGAGGCAACATAATGTAAACACCTCGTCTCGTGAGCATGCATAATTGCCTCATAATGGTGTACTTCTATAGGCTTCCATTAATACCACAATTCAGCACAAACTGCGTTTTGTGAGTAAATGATCTTCTCGCAAAGAAAAGCATATTCTGAGGTAGCAAAAATCAATGGCCGGGCTTGTAAACCAATCTCAACCCTCTCTGTGAGTGGACGAGAAAAAGTTTTACTTTTGAAAGGGATAGAGAATATAAAACGACTGACCTGCTGGTTTAGCATTGCCACTGTGATGTTTGTGCCAGTTCTGTAACCAACGAAGAAGCTTGTTGGCACAGCTCTGATCCCCCTGCTGGCCAATTAGGCTCTTCAGACTGCGAGGGCGGTACTTATCCACCCACAGTAGACTGCTCCCTTCAGTCTTGGAACCAGAGTTGGAAGTGGTTTTGGGTTTATCAAAACTCAAGCTCTTTTTGACGTCTGAAGAAGAACCTTCAACAGCCTTAGATGCACCAGCAGATCCAGCCTTGGGCATCCTTCCTGAAGGGCTGCTCTTGCTGGGGCTTGGCCCTTGTGGCGAGGCCTTCTTTGCTTGAGAGCCATCTTTGCCTCTTGGGTCTGGAGTCTTGTTTTTAGAGGGTTTATTCTGTAATATGCAATAGAGAGTTCATTAGTGATATTCACCAAGAAGAAAACCAGCAGGGCTTTATTCATAACATAAACATTGCCATTTTTGTAAATGAAAATTCTGAATTAAACAATTACTTGAATTTAAGGATATTCAAGTACTGTATTGTTACTGTATGTAACATTGTAAAAATTACACTGGCTTGTCAAAAACATTATGTGTCTCACATGTGTCTTCTGAGCCAGATTTCTGACACTATCCGGCTGTTCGAGCTACTGACACCAAAGTTGTGCAACATATCCAAAAGAAATATCCATCCTTTTTAGACCAATCTATAGAGGGGTGAGAATGGGTCGCCATTGACGTGGAATTAATGGGAATGTTAATCATAGAAATTGGTTAGGGTAACAATTTTTATTCACCATTCACAGTCCACTCAGTAGCAGGTAACCATAGCAACCACTGCGCCATATCTCCATCTCAGCTTAGGAAAATCATAGAGGCATGGGCGTTGTTTTTTTTAACTCATGTTAACATGGGGAACATTATATTCGGTCACTAACTCATCGGTGGAAACCAAACTCTATCACAGCAACTCTTTACCGGTTTAGCACATCTACCTCAGCCTCGGAAAGTCATAAAAGAACAAACTGCCTGTTTAGTGTTTACCATAGCAACCAATTCAGCCAAGGAAAATCATAGATCATGGCCAAAGGTTTTGAGAATAAAAAAATATTGAAAAATGTGATGAAGCCCCTTTCACCTGGAAAAAAGCTTGTCTAGAGAAGAAAACGTGAGTGCTACCATCAGTCCTGAATCTTGCCAACTGTAAAGCGCCCTGAGACCTTCTCATCCAAGGGAGTGAGCTCACCACGAATTTTGGCCAAAAACGAAGCCGTGAATAAAGAATGACACCAAAACTTCATCCAGCAACCCAACAACCGTTTGGTGAAGCACAAAGCATTTCCAGCACGATGGAGCACCGTGCCATCAGGCAAAATTGATAACCAAGAGGCTCGGGGACCAAAACGTTTACATTTTGAGTCCACCCACCAGATCTTAATTCCATAGCGGACTTGTAGTCAACCCTCAAGAGGTGGTGGACAAACAAAAAGCTACTAAATCTGACAAACTCCACGAAGTGATTCCGAAAGAATGGCTTGCTCTCAGTCAGGATTTGGCCAGAAGTTGACAGAGAACCTGCCCCGTCAAATTGCAGGTCCTGAAAAAGAAGGGCAGACACTGCAAACACTGACTCATTGCGTAAATGTCATGTAATTGTCGATAAAAGCCTTTAATACGTATGAAATGCTTGTAATTATATTTCAGAACATCACAGAAACAAAGATCCAAAAGCATTTTAGCAGCAAACTTTGTGAAAACTACTATTTGTGTCAGTCTCAAAACCTTTGGCCTAGACTGTAGATACATGAGCATTGGTTTATTTTACTCATATTGACATAGGGAACATGACGTCACTCACCCCTCCAGATCAACCAGACTGTTTTCTAAAACAACCATAATTCTGTGAATTTGTGTACGATTGTTTTCAAATAAATGGGTGAGAGAAGCTGAATCCTGTGAAAGATTTAAATTTAAAATCATAACATTTAGTCCATTTATGTTTTAAACTTAATGTTTAAGTATTAAAAATTTACTGCGACATGAATTTATTCATTCTCTCTTTCACAAACTCAATCTTTACATCACAACAATTAGAGATCGACCGATATATCGTTTTACCGATATTTTTCCCAATAATTAGGCATTTTACCATAATCGGTTATCGGTTTTGTAATATCGGGTGCACCGATAAACGGCGCCATCTGGTGGGCGTTTTGAGAATTACGCGCATGATCGCCATTGCAGCACGGCGTCTGAGGGGAACTACAACTGCGTGCACAGGTAAAGTATACTTACTTGCTTTGCTATATTTAGTAAACTTTATTTAACATAACAGCTATTAATGCACAAATTAGATGTGTTACATAAATGACGGATATGTCATTTATGCAGCTTGGCTTTAAGAAATAAAGACGAACTCACAGAGTCACGCAAAATAATCCGTCAAATCCTGTCACAATAAAGACGTAACTTTGCCTGGATTAAATAATATACAGCCATGAATAAGCACATGTTGTAAATAAAAGCGCTGAATTTAATTCTCTCTGTTGTCTATATGCTCCTCATTCGTCTCGTGAAGTCGGAGTCACGAATGCTAAAATAAACCGTCATGTCCTGTTCCAATAAAGATGTACCGGTAACTTGCCTGAATTAAATACAGCCACTAATGAGCGTCTATATGCTCCTCATTCTTCTCGTGAAGTCGCTTCCATTTTGCTGTTCACTCAGCGGGTTGATGCTCATGAAATGCTTCAGCACAGCCAACGCATATAACTTTTAACAAGATTCACTAAAACACCCCGAATTATATTAACATTTATATAACCATCATTCCGCTAATAAACATATTCTAAATAAATATAACTAAGAAAGTGAATGCGCTTTGTCAGCACGCATTTCATAATCTAGAACGACAAAAACGTTTTTTTTTTCAAAAACGTAATTGTGATATAACATATCAGAAATGCAATAAAAACAATGTTTTGTTTGTTATATTTCAAAATTTCAGAAAATTACTCAGTAATTTAACATTATCCAGCAAATTATTCTTCACTATTTAGCCTATAAACAGCTTTATAAACCTAATAAAACTGTAGTTTAAAATGAAGTTACATTTCTGCAAAGTTGATATGACTCCTGTGCTTGAAGACAGACATTCTATATTTATTTTGCTTATTGGAAATGTTAGTGTTGCTGCTCATGCTTTTCATAAAATATTTTTATTGTTGTAATATGAATATTAAATTTAACATGAAAGACTGCTTTTTACCTCATTGAAGATTTTATTTAAAAAAAAAAAAAAAAAAAAAAAAAAAAAACAGTAACAGGCTCTATTTATTGTTGTATAAGAGTTTTGATTTGTATGCAAGGAGGGAGTGATTGTAATAAAAAAACGGTTTGTTCAGTTCAGTGGTGTTGTAATCATTGTGTCAAAAACAGAAGTATAATAGTAAATAAATATCGGTTCTGAATATCGGTTATCGGGCACATAAACATGCAAATAATTGGTATCGGTAATAAAAAAATCAATATCGGTTGATCACTAACAACAATTAAATGCTACACACTGTAGTAGGCCACAGCTGCGGCAGCAGCAGCTAATAGTAACCACACGTTTCCTTCAGGAAAGATGATATTTTTTCGTAGCTGGCTGAAGATTAGGGGTGTGGGTGTGGAACCTTCCTCACCTCTGCTTCCGCTGCAAGCTCATATTTTGACTTCTTGCCTGGTTTAGTTTTTATTAAATCAAACAGCTCGTCTTCATTGATTATCTTGGTGCCAAGACCTTCCGCCTAAAGAGCAGATATTCAAGTTAAACATCATTGAAAAGCATAAACTGGAGTTATATTGAAATAAAGGGGAATGATATGCACCTTCTCGGTCTTTGAAACCCCACTGTCTCGTCCTAACACGAGGTAAGTGGTTTTTCGGCTGACGTTTCCTGTGACTTTCCCGCCGTATCGTTCAATTAGTGACTTAGCATCATCCCTCTCCATAGACTCCAGAACACCAGTGAGAACAAACACACATCCCTCCAGGCAGTTTTCTGAACCCTGAAGTGTATGGCCATCGTTTAATTCCAAATGAAATATAATTAAAAACAAATATCAGACAAAGCAACAATGGTGAAGCTTTTACTTGTGGTATCTCTTTAGACCCTAGAGCTCGCGGTCCTTCTCTGTTCAGGTAGCTTCGGTAAGCTGAGGAATTTGCTCGTTTCTTCTCCAGATCTTCAGGACTCTTACTCTGAAACACGAGGGACATGTTTGGTCAAAAGAGTAGCACAAAACTTAGCTTCACTCGGGTCCTTTTCTCCAGCAGTTTGTTCACCTCCTCGGGTTCAGTTACTTAACTATTTTTGTCCTGTCCTGACACAACTATTATAAACTGACTCGCGGGAACCACAACTAATAAATATTTAATAAATACATTCAATGTTCAAATCCAGAGGAGAAAACACCACACCAGGCGTTTTACTCCCCTGGAGAAAGCAAAACTGTCCAACTCAGCAAGGCATGTACTCTCCCATGTGATGGCTTTTGAGCAGGACAGGACAAGGTATATATATATATATATATATATATATATATATATATTTGTCCATTTACAATTTGTAACCATCCCCAAAATGCGGCACTAGCTTCTATTTGTCGAATACAATAGTGGTAACAATGGCAACCCAAACAGGAAGTCTGGGATACAGTCACAAACCACTTCCTAAGAGACACATACAAGGAACGGCCCAAAGGGTGGCTAATACAACACCCAGACGTATACTATTACTGTATTATAAAGGGACACTTCAAGTGTTTTGTGCAGCAGTGAACGGATATTAAAGGTGTAAACTGTACGTTGTTCCGCTCACAAATGTCATATTCCTGAGTAGAGGTTGACTGATACATCGGCCGGCTGATATATTGTGCAGATATTTGCTTTTTTTTTTTTCTATTGGTATCGGCCAATATCTGCTTTTAGTAGCGCCAATTCAAAGTCAGGCACATCCTCAGGCAGCCCTGTGTTATTGGTGCGGCGGAATGTGTGTTGCTGCATGTGAAGGACCCCCAGCCAAAAAAAGATTCAAAGATAGTCCTGGGAGACAAAGGCATGACATAACACTTAAGTCTTATCATCTTATCATCTTGTGGCAGTCGTGGCTGTGTTGAAACTCTCTCCCTTCTGAGACAACCATGACTGTGGTGACCTTGAGCAAGTCACCAGTTACCCACAGCTCCCCGGGCGCCGCAGCCATGGCTGCCCACTGCTCCCGGTGTGTGTTCACGGTGTGTTTATTCACTGCTGTGTGTGTGCACTTGGATGGGTTAAATGCAGAGCACAAATTCCTTGTATGGGTCTCCACATACTTGGTCGTAACGTCACTTTCACTTCACTTCACTTCACTTATCCTGTTACTAGTAACCTATGAAGAGATGCTTCAAGTAGTGAAAGATAAAAACAAATAGCACAGAACTGGCATCACTAGCATTAGCCAAGCTAGCGTTCAGTCTATTCAGCTAGTAGCAACGTGCAGCAACGAGCAAACGGCTCTTTACTTGCTCACATGTCTGCATGTGTTTGTATGTGTGTTTATGCGAGTCTGCGTGTACTTTACGTGCACGCCACCGTGTTCATGCACGCGAAACACAAAAACACATGCAGGCGCGTGTGCTCGCAGCAGCTGTGAATTTTTATATATTTAGTTTGTTTAAACACAAGGTAGAGCTGCTCTATAGCTTCTGTTGTGATCTGAATATGATGTGTAAGATAATAAAAAAATAATCAAGTGATGTGTTCTGATTAATGACTACATGTATATGTTATTGAAATAAACCTGTCTAAGGGTTTAGCACCGTCCTTGCATAATTAGCTGTGGAACATGACAGGTTTTTTTCATTTATTTTAATTACTAGAGTATGGTGATTTGGTTTGTAACTTGAAGCAATCTGAAACAAAAACAACATATTAGTGAATGCTTTTATTTTTTCAATTAAAGCACGTTTTTAAAGGTTACTGTACTCTGGAGAGTATAGACTGAAGGTGAAGGTAAACTACTGAAATGCTAACTATAAATGCTTCATCTATTTAGTAAATGCCGTCTGATGGCTGTTGTATTTTAAATAGTTAATTTTTTTATATTTATATTACAGTTTAATTTATTTTAACTTATAAAGTTGTTCCTATATATTTTGTGAAGTTCACGTCACTGTTAGATAAATGATGTTGCTTGTTCTTTAAACCCTGACCTCTAAACATTGGCAATAGAAAACCAATATCGGCCGATCTCTATATAAGAGGTGAAGTGTTTATCTGACAATATCAGTGAAAAGCTCGGGAATCTATTAGTACACTCCAAAGCTATGACACTATGAAGAATTTGTCCTTTCTTATTGTCGTATTGTTGTTTTTCACTTTAAATTCAAATATTTCGCAACTTAAAAAAAAACTGTTCTGCACAAAGTGAGCCTGATGAATATAGCTTTCTCGCTAAGTTTAACCTATTTTATATACTAAATTACTAGTATACTATATACAATAATAAAATTAAATACATAAAGTCTGGTTAAAGTTTAAGGAGTAAGGTCTCAGTTTCTGAACTATTATGTATAATTAATTTGTTGTTTATATTGCTTTTTTAGCTGTTACCTTTAAATAACATGAAAATAACAAATATAAACAACCAAAAAGCAAACTAGCAAAATTAAACTGCATTTTCTGAGATTTATTAATATAGATTATTAAAATCTGTGAAGCTTAAGGGGCTTTTCCTAAGAGAAAACAAACATCCAGAATGCTAGCAGCTGTTGTTGAGGCAGAACAGTGGATATAGAGAGCAAGAGTAGTGCAGCTCATCACGCATAATTTAAGGGAGTAAAAACGTAGAGAGCGCATGTACTTCCTTTTCAAAAACTGCGGGGGCATGTTTGTCCCTGAATAACGTCCATGCATCAGCTTTTGTTCTCAGCGCTGGGTGAAGCACTAAAGCGCTGCCTTTGATGTTCTTCTTGTCCCTTATCTCCGACAGTCAAAGTAATGCGCAAATCTTGGCAAATGTGTTTTCCTGATGTAGATTTTAAGGTTTTGTGTTGAGCCTGCATCATCATCATTCTAAAATAAATCAGCATTGTGATTGTGAGAAGTGTAGCCTTAAGCATCTAGCAGAACGAACACCGGCTCGCTGCCGTAGCATCCTTTAGATGTGGATCACGCCGTCTGTGATCGTCTCAAGCAGAGTACAGATGTGAAAATCTCCCGAATGAGTCTCCAAACACATCGCTTGTGGAGGGAGAAGTCTCCAGCGGCTGAAGGTGCTCTCTTACATCTCCTCCACCAACTTGCTCAGTTCCCAGTTTATTTGGACTAATCTGTTCCTCCCAATCGGAAGCAGTAAGCACAATGAGCCCAGCCGCTGTACTGTTGTTTCCTGTAGCATCAAATATGAGCGGAAGAGTTTGTTGTTTTTGTTGTAGTGTTCACTCTAGTGCTAGAGATGTTTGGATATTGGCACCACATGAATCACAAATCATTGAGCAACAAATCATGCAGGAAACATTGTACAAAGAAGAAATGGGCATCATTAGAAAACTGAAGTGTTTGTGACGTGCATCAGCCTGTCGCAGGCGACCCCACAGCTCTTTAAGTCACTACATTATAGTGAAAACATTAAGAGATGTATATTCAATATATTAATTTACGAAGACATTGGGGAAAAGTAAAATGTGCAAAATGTTCCCATATTAGGTCTAACTCAAAGATTTGTGCACGTTTGTGAACAACATACCTCTGCTTTTGTTGGGGATGTTTTACTGGGTGCACCCTCTTCTTTCGGTGTCGAACTTCTCGCCTTCATCATTCCAGACGAAGCATTAGTCGTTTGTGGTGTGGCTGCGCGCTCGGAGCTACTTGAGATGGCCTCTTTCTTAGGAGAGATCTTGATCTGCTTTCCACTTCTCTCTTGTCTCTTTGGCTCACCCTTTTCTTCCTGTTGTCGTTTCATCTGCGCTAGTTTGGAACTGGCCTTGGGAGGACTATTTTTAGGGGATGGCTCCTTTTTGGGTTTGATGTCCGAGGAGGCTGCGGTGGAGCTCCTCTTGGAGGGAGACACACGAGCCTGAGAAATGCATGAAAGCATCCGTTGAGTGAGTGAACAACATATTCCTTTATCTATTAGACGACACGCTCAGTTAAATGGTAGGTACGGGATTAAACAAAACACATGCTTAAACAACAGAAAATGCTTTGTAGAGATAAGAGCAACCAGAGGGTGGCTTCCAACTGCAGTGGGATCACGCACTCCTCAGACTCCACGGGAAAGTCTCTTGTAGTGTACTGGAGAGAAGATTCCAGACAAATTATCGACCCTTGGCTTCAGGCCGTGGAACATCACACCAGCACAATAAACTTCTACACTGTTTTGGAGGGGGTACCAAGCCGCTGGTCTGTTCCGCAGTTTGACCTAGCGCTTCGTTAGAGATAGGGCGAGGAGCTCAGTGAGTCTGGAGAGGCTCAGAAAGGCCAGCTGAGGAGACTTCTGTTTTGATGGCTCCTTAGCACCTCACGGGGGCCCCAGGGAAGATCTAGGACACGCTGGAGAGACCGTGTCTCCCGGCTGGCCTCAACACCTCAATGGAGCCCCAGATGCACTGAAGGAGGTGCCCGGGGAGAGCAAAGTCTGGGTATCTTTGCTTAGACTGCTCCCATACCAGCTGGACCAGGATAAGAAGACGTCAAGATAAACTATGAACAGACAGGCTGCTCACAAACCTTTTTAGGTAAAGGAGCTTCATCCAGCATGGCTAAAGTCTTTGCAAATTCTTCATCATTATGAATCTGCTTTTCCAACTAAGAAAACAAGACACAGATAAAAAGATTAAACATGGATGATTCTGGCAAGAAAGAACAAAACATAGCAACATCCTCATCTTAAAGGGATGCACAGCATGTAACATCTCAACACTAAATTCTGAGCAGATGTTAGAAATTACCAGAAATATCAAATTTCTTCCCTCACAGCCTTTCACTCCTAACATTACTGTGACGCCCAGAAGAAAGTAGCATCATGATGGAAGATTCTCTGCATTCACAAATCAACTTTAAAAACAGTGCAAGTACAGGACTGCCATCACAATGCTAGCGTTCATTCAAACATTACATAGAGTTGTGCTCATTCATTTACACACCCTGGCAAAATGCCATTCCTCAGAAAGTTTACATACCCCAAGTCTGTAATATTCCGCATTTCCCCCTTTAACACTGACGACAGCCTGAAGTCTCTTGAGGTAGTTGTGGATGAGGTTCTTTATCTTCTCTGTCGGTAAAGCAGCACGTTCTTCTTGTAAATTCTTTCATGAACGACACGTTTGAGTTCCCCCCAGAGTGCTTCAGTGATATTGAGATCAGGAGACTGAGATCCGCTCCAGAACCTTCTCTTTGTTCTGGTGGAACCGATGACGAGTGGAACTTGTTCTTGGGTTCTGGATTGTTGTGGTGTTGGAATGTTCAGAAACTTTCCACGCCCAGCTTCCAGCTGATGAGACACATTTTCCTCCAGGATCCTTTGAGAACATGCTGCTTCATCTTCCATCGATTCTCACCAATTTTCCAGTGCCTTTGGAGCTCACACATCCCCAGAACATCAGTGACCCACCTCCATGCTTCACCGTGGGGATGGTGCTCCGTTCATCATAGGCCTTGGTGACATCTCTCCAAATGTAGAGTTTATGGTTGTGATCAAAAAGTTCAGTTTTGTTCTCATCGCTCCAAATAACTTTGTTCCAGGAGTTTGGAGCTTGTCTTGGAGCTGTTTGGCGAATTGTCAGCAGCTGCTTTGTGGCGTTCATGCAGTAATTGCTTTTTTCTGGAAACTCTCCAAGCGCCTCCTTATTGTTCTCCTTGAAACAGACGCTCCACATTTTTTCCGAGAGCCCTGTGTTTCAGGTTTTATTAAGTTATTTGTTTTTTTAATTTCTTCCATCACTATTTTTCTGGCAGTTGTAGCAGAAATGTTTGTTGGTTTCGACAGAATCTATCATTCTCCACTTCTTCATCAGAGTTTGAACACAGTTCCTCCCAGTTCCTTCGAGATCTTTTATATCCCTTTCCTGTTTCCTAGAGATCAACCCCCTTTTCCCGTAGATCCTCCGACGGCTTTTTTGTTTTCCCGTCAGAATTCAGAAAAGTTGGAGCATCACTGGATGAAAGAGGCGAGGGTCTATCAGGAGCCAGAAACTCAAGAACTTTTTCTGCACAAACACTGATCACAAACAAACAGGTCGAGGTGAGGATGGTTGGTTCCCTTCAGCTGCCGCTCGAATCCTTCTGTGGCAGTTTATGTGTTTTTTTATCAGGCCGTAAACTTTTGATCAGGGATGTTTGGAAAGTATCTGTTTGAATAGAATAATGACTTCACCCAACCACTAACTAAAAAAGAAATTCTGAAAAATGGCCAAGAAATCTGAAAATTTGCCAGAGTGTGTAAATATATGAGAACATCCTTTGAGGCATATTTATAGAACAAAACATTTTCTATCTCAGAATGTGTAATTCCCTACATCAAAACTGTAGTTTTGCGATAACCAAACCAGTCAGCAGTATCCTGCACCAACCTCGAGATCTTCCTCCATTTGAAGTTCTTTAGCAATGGCTTCATCGCTGAGGGACTCGTCTGTTTCCTGTGGCTGAATATAGACAATAAAAAAAAGCAATAAAATATAATGCTGTAATTTTACCAGATTTTTTAAACTAAATGGATCTTTAACTTGGATCCGTTCCTTTATTGGATTACACATCTATGCATCTGCTGTATGCAGGGGTTGCATGCAGTGGATCTTTACTTTTAATTATACAGGCGCTAATGTGACCTTACACACCAGCCGGAAAAAAAAAAGTGTTGCAACAATGCATCAGTTTTCAAAAAACGCAGCAAGCCTTTTTTTTTTTAAACCACTGTGATTGCCTTGTTTGGTCACATGTCTTCAGAAAGAAAGGCAGTGTGGAGCTGTACCCCTTCCCACTGCAGGACTTTCACTCTGTACGGTAGATCAGTGTCTGAGGATTTCACACAGCATGGCTTTAAACAGAATAACAGAGAACTTTGTCCATGTTCTCTAACAGCATCCTACAATCAAACACTTGTGAGAAAGATTTGAAAACAGCGTCAGGTCACGTGTGTCAGAATGAAGCGCAAGTGATCATCATCAAAAATGTTTTTAATTTATTTATTAGGGGCAAATAATCAGAAAAGACACCCCTTTTGAACCAAAACTACTGATTATTTCCGTCATCTATGCCTTTGTAACTCCTACACAAATTCTCGTTGCACTGGTGTGGGTCTCTCATTGGCTGCAGATGATCACAGACATTATTTCAGTCAGAACTGCTATTTCGACACCATGTGGCATGGAGTGAATTGCAGTTGACTGAAGTGCCACCTAATGTTCAGGAGAGGATGTGTGCACTCAGTTTTAAAATGCAAGAGAACTGACGCAGAGAGATGCCGATGCAGCCGCCTGCAGTGCTGCAGATGCACAGGTGAGTCACAGCCATAAGTTCCACATCCATAGCTTTTAGATCCACAAATGCTCCATTGCCAATAAACTCTCTGTACTCACCGCCTTCCTTTTGACACTCGCCACCATTTTCTTCTCCGACCGCTGAACACCTGAACTCCCAAAGAAGGCCATGACTGAAGTAGGCATCTGCTTTGGTGGGGTCGGGGTGACCTTTGATGCGATCTTTGTCGATTGGTTTGGGGATTTGATCGGCGATTTCCCAGAGGAAACCTTCACTGGTTTAGCTTTAACTGACTGGGATTCCTTCTTACTTTTAGTGATTCCATTTTCTTTGGATTTGGGCTCTTTCAGAGATTGGAACGTACCATCCGAATCTGGACAAGCACAAGGTTTAAACTGTTTAAATTATTTCAATTTTATTTTTGTCATTTTTCCTTTAATATGTTCATACTCTAAATAAATCAACACTGTATTTGATTGATGATGTCATTGTTGATTGAACTTATGTTGAGGAGCATTAAAGGGAGGAGTAAGCTGCCGTTCACATATGGATCACACCTTATTAAAAAATGTATTTAAAATAGTCATTTACTCGTTCCTGTTGGCGGCTCCCGGGAATTTTGAGCCTCTGCTTTATTTAGTAGAAAAACGTCAAGGTTAGCTTTGTAACCCCAATTACCAGAAGGAGGGAAAGGAGACGTATTGACTGAATACAAATTGACTGGTTGAGAATGATTCCCCAGGGAGTGACCTGGATCTGCCATCTTACAAAGGGCAAATATTTTGCAGGCGTAGGTGATTAGCAATCAGCCAGGTATTTAAACCGAGTAAACCTACGTTTCAATCCACTATTTCCGAGGAGCCGAAACCACTTACCTCTCGTCACCTCAGATCAGTGACCTCTAGGGCATGGAAAAGAAAATGCGTCTCCGTTCCCTCTTTCAGGAAAGAAGGGTAATGAAGGCAACACCCCTCCTTCTCCCAATTGATGACTGCCGTCACTCAGTACAGTGATGGAAACGGAGCCTACATCCAAGTTATAATACCCGAGAAAGGTGTGTGGCGTTGACGAACCCACAGTTTTACATACACCAGCGAGTGAGAGCCTCAAGCCAAAGCCCATTGAGGGCGGCAATGCCACACGTGGAGTGTGCTCTCAACTGGTGAGGGCAGGGCGTCTCACTCAGATGCTTCCCCTTGCGCTGACCTCCGATACGTGTAGACCTAGAGGGCTCATATGCAACTTAGGGAACACTGGACTGAGTCTGCCTCCTCCTTGCACAGTGTTTGTAGGGTCGTAATCTAATCCCGATAGGGCACTGATGGCACATTCTACAGATCATCTACTGGATCATACGGGGTACTGGGTAATGCCAGAGCACTGCTTGATTTACCCACAGATCAGACAAGATGCACGCTGGGTGAATAAGGATGGCGCAATGGATCGCCTGATGTTTCTCGACCCATGTCATCATAGGAGGCCTTGGAGGAGCTAAGCCGAGTTATAGGCTAGCCAGATGCCAGAGCATGAGCTGCCTCATCCACGAAATAGAACCTCCTGACCTGTACCCCAGCATGCGAACTGGAGAGCATTGCAGTGCAAACACTAACGCCAGACAAGAACATTTCAGGCTCAAACACTCCACACATTTCTTGTGTCCGTCTTTCAACAAGATAAACCACACGCAGCCAGGATTATTCCATATTTTGCTCATCGCGTCGTGGAAAATGGACTGAATGATGGCATAGACTACTGAATAATCTGAAATAAGCTGAAAGAAGCTCAGTAAAGATCGGAGGTGCCATGGTTAGCTATCTGGGCTAGCACAAGCTACACCAGAGTGAAAGAGGTAAACAACCTTCCAATACTCTTAGCTCAAAGCGTCGAGACTTACACTAGGTTTCCTCCGAGGAAAAAAAATGAAGGCACATTGAGACTGGAGGCTGAGGAAGTAAATTTCCAGCCCAGCAGAGGGAAGCACTAATGCCTTTAACCCTAAAAAGTACCATCTTTGTATTCTATAGAACTCGATTACAACTCTTTTAGAGGACGTTGAGGACTGAAAAACTGCAGCGCACACAATGCAAGTGTGACCCATTTAACTTAAATATTACATGCAGAAATTTAACAAACACTCACCGGAATCAGACACATAAGTAACAGGGTGTTTTTTCTCAGTGGAGTCTGCGGTCTGTCGGTTGCTCTTTTTTGTCTTTTTCTTCTTATCTTCCTCAGAGTCTATGACAAGGTCAAAAAGCAAACAGTGTTTTATATTTTGCAGAAATCTGAGGTAGGTAGGGAGAGAGGTAAGGAAAGCAGTTCCTCCTTCGTTGTTTAAGTAGCATTAATAAAACAGGGACAAAATAAAAAAAAACGTTGTAGCTGACTTGCAGTTACGTATATGATTGAAATTAGTATTAGACCTCTTCACAAAGAAATGAATAACCCGTTATGATCACAGAGTTCTCTTGTAGTGGTACTGATCAACTCAACGGTTCTTCATGGAACCTTAACGATGCACCCCTCTTGGCTCCCTCGTTCAGAAAAAAAAATGAGTTTATAGATTGACAGATCGATACGTTGCCAATGGATGTTGTGGTCAGCTAATATCTGGTTTGAACAATGTCTACCACTTGATTTTTTTTATGCACGGGGGAAAAAATAATGTAAATCAGATGTTTGTGATAAACAATCAGAGGGCTTTTTTACATCACCCAATCCTACAAAATTGTTTTTGTTGGGGTTTTTTCCCCTGAAATCAGTGACATCATGGAAGATCTTTACAGCAGTTTAATTTAGCGGCTGTTTACAAAGGGGTATGACTTAACAATGCACATGGGTTAATATAAAAAAAAAACAGTTGCATCTAGTTAATCTTAAGAACAGTACTTAATAATTTTCAGATCTGTAAATAACACAAGTTTTCAAACAAAATATTTTTATTGCTTTTTATACTTTTAATATAAGCCATGCGGATAGGACACCAATGTTTACTGCTAGGGTAGCCCTGTATAAAAACGCTTGAAGATAAGTCTCTTATGCACCAGATTTTATTAACGGCAGGACTGCTCACTATGGTTTAGCTTTACTCACCTCAGTTCTCCGGTGTCAACACCTTCCAGTATCAGCTCTGAGTCGATTAATTTTAGTCACTCGTAAGCACATCGAGTCGAGTCATGCCATTACAAAACAGCTTAGTAGATAAGCAGCAATAAAAACCTTTTTAAAAAAATCTGAAACTTTTCCAAAAACACATCTTTTCTGCTCAACTTATCAATTCATACATGTGTCTACATAATTGTTTATAAATACAGTCGTACCTCGAGATACGAATGCTGCGAGTTACAAAATGTTCGAGATACAAAATATTTTGCTTAGAGATACGAAAAAAATTCCAAGACTCAAAAAACACCAAGAGTTCTGCTCAATTATCCGCTTGTTAAGTCTGACATCGCATCAGGTCCTGGCGCTCCATTCCCCCAGTGCAGATAGCGCTAAAAGGGAGCTGATACGCTTTAAAACACTTTAAATCAGTTTTAAATCAAGCGAAACATTATTTATAGATTACCAATTATGTATATAACAAATGTTAGAGTCAAGGTGTCGTAAAAGAAATAACAATTATAACGTGGAAAGTGCTGCTCTGTAGCGAAACTTAGAGAAACCCTGCGCTTGTGCTTGAAACCGTGTTTGTGTCAGTAATTCGTGAAATATCTCGAGAAAGTTAACTTTCATACATTTTGCCGTAATGTTTTCTGTATCCGGTCCTCCTCCTCTGACACATCGCTTCACTGTCAAGGTAAGGTTTCACATTTGTGTACATATTACGTATTTTACTTGTGTTTTATTCTGTTTTATTATCATTTTTTACATTAACAATGTGTAGATTTAAGGATTGAAGAAACATTACTTGATTTTTCTCTGGTTTTCCATTTTTTCAGTTTTTTTGAAAACCCAATGCTGTGAGATCACTCCGCAATCTTCTCATTAGCTTTCCACCAATAACGTATGTCCGGTTGGTGAAAAGAAACTGAGCACAGGAAATGGGAGTGCAAGTTTCAGAAGAGTGTGGGAGAAGGGTCTTCTAATCACGTGACTTCTAACACGTCACTCGACTGGCACTCTCAGACTATTGCCGTTATAACTTAAAATCAACTTATTCAAGTGACAGTTCAGTTGCATAGAAACAATTGGTTGTTGTTCTAATATAAATCCTTTTGATTTTTGTCAGCTTATGAAAACACACATAACTCCATTAATGAAGGATCAAGGATCAACTGGCCAAGTGAGAGATGTGGACTAGAGCATGACACGGGAGTGGATTTTCACTCCTGTCCCATTCCACTCCCAGTCAAAAAAATCCCAACCCATCCCAATCCTGGACCAGAGTAAAAAAATAAATCCTGTCCTGTCCTGCAGAACTGACTCCTGGTCCCATCCCACTCCCGCTCAAATTTACTCCCACTCCCATCCAACTCCTGCCAGCTTAATAATACCTGTGGTCATTTGGAATGGATTCCAGTTTAGTAAAAACAGGACATTAGTCACACCATGTGCATCTTAGTTGAATAAACCGAACAATCATTTTTAGCCTTTTTTTCCAGAGGAAATGAAACTATCAAAATCTGCAAATATTTGTTATTTTTATGTTAGAATAGCTCAGTGTGTAATAACAAAAAGTTAAGAGCTGTTTTAAAGTAATATTATATAATGTCAAAAATTACACCATAGGTATATTGAAAAACATTATTGTTGGGAATAAACCCTGTGTATAAAAACTTTTATTACATATGACTGTGATTGAGACGTAATTAGGGGTGTAATGGTTCACAGGGATGTATTGAACCTTTTCGGTGCAGCCTATTCGGTTCGGTACACTTGCGTACCGTTTTGGTATATTTTTTTAATTAAAAAATATAAATTTATTATTAGCGCGATATTAAGCGCAGCGGAAAAATATTCCTAGGCGAGTTTCCGCACGGACGCTATTGAGTGACGCACAGTAGAGCTGCACGAGTAACTGAGAAATGGCAACAGCGAAAGAGAAGCCAGAGCTTGAAGACCCTCCCACTTCACTACGGTCTCCTGTTTGGGAACACTTTGGCTTCTCTGTTAAAATACATAACGGGGATAGACGAGTGGATAAATGTAAAGTTGTATGCCGACATTGTTCCACGGAGATCGGGCAGGCAACACATCTAACATTTTCTACTGCTGGAGATATTGTCACTGCAACCAGATCTGTGCTCTCTTCAGAAAATGTGGATAGGTTCATCTTTTTAGCCAAAAACTTAAAACTTTAATAGTTGAAATGAAAATGAAGTTTTGTTGATATATAAGCTGAAGCTGTTGCTAGTGTTAAGTTTTCAGGTCCTGACTAGTTGCAGTATTTCATTTTTTATTTTAAAAATGTGTATTTCTTTATAAAGAGTGCAATTTATTTAAAATATCACCCAAATGTGTCACTTTTATTTATTTTAATGCAAGAATTCTATTGTGTATTGGCAGCTTTTCGATTTTGTAAGTTGTTATTGTTTTGTACCGAACCGAACTCTCCAAGACACTGTACCGAACCGAATACGATTTTAGCGTACCGTTACACCCCTAGACGTAACACCACAGTTTTAATCACAAGGAACACGTTCATATTATAGAAGTCAAGACTGCAGCACATTACTTTGAACATTTATTTGAATCTGTAGATTGACAGAACACTTTTAAAGTTTGATGTGCACACTGTGCTTCAGAAATGGATGAAGTCACGTGCTGTGTGCCATCCAATAGAGAGCCAGTCATGACCGGTCCAATAGTAGGACAGTGCCAGGGAAAGTCTGTAGCCAGACACTCTTAGAGTGTGGAGGCATCGGGTGAAGCCCTTGGTTCGCGTTTTAGTGCCACTACATTTACGTTTGTGCATTTAGCTGATGTTTTTATCCAAAGCAACTTACATTTTGTAACGGGTCGGTTATTCATGAAAATGGCTGGCACAAGAGGATCCAGCTGATTCTGAAATGATCAAGAGCTTCAGAGTTTTATTATGTTAGCAAGTGCTCTCGGTAAAGAAGATTTTAGCAGCTTGGTGGCACCACGTGTGCTTTTTGGCCTTAAAAAGACCAGATCCTAATCTCAGCTGGATACTTCTGTAACAGCCACAAATATACATCACCCAGAAATGTGCAATTTTTGACCTATGTTTTTATTTCACTGGAGTTTATTGTTGCTCACGGTTGAAGCAGTTTAATTTGTGGACATTTTGTGGACATTCATCAGTCCCACTGATTTACATCAGGATATTTTGATCGGAAGATAATATAGTGTCTCATTTACAACCCCAGGTCATTCCAAACGGGAGACTGAAAGATCTGAAAATATCTGTACAAAAATCTGCCAGCACAATCATAACTATAACTTGAATAAACACTGAACCTGAATCGATTATGACTCTCTTCTTTCGTTTCACACTGGGTTTTTCAGCTGGTGAGACACTTTTCACCTGAAGAAAGAGATAAAAAAATGCATTGGAAATTGTGCGATGTCTAAAATGATCTGCAAAAGCCAGTTTGGTTCCAAAACACTACGTTTTTCAATTGCGTTACCACCAAAATAAGCTTCGTCTATGGCCTCTATTCAAAGTTTTCTACTAAACTGATATCGCTCGCATACTCCTGCTCAGATGTTTGAAGCGACAAGCTCCAGCTCTTGCTTAGAACAGACACAACAAACCTACGCAACCAATCCACTGCACACTTTTGATCACATGACTATTTCCCACAGTCCCATGTCACCAAACTCAAAGGCTCCTTCAAATTAGGGCTTGGTATTGTGACCAATTTGGCAATTTAATTTGATTATCTATAATGATTTCATTAGAAATGTTAGTTTGGCAAACATGGGATCCAAATTTTGATATAAATGTTTTTAAATGACCAAGTCAAAGTGACCGCTACAAAATTGTAAAACATCAATTAACAAAAAATTATTTTCAACTTTATTGAGAATTGACAAAACACACATAATAATTAATTATTTACATTTTTTGTAATAACGTGAGTTTAATTTGATGAATCGCGATCGACATAATGAGCACCCCTGGTTTAAATGTAAGAAATTCATTCATTAATTCATCTCCAGCTCTGCCAATCTCCAGGCAGGGGTACACCCATCGCCGATATTTTAAATTGTGTAATTAATTTTATTTCTTGAATTAATGCTCCATTTCACATTGTGAGATTGTATTTATTTAAAAATGTCTTTAGACAATGATACATATATATGATTTACCAAGGATTACGCAAAAAAAAGTTATAACACAATGAAATTAATCTTCCAAGTTTCCATCGTAACAGAGACATAGTTAGTTCATCAACATCTGGTTATCACGAGAAAAAGGATTTTCAACTAAATAATTTTGTTATCGTCATCGTTGACGAAAACAACACAATTCTTAGCATGCCTTCAAACCCGACATGCAGTGAAGTCTGTCCATTTCTGTCTCTCGCATTCTTCCAGTCTTCAGGCGTTAACTTCCGTTCCAAACAATCGAAATGAAGATCAAAAAGCAACGAATACAGTTACAACAAGACTTAAAGAAAAGCAAAATAGAGCAATGGCTTCACATCACACACATTAATACAAATTAAACTCTCATTCTAACCAATCGAAAAGCAGTCGAGGAAACACGTGCGATGTCACACGGGTGGCTTTTCAAATAGTGTGGACCAGAGCGATCAGCGTGGGGTAAACCTGCAGACGATTGCAACCATCAGCTGTTCCTCTTGATCCAGACCAAATTAAATGAACTGGACGTGCGAAAGCACCCTAAAGGTCCCCAGAGATCTGCTCCATTAGTAATAACAGGACTAACAGCAAAGTAAAAGAAACTTCAAAAGAGATCAAAATGATGGCTTCTTTTCAATAATATGGACACCCAACTGCTCTGTACACCCCTATTTCTGCGTCAGCCCTCTCCTATTTACTACATGGTTCAGCCAATCGTACCGCACTGGGAGAAAGCAGACGTCCTCGAGTTCAACACAGAAGCATGAGACCGGTCGTCAGAAACGACTAGAGAAAACACTGAGAGGAAGAAAACGGCCCGACAACTACTAGGTTTTGTTTTGTTTTTTTTTTTAAGAAAGGTGCAAGTTTCCTCACGAAGCCTCCTTTGATCTAATGTTAGTGCTACGTGCAGAGCCAACCACTCTCTTACGCAAAAAAGGTTCGCTGCTAATGTCTTGTGTTGAAATGCTGCTACTGCATGAGCAATGTTAGACCAGTTAGTACACGTAAACAAAGTCTTTCATGTTTAGGTGAAGGAGCCGTGAGTGGTGGGCGGTGTTCCAGCGCCCTCTATTGACCAGCCGTCAATGTTTATATCGATGAAATGAACGTAGGGCACTTGGTTATATAGTATTTGAGGGGGAAAATAAAGAATAATCTGTTCAGTAAATCTTTTAAATCAAAATCTAAAGACTTCATCTTCGTAGAGATGCATGATAATCATTTACAGTTTCATACAGAAATAAATAGTTTCTAGAAATAGCTCACTTTTTCTTAGTTCACTTTCAATTGATTTGTAGTGTATTGGAACCAAACTCTTCTTTTGTATGAAAAAAAATCAAAGCAGATGCCTTATCACTTTCAAGATTCTGTACAATAATACATGGATGCTAGAGACATCACTGTGGCTTTACCTCAGGTTTAGACTTCAGCTCCTTCTTTTTCTTCTTCTTGTTGTTCTGGTCTTCATCTGTGCTGGAGCTTTCATTCGAAGGTTTGCCCACTGGAGCTTTAGTGGCAGGAAAAAACCTTCGGATGTCCTGAAAGAAGCAAAAAAAAAATAGTATCTCTGCATAATGTAATGTTTTCATCACATAAAAATGTTGCTCGTGGTACCATAGCGAAGAAGATTGTCGTTGCTTAATGTTTTCTTTTCAAAGTTGTTTATTAAAAACCGGAAGCAGGGGTTATTTCCTAAAACATCTGCGCCACACACACATAACGTTTACTGTAATTTCTCGCCATTCATCAACGGGAGCTAAACAAGTTGTGAAAAAAATATAGAATAGTCACTTATGCAAATCTGACTGGGTTTTAATCATAAATCAGTTTGCAATGAGGTAAATGCATCAAGTCAGAGCAAAGTTAAAGTAATTGATTTGTTTTGCCCGTCTAATCTGCATCACTAATCTGCTCACAGCATTCATCCCTGTATCTACAGATGTCGTTATCGTTGAAACGACTCACCATTTCTGAGCATGTGTCACTTTATCTTTATTCGCGGGAGAATTTGCAGGAAAGTTGCACTTCTCCGAAGCTCGTTGGCGCCAACGACAATCAACTTAACTCTGGCGCAGCGTGATGACGCGCCGAACACGTTACAAATTACGAGGCGAAGTATAAAAAAATATAATGCTTTAATTAAGGCCGCAGTCAAATCACAAGCCAGTACATCAACGAATTAATCTGCGCTCTTTACTCTTTTACCAGTTTTTAAAACCCACAGACACAAATGGACATTTTCTTAAGCTCTTATTTATTTTTGCAAACGTCAATTGGATTCGTGGTGTCGGTGTTCTTCTTTTGGGATTTTTACAAATAATCAAAACAAATCTAATTTAATTACAGTTATGCATTTGGCAAACATTTTTTATTCAAAGCCACTTACAGTTAAAGGAATGAACACATTTAATCCGCTTTCCCTGACGTTCGAGCCCACAAACGTGATGCCAGCAGCACAACACTCTTCTAACAGAGCAACAAAAAACATCATTAATCATCTACTTGCCATTAACCTTTGTAAAAGGTTAAAAACATTCTGTCTGTATTGTGGTTAAAATGCATTAATACGCTATCATCAGTGTTGAGCAAATTACTTGGTAAAAGAAATAATTAATTATAATTAAATAATTAATCATTTGCACTTTTCTTAACATGGTAAAGGAGTTAAGCTTTTTGTATATTGAACCAATTTCAGATCAGTGCTTTCTCAGTCATCAAAGAAAATCCGATAATAAGCGACATAAATGTGCAACTATCTATTTGTCAACGGGTCTACACCAATTTGGCAAAAAAAAAAAACAATAACAAATAAAACGCATCAAGAGTGTGAATTATTATTTGAATGCTGCATATATGTAACACAAGGCAGCTCAAACTACTGAAAAAAAACACAATCGTGACAGAATGACTCCAAACAGAACCAACATGGCAAAAGAAACACACACACGTCTGTATTTTGAATAATATTTACAATTATTTCAACTATTTTAAACAGTTGACTTCTACAGAGTAAAATTGTTTTAAATCATCTTTTTTAGGGCATGTTTTGGCTTGTTACTGAAATCCATGTTAAAAGAGACTTCAAATCACAGCTCTTGCAGATCCAGCAATATTTTGTGCTATACATTTACTTAATCAAACAAAAAATTATACATCATTTTTCAGCATGATGTGGGGCTTTCTGAGTACATCAGTATTGCCGGTTGACAAGTTGCTAGCTCGTGTTTGCACACTGTACTAAGTTGAGATTTTGTTGGGAATCACCTCAATGTGTGTTCTCAAATTCGCATTAGATGACTTTGAAGTTCAGTTGCAGAGTAAGCATCTGAAGACATATTTTCTGTTGTCTCAGTTAAAAGCATTTATTTGTCGCGGTGTGCCACGGTGACTCAATGTTGTGTTCACTCTCTTTCATCTGCACATCAAGTAATTCTTTTATTGCGTGTCCACCCACTGACGCAGAAGAGCAGTGGTGTCAGTTGATTTGCTTATCTAGGATCAATGATCCGTAGCATCTGAGTTTTTTCTTCAGCTTCACAATTGCTTGTGGATATGTAACATTATGCAAGCAAGCACAGAGGACCCAAGTGCATCTAAACTTTTATTCCTAAAGAACCACAAGGCTCAGTTCACTCATAGATGGCATAACATATCGCTGTTGAAGGCCGATGAGGCTTGGAGATCGCAGAGCACCAGATCTAGGAGCCAGGAGCTAGCGGGCCGTGGAGAGAATGGCTGCTTCAATGGGGCGTGGCATGAAAGCAATCAGCCTGTGGCACTGCTGAGGTGTTATGGAGGCCCAGGATGCTTCGATAGCGGCCTTAAGCTCCTCCAGAGTGTTGGGTCTTGCGTCTCTCAATTTCACAATATCCCACAGATTCTCTGTGGGGTTCAGCTCAGGAGAGTTGAGCAGCAGTAATACCATGGTCAGTAAACCATTTACCAGTTGTTTTGGCACTGTACCAGGTCGTGCTGAAAAATGAAATCTTCATCTCCATAAAGCTTTTCAGCAGATGAAAGCATGAAGTGCTCCAAAATCTCCTGATGGCATTTCCCTCTCCCTAGTCTTCCTCCAGACTCTGGCACCTTGATTTCTGAATGACATGAAAAATTTGAGCAACAGTCCAGTGCTGCTTCTCTGTAGCCCAGGTCAGGCTCTTCTGCCGCTGTTTCTGGTTCAAAAGTGGCTTGACCTGGGGAATGCGGCACCTGTAGCCCATTTCCTGCACACGGTGTCTCTGGATGTTGCTACTCCAGACTCATCCACTGCTTCCACAGGTCCCCTAATGTTTGGAATCGCTCCTTCTCCACAATCTTCCTCAGGGTCCGGTCACCTCTTGTCCTTGTGCAGCGCTTTCTGCCACACTTTTTTCCTCCCACTGAGGCGCATTGATACAGCACTCTGAAAACAGCCGATTCATTCAGAAATGTCTTTCTGTGTCTTACCCTCCTGCTTGAGGGGGTCAGTGATATTCTTCTGGACAGCAGTGTTACCCATGATTGTGGTTTTGAGTAATGAACTAGGCGGGGAGTTTTTAACAGCCTCATGAATCTTTTGCAGGTGTTTAGAGTTAATAAGTTGATTCCAATGATTCGGTTAATCGCTCGTTTAGAGAACCTTTTCATGACATGCTAATGTTTGGGTGAATCAAAAATATTGAAACAATAAAAGGCTTGAACTACTTCAGTTGTGTTTACATGCAACAGAAATATTTGAAATTCTGATTAACTTATCACAATATGCATTTTTTGAGAAGGATGTCTATTATTATTGACCCCTCCATAGCAACTAGACTGGTTACCATAGCAACCAATCATGCATAGCTGGAAAATCAGACATGGGGGTTGGTTTGTTACTCATATGGACATTAACATTTAAAAGAATACAGTAGTTTTAAATGTCACCAGCAAAAGACAGCATCGAAGTTTGTGTAAACTTTAGCCATCCAGTTTGTACAATAATTTGTTGATTTAATCTGATTTCAGTGCTCAAGGAATGCCTGAAGCAGTTAAATTAAAACAACACTACACAAACTTACAGAGGCTGAATTTTGAGAAACGTTTCTAGATTTTAACTACATTTTCGGAAAGCATCAATTTTTAAGAATATATATTTTCTCAACTATTAAAACAAGTATGGTAAGTCAGTTTTGAAAATAAAATGTAATACTATGCTAGGAATTGAGATGATTTCTTTTAAGTTGTCAGATTTCTTGGTTTCCTCATGGAATTATATACAGGGCATTCTGTAAGCCACTGTTAACATTTTGGGCAGTTTCTCTTTTGAGTAAAAAGCTGTGCGTCTGTCTACTGTGACCTATTAGGCTTCTAGTAAAGATGACTTGTTCTCTTCTGATCTCAGGTTTATGATATTGTGCTTATCTTTTTCTTGGTAGCAGAGTCTGGCCTCTCATTTCCTTAAAGACCAATATGCCCAGGGACTCAGCAGATGACGCGGAAGTTATTCGGATAAAGTTGGTTTACTTTGATCAGAATAGAAGTGAAAGCTGGGGGATTTGATCCCATGAATGTCATTGATTGAATACAGGCCTTTGAATCAGAAAAGATAATGTAGTTACTTTTTTTAGATCTTTCGATCCGTTCTACTGTCAGTAACAAGGCGTACGCTTCTGCTGAAAAGCTGGAACTACTGTCTGGAAGGCGGATACCTTTTGGACAATTTCCAAAGATTGCAGCTGCAGTAACTTGAGTCTTTGGTTTTGATCCATTTGTGAATATTGGAGAATGGCTTGGGTATAAAGTTCTGATGAGGTTATATAACGGTTTTTAGAAGTTGGGATGTGCGTTTTACTCTACTTCAAGGAAGCAGTGGTTGTGGGTTCGTTGAACTGCACATATCGCATCAGCAGCACTGGTAACTTCTTAACTTGAGTAATCTGATCAAACATTTAAAGCACTGGACTTCCCAACCCCCCTCTCCAAATAGTCATGCAGAGAGAGAAAAAAAACGACAGCAAATGATGCAGTCAGAAAAGCATCTCTAATGCAAGCACGCAACAAATGCAGTAGCAGAAATAAACCTGCACGAGTATGAGGTTGAAAAATTGAGTTGGTCTTTATTGACAGATTTTACAGACTAATTTAGTCCTCTTCCAGTTCCACCACCGTTCCCTTCTCGCTGACATAGATGCCGTCCAGGAACTTGCGGATGTCCTTGTTTCGCACAGTGGTGGCCTGCTGGATCAGAGCAGCTGATGGAGAGAACAGAGAAGCACAATGTTAGACACAAACAAACAAAATAAAAGATTGCAAGACGGTGCGCTCCCAAAGACACCCTGTGCTTAACACTGTGCAGACGTTAGTCATGGAATATGAAGCTTTTGACTGTGATTAAGGCGGCGGACCCGAAAAGCCTCGACATGCTTGTTCATGAATGTGCAAAGAACGATTATAGCCAAGTGGAAGTGTCTGAGAAAGATAATTTAAAATATGGCAAGAAAGCAAAATGATTTAACACCAAACATGAAAGACAACCCAAGATTGAGGGACAAAAACAAGAAACAGAGGAGGACAAGAGGCGAACGCGGCTCCGGCGGTCTCTTTCTAACCTCGAATCCTCTACGCCTCCAGCTCCACTACAGTGCCCTTTTCAGAGACGTAAATACCATCCAGGAACTTTCTGATATCCTTATTTTTCACTGTAGTTGCCTGCTGGATGAGGGCCGCTGAAAGAAAAATACTGGGAAGGTCAGACATGAGCACACTCCCATTAAACCCAGTTCACAGCATCTTAAACACTGTACAGCACTGCATGGTTACACCCAGGAGTGAGTGTGGCAATGCGAAAATAGCTTAATGAATAACAACATAATATATGACACTTCTATGTATGCCCCGATTACTTACACCCAGTTACTTTACTGGTTTGGATTTTAGTCCATGCACAAACTCAGCAGCAGGCCACAGGAACTCTGGCAAACCCCCCATTGTGACCAAACTATACATTACATTTTTATTTTGTAATCGTTACATTGCATCTAACGCAAACGGCTTGACCCATCAGAGCTCTGTAAAATTTCACCAGATCAAGATGGAAAGAAATCTGTTTAGTCATAACTAGGGCTGCAGCTATCAATTAATCTACTACAGTCGTCAATTGATCGCAGATGCCCATAAGCATTCAGCTACACTATAAGCTAATTATTTTTGCCACCTTTATTGCCATTAAGAATCAAGTTTAAGAGCCACATCATACTTTTTACACAATTTAAACCCTGGTAGAAAAAGATATTGCACACAAGCTATAAAACGTAATTAAACACCTGCAGGAAAAAAGAAACCCCAAAACATCTTACAGAGACTAGAAATGCAACCTAAACAAAAATACAAAGCATGTTTTAATGCAATGTATTCAAATAAAGAAATAAAACAATTAAAAACAAACCCTAAAACACTAGAAAATAAATTAAGCAACGAAAAAACTTAGTGAAAGTGACACATTTGGGTGATATTTGAAATAAATTGCACTCTTTATAAAGAAATACACATTTTTAAAATAAAAAAAAATAAATACTGCAACTAGTTAGGACCTGAAAACTTTTAACACTAGCAACAGCTTCAGCTTAACCCTGAGGCCTATTTTCCGAAAATCCTATACTTTTACTTTTTAAGGCATTTCTCAGCTTTTACAAGGCCTAAACTGCAAATCTTGGTATCAAAATGAAGATAGGTTCTTGGGGAGTGGTGTGGATGAGTTAATTTGACAGTCAAGAACACTGGGTAAGAGTAATTGATGTTGGAATGGCCAAAAAATGAACTCTGCCTAAAAAAAACCCACATGTGCGCCTTCTGTGTGCGCTTTTGGGAACATTTCATTCACAGTACTCCCTACATTCGAGATTCTGCGTGTCCCTACCCCCCGACCATCTGTCCTATCCAGGAGCTCTATATATCGCTGAAAAGCTCTGAATCTGAGGAAGCCAATGATCTCAACCATTTTGAGTCGGACCGCATCGCCGACGAATCACACGACGCGCAGCGTGGAGAGACAACCTTTTACGCACGGGGAGTGATTCCATATTTGGTGATGTTATGAGACCACGGAGCAACAGAAAAGAACCAAAATGGAGTTTATGTGAAGCTATCGACAGGACATAACAAACGGACTTATCGCTATGGAAATAACTTTTTGTTGAAAAAACAGCAAAGGTAAGACAAGATTTACATGCTTGCTTGGTTTTTGCTGGCGTTTTTTTAGAGGAACTTTCGCTCCCTGCTCTAAAAGACTTCATGCAATGTAAATGAGTTGCATAGCGCTGGATTCTGCAGGTTGTTAGCTTTCATTTAATGTCATGGTTTTGGTGTTTCCGTTTATATTGTGGATACATATCGCGCATAAACAAAAACCTGGTCATGAATTATACTCCGGCTATGTTGTTGTTGTTTATTTGCATGGCGTTCGAGCTGTGGTTCACGAATATGAAATTGAATTAGATACGTTTTTAGAGGAGTTTACGCTGAACACAACAGTATTTAATATGTGTGGGTTATTCTCAGGGTTAGTGAGCTATGAGTGAAAATGTAACGCACAAGGGGGCAAGTCCCCGGTACAGGGGACTCTCGGGCTTTAGAGGTCAACAAAACAAACTATTAAAGTTTTAAGTTTTTGGCTAAAAAGATTAACCCATCCACATTTTCTGAAGAGAGCACAGAACTGGTTGCAGTGACAATATCTCCAGCAGTAGAAAATGTTAGATGTGTTGCCTGCCCGATCTCCGTGGAACAATGTCGCCATACAACTTTAAATTTATCCACTCGTCTATCCCCGTTATGTATTTTAACAGAGAAGCCAAAGTGTTCCCAAACAGGAGACCGTAGTGAGGTGAGAGGGTCTTCAAGCTCTGGCTTCTCTTTCGCTTTTGATATGATTCCATTTTCCTACTCGCGCTCGTCACTCAATAGCGTCCATACGGAAACTCGCCTAGGAACATTGTTCCGCTGCATTTAATATACATTTTTATTTATTTATAAATTATCACATCAAGCTTATATGCAAGTAGTCATATTAAATTAGATTCAGATCACTGGAAAGTGGCGCTATTTGAGCTATTTGTAGAACAGGTGGCGGGCGACTCATGTGGTCCTCACGGGCACCGTGTTGGAGACCCCTGCTCCAGAGGCTTTTAAAACCTGGATTGGGACACAACTGTAGTCCTGTGTTGAGCGTACACTCACCTGAGTTTGACACCAGCTCAATGTCATTGCCTTCCAGGACCAGCTCGTCTTTCTGAGCCGCGGACACTGCGCACACCACACCTTTAAAACACACAAAAACATCTTTACCAAATTAAATCCATTTGGTGTAAAACACAATTAAATAATTTGGGGAATTCAATCTAGTCAAAGGCACCGTTTAAATGAGACACCTGAACAGCAAAAACGCAGACCTCATAATAAATTAGATGTGATTAGAGTGGCTATCATATAAACAGGCAAAAAAGATTTTCTGATGCAGTGAGAACTCAAACTGTTCGCAGCGGTTCAATGTCACCTGGAAAGAGTGTGGATCCTCAAAAGCTTCAAATCTAATCAGTTTATCACGTGAAAAATTCTTCAAAATTAGCTATTTTTTTCTCACAGCGAGAGCAATCATTAGCATATTTCACATGCTCCATCTTTTCTACAACATCTGGGCGACCTCTTGCATGTCGCTATAGCAAGTATAAACACAAAAATTAAGAGACGGGTCACATTGAAAAGAACACAAGGTGAAAACACAGGATATAGGAAATAAATCGGAATGGAGGATGGGGGTCTGCGATTACTAAAAAAAAAAAAAAAAACCACAAACACTAACCTTGCCTCATACGGACACGGCGGATGTACTTCTCTCCCAAGAAGTTTCTGATCTCAACCAAGGCACCAGCTTCCTGAACAACCACGTTAATGGGGAAGTGGGCATATACAGATCGCATCCTGTATCTGAAACCCTGAGGAACAAAATCATCCATGAAAACACATTCCTCTCGTGAGGAACACAGACATCTCATTACTTACCAGGGTGACCCCCTTGATCATGTTCTGCACATGACTGCAGATAGTGCGGACCGTGGCCAGCTCTTTTCTGTTACCCCACCACTTATCCACACGTAGCTGGAACAGCAACAACATTTCAGAGAACTCGGCAGACAAATTTCTGCACACTAACAGTTTGGCATAAGAACTAATTTCTATAATACACAGCTTTTCATCAAGGTTATGAAAGGGTCAAAACCTCCACATGTACACACTGGTGTTGCATTGCTGAAACCCACAGATCGCCTGTCTTACCACAGCTCATCTACGACATCACTGTAGATGTGCTTGGTGAAACAATGGAGTCCAAACAAAAGGCTAAGCTTAAAAGATGGCAGCATTTTTAAGAAAAACTCAACGGTGCTTCGTTTTCTTTAATACCAGAGCACCTTTGGCACAACTTATCCGGCTTTCAGGAACCCTTTTCAAATGACACGGCATACAACAAAAATAGACAATGCACCAAAAGCTGAGCCGTCGCAAAATGGACAGGTGAAAAAGCTGCATCACAGTTTAAGCTGCACAATAATTGTATTTATGATCGCGATCACAATTATGGATGCCAAGAAAAGAAAAAAAAATTACCTGCATTAATTATTCTGTGTGTTTATAGAGCATCAAGTTGTCAAGTCACCGGCGAAATACATTTGTTATGGTAGTAATGACATTGCTTGTGTGCCACAGGTGGGAAATTTGTGCAGCGTAGGAGAGCACTGACAGATGAATGATTGATTTCCTGTGATTGCTTTAGCAATATTTCAGCGTAGATTTCATTTTAAATGTTCTATTAATACTGTACATAATGGTATAAGAATTTTCTAAGTAGTAGTAGGCGTCTTAGAATTAGACTGCACTGTTTTTTTTTAACGTGATATATGTCCGCGATTCTTCATTGACTTCCACATTCGTGCATAAAGCATGTTTTCCTCCTTATTTCCTCTCATTTCTTCCACCATATTTTGGCACACGTAGTGTTCGATTTCAGTGGCAAAACAATTGTAAATAGTGAAAAATGATGTTTATACGATAGTCAAGAGTGAGGAGAGCCCCTGGGAGATTAATGGAACTGTGTCGCTGTCTCAAAGTCATATGCAATAAATAAGTTTACTTCATTTATTTACTCATTTCAAAATATTACTTAATTCATTATTTTTATTTTACTAATTTGTTTAACCTCTTAAGCCCGAGAGTCCCCGGTACCGGGGACTTGCCCCCTTGTGCGTTACATTTTCACTCATAGCTCACTAACCCTGAGAATAACCCACATATATTAAATACTGTTGTGTTCAGCGGAAACTCCTCTAAAAACTTATCTAATTCA
>SRMA01025253.1:77314-116169 GCA_007224835.1 Danionella cerebrum
AAAAATATATCTTGATATATTTTGCTATATCTCGATATATGATATATATATCTCAATATCTTTACAGGATTTATAACCACCCCCCACCCCCCCAAAAAACCCTACTGCAAAAATAAAAAATAATACAAATGGTAAAGTCATTTTTTATTGAAGCTCAGAGGTGCTTCTGCAAATTTTCTTTCTGAAATCCTTGTATACATATTGCCTTTTCATTCAAAAATAAAACAACTAAAAAACAGGCAGTGCATAGGAACAAAGTGCTCCTGTAACATTTAGGATATAAACAAAATCCCTGATAACATAAATAATAATTTAACTGTAAAATAACTGTAAAATAATACACATTGCCTTCTTTTCATTCAAAATTAAACAACTCAAGCTCATCTTTGCAGGACCTCTGTTGTAAGTAACCTTTTCCAATTCAGCAGCAAGCCGCGCTCTCTCTGTAGTGTACAATCGCGGGAGTTCTGTAACGTTCATTGTACCATATTATGTTTGTGTGTTGCCCTTTGAGAGCTGTGCCCCAGAGCCCTCAGTGTGTGCGCTGCAGGTGTGTGCGCGAGGAGAGTTAGAGAGAAGTGTGTGCGCTGCTCTTCTCCTGAAATCGCTACCCTAATATATCTTGTTTGCTTTTGTTTTTGTGATGTAATTTTCTTGTGATGCTGAAGCTAACTATAAAGGTTTGAGTTTGGGATGACGTGTTCGTCTTGAGGCTCCTTTTTTTCACTGGCTATCCGGCACAAGCGTCACAGGTCCTGTCTCGAAAAGTAATGCTGACTCGGTAAACTGTATCTGACTGGGATCAAGTGTTTTTAGCGTACGTTTAAAGTCACGTTGTTCAACGACGGATATGGGTGCCATGTCCACCGCTATGTGAAATGCCACGGACTCTGTGATGCTACACCACCTTGCGCTCTGTCTTTCATATTCTACACTCCGCGTTATAGAATTGTGGAGATTAGTTGAGCTTTGGTTGGCAGCAACTTTCACGGCATTCACGGCAGTAGACATCTGTCTGTTGTTCGTCTGACGACTTAAAACCAAAGTATTTCCATATAATGGAGCCAGCTGTTCTTTTTTTGCAACAAGTTCTGTAACCTCCGGGCTGGTTGCGGGCGCCGCCATGTTGAATGAGACGACAGGCAAGGGGAGGGGGAACAAAAGCAAGGAGGCGCGGATGAGCGCAGCACAGAGAAGGCAAACAAGCAAATTGGCGAAAATTAAATATAGACATTATATCGATATGCCAGAATTCATATCGAGTTAAAAAAATATATCAATTTAAAAAATTGTAAGTGTACTAAACGCGAGAGCAAGTTCATAGTGTGTGTGGTGTTTAGTAGAGAAGCATTTGCTAACCTTGTCTCCAGTGGATGGAATAGCCGTCGCCCCTTACGTCGTTTAGTCTATGACTGGGACAAATGTGTGCCCAAAAGAAACAAGGCAGCCAGTCGGGCACAGAATAAAGCGCCCAGCCATGTAATCCACCGTGATTGGTCGTTTCATTCAGCTCCACACACAACACTGAAAAGTTCAGTTCATATCAAACTCGCAGGCCGCACTAACATTAAACTTTCATGTTAAGGCGGAGGTCACATATTGTTCCACCTGCCGCGAGTTTGACATTCCTGATCTATATCATGATTTCAGCTCAGAACCACTGATCTGAGGTCAGATTAGCAAACGTAGACATCTGAAGTCTAGATGTTTCTTTGCAGGAGAAACTACGGCTGCAGGGTCAGATCACAGAGGGAAGTAACATGATCAAGACCATCTTCTTCGGCCGGTACGAGCTGGAGACATGGTACCACTCTCCTTACCCAGAAGAATATGCTCGTCTGGGCCGTCTATATGTCTGCGAGTTCTGCCTCAAGTACATGAAGAGCCAGACCATTCTGCGCAGGCACATGGTACGAACGTGAACCTTTTAGTTCTGGAAAAATGGACGAGTTGAGTGTATTTGTGTGCTCTGTGCAGGCCAAATGCGTGTGGAAGCATCCTCCTGGAGATGAAGTCTACCGAAAAGGAGCCATCTCTGTGTTTGAGGTCGATGGGAAAAAGAACAAGGTGGGGAGTGAATTCTAAATGACCACAGATTTAGGGATAAAACACCTTCAATGTTTTTGTTAATGCGACACTTTTCATTGGCGCTGATTGTTTTCACCAGATCTACTGTCAGAACCTCTGTTTGCTGGCCAAGCTGTTTTTGGACCATAAAACACTCTACTACGACGTGGAGCCGTTTCTGTTTTATGTCATGACCGAAGCTGATAACACTGGCTGTCACCTCGTGGGATATTTCTCAAAGGTATTTGAAGCATGAGACGCATGGTGGGATGTATGTAGGAAATGGGTGGATTGCTGGTGAAATAGTTTACGTGAACTTGAAAAACTGATGCAAATCGAGGTCATCTGTGAAGCGTCTACTTTGAAAGTCTTGCCTCAAGCTGGGAAATTGTTTTTTAACAAAATATATACATTGGTACCCTGAGACACTAATGCTTCGAGTTCCGAAATGTTAGAGATACGAAAGTTCTCGTGGAATTTTTTTTTTGCTTCGAGATACGAAGAAACCCTAACAGTTCTGCTCTATTGTCCGCTTGTTAAGCCAGATGTTGTGCTGCGCTTCCGGGTCCTGGCGCTCCTTTCTCCCATTGCAGAAAGTGCGCTTTAAGAGGCTGATACGCTTTAAATCAGTTTTAACCTCTTAAGCCCGAGAGTCCCCGGTACCGGGGACTTGCCCCCTTGTGCGTTACATTTTCACTCATAGCTCACTAACCCTGAGAATAACCCACACATATTAAATACTGTTGTGTTCAGCAGAAACTCCTCTAAAAACGTATCTAATTCAATTTCATATCCGTTAACCACAGCTCGAACGCCATGCAAATAAGCAACAACATGTCCGGAGTATAATTCATGACCACGTTTTTGTTTATGTGCGATATGTATCCACAATATAAACGGAAACACTCAAACCATTACATTAAATGAAAGCTAACAACCAGCTGAATCCAGTGATATGCAACTCATTAACATTGCATGAAGTATTTCAGAGCAGGGAGCGAAAGTTCCCCGAAAAAACGCCAGCAAAAACCAAGCAAGCATGTAAATCTTGTCTTACCTTTGCCGTTTTTTTCAACAAAAAGTTATTTCCATAGCGATAAAAGTCCGTTTGTTGTTATGTCCGGTCGATAGCTTCGCGAAAAGTCCATTTTGTGTTTTTTCTGTTGCTCCAGTGCTCCTCTTACGTCACCAAATATGGAATGACTCCCCGTGCGTAAGAGCACGTCTCTCCACGCTGCGCGTCGTGTGATTCGTCGGCGATCCCGTCAGTCTCAAAATGGTTGAGCTGATTGGTTTCCATAGAATCAGAGCTTTCCGTCGATATATAGGTCTTCTGGATTGGACAGATGGTCGGGGGGGTAGGGACACGGAGAAGCTCGACGTCAAAGCGTTTGTGAGTGAAACGTTCCCAAAAGCTCAGCAAGATGGCGTAAATGAGCTTCTACCCCCCTTTTACAGCGTTTCTTTAGGAGTTTTTTTTTGCTGAAATCATGTCCCATAAGCAAGAAAACAAGACTATGTACGTGGCTGAAGCTTTGGACAAGATTTTTTCCATATTTCAATTATTGTGCCAAATTGTGCCAAACTGTGCCAACATGGATTACGCCTGAACTTTGTTCAATCAAAACCTGTACAGAATATTAGTTTCTTGTAATATGGACACCAAACTTGCTACAGATGTTCTTGACATGTAGTGGTTACAATTGATTGTGTTTATTTGCTTCGTTATAAGTAAAATAAGGAGATATTGGAGGAAACATGTGTTTTTTTTTTAGGCGGAGTTCATTTTTTGGCCATTCCAACATCAGTTACTCTTACCCTGTGTTCTTGACTGTCAAAGTAACTCATCCACACCACTCCCCAAGAACCTATCTTCATTTTGATACCAAGATTTGCAGTTTAGGCCTTGTAAAGCTGAGAAATGCCTTAAAAAGTAAAAGTATAGGATTTTCGGAAAATAGGCCTCAGGGCTTAAGAGGTTAATAAAAAATGAAATACTGCAACTAGTTAGGACCTGAAAACTTTTAACACTAGCAACAGCTTCAGCTTGTATATCAACAAAACTAACTATTCAAGTTTTAGGCTAAAAGATTAACCTATCCACATTTTCTGAAGAGAGCACAGATCTGGTTGCAGTGACAATATCTCCAGCGGTAGAAAATGTTAGATGTGTTGCCTGCCCGATCTCCGTGGAACAATGTCGGCATACAACTTTACATTTATTCACTCGTCTATCCCCGTTATGTATTTTAACAGGAAGCCAAAGGCGATTTTCCGCACGGACGCTATTGAGTGTCGCACAGTACAGCTGCACGTCCCTCAATAGCGTCCGTGCGGAAACTCGCCTAGGAACATGGTTCCGCTGCGCTTAATATCGCGCTAATAATACATTTATATTATTTAATACAAATACAGAACACCGAAACGGTACGCAAGTGTCCCGAACCGAACAGGCCGTACCGAAACGGTTCAATACATACCGTGAACCGTTACACCCCTAATGTTTATGTATCATATGTATAATCAACACTGAAATATGCTGTTTTTTTATAGATTAGATAAGATTGAAAATGGCATCGTTCAATCTTCGAGTGGTATGGGACCATGACAATTCGCAGAGGCTCACTTTCAGTGATGGCGTGCCAGCATGTTTGGATGTACTCTGCAAAAAGATTGAAAATGAATGTGGTCTCCAAGGGAAGCAGTTTCGACTGCAATATATGGATAATGAATTTAATGAATTTATGAACTTGACTTCAGTCGCTGTACTTAAAGACAAAGACACTGTCAAGGTTGTGTTTTTGACATGTAACCACAGTTCCTTCAGTGATCTTATTTCTCTTGACCACTCTCATTCTTCTGGATCCTGTCCTGTGATGCTGACAATGAGAACTCATCGGCTGGGACTTCAGACACTGACATTTTGTCTTCTCGTGGGTCCACATCAGCCAGATCAGCATTATGGCCAACACCGTTCATCCTGCCTCAATTTCCTTACGATGTGCAACTGAAACTGGATCAGGGCAAATTAGCCTTCAGGACCAATGGCAAATTATTCGCCCCTGACCACAAACTGAAAAGCGGTATCCTAGATGCTCTTGCAGAGGAAATATTTCACTATAAGGCATATCCATCTGACATTTTGAACAGCTGTTTTCAGACTTTGAAAGGACTTCAAGTTTGTTTTGTTCAAGTTCAATGTGATTGAGAATTTTTGCACTTTCTTGAGCTGTGGACCGCTTGTTCTTTCCCACTTTTGTTTTTGTATGCACAAAATGAACAAGTGTATTTGAAGTGTATGAACCTTTTCTGAATACATGTTATTTTATATATTTTAGGAGTTCTTTGTGCAAATGTTTAGGCTCTATGCGAATTGTTAAATTTGCACTTTTCTAAACAGGACAATGTCTTTGTTTAGGTTGAATGTTCGTTTAAACATGTTTACAGTTACACACAAAATGAACATACACTAGATAGATTATATTAACCTTTCACAGAGCACATGTGGTTTGTAGCTCTTTGTTTAAATGCTTAAGCTGTCTCAGAATTAAGTCCACATTGTTCTGAAGAGGACATTTTTTTGTTTTGTTTAGGTTGAATATTACTTATGTTCATTTAAACATGTTTACAAATTTTTCACTTTTATAAACTGGACTTTTTTGTCTTTGTAAGAGTTTAGGTTGAATGCTACTTATATTCAATTAAACATGTTTACATGTAAACAACTTCTGATCAGGATGTGTCTGAAGTTTAATTAAACATGTTTACAGTTATTTCACTAAGCAGGTGACAGATTCTTTTTGTAAATTTGTCATTTCTCATAGTTAAGTGTTTCTCCTTACTTGTAGCAACTTGTAATTTGTTATAGCATTGCATGTCACATGTAGACCTGCATAAGTAATTTCTATGGGCATGCTAAATATGTAAAAGTAGTTTGTTATTTAAGTAACCGTCTCTAACTTGGTCAACTTGGAAGAAATTATTTTGCTGTTGTAAATTTTATTTAGTTGGCAGGACAAAAATGTATGTAATTGAAATGGCATTGTTATATATAGTAGGCGTGAGTAAATGAACTCTTTTTAATATAGCATTTTTTTATGTTGTAGGCATAGAAAGATTAAATCTAGTTAACCTGACAAAAATGTTTTTATTGGGCATTGCAAAAGATATTTTTTTAGGACTGAAATAAATTATTTTTGTTCAAAATTCCTAAACAAAATTAATTCACGCAACAAGAATAAAATTAATCCATTCTACAAATTAAGTTTAATTGGATGCACATAATATAATTTCGTGGAAAAATTTACCTTAATTTAATTAAGTTCATCCAACAACTTTTTTTTTTGAGTGTACATTTGCAATTCTGCTTTTGGCAGACGTTTTTATCCAAGGTGACTTAAATTTCAAGATGAAACATTTCAAGTTAGTTGGTCCAAAGTTGTTCAAAGCCATGATCTCTGTGTTGCTAGCATTGCTTGGTTAAGTAAAAACAAATATTACAATTATATATATATTGTTTAATGTGTCACTGTGCAGATGGTCATATACATCACAATCATTTTTCTTTGTAACACTTTTCTGTGTTTCTTTGTTACCGATTTATCGTTATTAAGCTCTTTCTCCCAATGTGTTTAACTCCTATTATTAAAAATAAATAACAGACAAATAACTTTTGTTATATTTAATCTCTTACACTCTTTCGGAATTATTTGAGCCTTTAATTGCTTTGATTTGCTACAAAAGATTGAAATTATTTCTCTGGAAAATGGAAGGGAAACGCATCTCGCACACACCTGACTTCAAATGTTTATTAAGAATATTACGACAGTTTTTATTAATTCTTTGGTATTTAAATTTTATTGATCGTCCATATGTGACTTAGCAATATATATGAGCAATATTTTAGCTAAAATAACCACAAAGTTGCTTTGTGAAAATACGCAATTTTTTGTTTGTTCATGTTCATACACTAATACCTTTATTCTATGAAATCTATTGAATTGTGTATCATCTGAAAAATATACAACGTGTATCTTCAAAAAACTTTTAATAGGGATTTATTACAGTTCATTTCTGTTATTCGTTCAAATGGGCGCAGTTTGATATGATTTAAACTGCTGGATGACGTCACTTTTAGAATTTCGATGCATTACGTCAATACAATTTAGATGCATGACGTCAATACAACGGTGATCAGCTCCACGAAAGTACAGTCGGTTGTTTGGCGAGTGTTTGTAGCGTACTATTTGTATTTTTGGTCATGGGTCAGACATTTTGTCGCAAGAGGAAAGCTCCGGGTTGCAGTTACACTCCCCGTGAAGAGCTGCACGAGGCCTTCGGCGACAGCGACACGGTTATTCCTAATTTGCCCGCGAAGAGGCGCTCGGCCGCGGAAGACGATGGAGAAAGAGGGCGGAGGAAGGAGAAGAGGCAACGGAGGAAAAAGTTTTGGAGAAGACTCTGTTGCATCGATGGCTCTCCCTCTAGAGATGCATATAAACCCGAGGAGCGGCAGGACGAGGTCCTGGAGCCTGAGGCAGAAGCGTCCAGAGAGATTTCTGATGGTAAATCCACTTTATCATTCTACTTTGATTGAAATCAATGTCACCAACGTTATACACAAGCCTTTAATAGCAATTTCACTTTAAATGTTAGTTATTTCTTATCAATTGCGTTTGCAATGGCAGTTTATGTAACTTATCATCCATCCTTCTGTTGAAAATCAACCCGCCCGCGATGGATCCAGTGTTAAAGTGCCTTTATAGATCTGTCCTCTGAATGCTTTCACATTTGTTTTCATTTCGACTCAGAAAAAAAAAACACTGATAAATGCTAAAAAAATGAATAGATTTTTAACTCTGATTTTTCTTGTTCAGGTACAATTTCTCCTCAAGACATTGTTTTTGTTGAGGATCATACATCAGAATATTTCGACGGTCCCCAGTCATCTCTGGGACAGATAAACCCAGAGAGTTCCGGTTATCTGTCAGAAGGGGAGATTGTGGTTCCCACAGACAAACCGGACACAAATGAGGAACCGGTCAAACAGGGTGAGTTTATATAACAATTTAGGTTCACAGCGTTTATATTAATATCTGAAAAAGTGTCAGAGCTTGAAATTTAACCATTTAAACGGTTCTTTCTTTTACAGACATCTTATCCCAGTACATGATCGGGTATAAACTGGGACAGGGAGGATTTGGTACAGTCAACGCAGCATTTCGATTATCAGACAACCTATCTGTAAGTTACTTGTACTAAACTAATGACCCTTTTGTATAGAAAATAAAAGTTCAAGATCATTTATTGAGATGTGATACATGGAACATTGCAATATACCAAATCTATAATTTGTTCTTCAGGTCGCTGTGAAGATTGCTAAGAAATCGGAATCCATGGAATACATCAACATTGTAAGTATAGACACTTTCTCTCCTTTCAACCTTTAATCTCTCATTTTATTAAACAACTTTGAAATAAAACTGATCTTGATCAAATCCTCCATCTAACCATTATGAATGACTTGCTTTCAGCCGGATCATCCCACACCTGTTCCCCTGGAGGTCGGACTGACGGTTCTAGCGAATAAGGGTCCCAGTTCGCCACGAATCATCCAGCTGCTGGATTGGCAGGACGATGATGACAAATACGTCATGGTTCTGCAGCGCCCTGTTGCAAGCATGGACCTCATGTCTTACATCCGGTTCAACCGCAACCTCATGGATGAAGATAAGGCTCGACATCTAATGGAACAGGTGACTGATGCTGCCATCACCTGCTGCAACAGAGGGGTCCTGCACAGAGACATCAAGCTAGAAAATGTTTTAGTGAACACAGGCACCCTGGATGTCACCCTCATAGATTTTGGATGTGGTGCTCTGCTTCATGACATGCCGTATGACAGCTATAATGGTATGTTCTCTACCTGATGATATCGGATGTTGAAAGGTTCTTAATAGAACGATCATTTAAACTAATAAATGTCTTTTTCTAGGCACTGCAGTTTACTGCCCTCCAGAGTTTTTCCTCGAGGGGAAGTATTTTGGAAAACCTGCTACTGTCTATTCACTGGGGGTTCTTCTCTTTTACGCGGTGTGTGGTCACTTCCCCAAAAAAAGTGATCTGGAAAAACTGGAGATGTGGGAGTGGAGTCAAGGGCGCTTATCCAAAGGTGAGATCTACATAAAAATTTAATTAAACATCAAATTATTTTTGTGTAATCTAAAAGTCCAATGTTTGTCACACAGAATGCTGCCACTTGTTGAATTCCTGCCTCCATCCAAACCCCAACGAGAGGATTCCCCTCGATGAGCTCCTTCTCCACGACTGGTTTCAGGTACCACAAAACCACCAGAGTTATTAGTAATATTCAAACATGACTGTTTCTGACTGTTTCTTTGTCATTCAGCTCAAGATCGGTGGAGAGAAGAATTTCATTTTGAATTTTCATTGATGATCCTGACCGTGGTCACAGATCTTTTTCTGCTGGTGCCAGGATCCTGCTCCATGAAGATGTACATAGGTTTCTTTTTCAAACAAGACTAATAAATTGAGCTTTGTCAAAAATATTCTGACTTGTCACATTATTAAAAAAATTTGTTTTGGGGTGAGGTGGGGAGGGGGGCATAAAAGCATAAATGTATGCTTTAAATCATGTTCATGTTCTTCTTGATGTTTCTTTTTGAAAAAAAGCAGCTTTTTGTCTTTTAACACAGTGGAGTAGAATTCAGGAGGAACAGCCACTGTTTTCCTGTCTGTGCCTCTGGGGCTAAAGTCCCACACTCCTCTGCTTCTGAAACTGAAAGTCCAGTGAATCCAGTTCCAATCAGTGTGGTTCATGAGATGAGAATCCTTTTTCATTGAGGGTTGACTCATTGAGTTGGAGCAGCTAGGAGAAATGGAACGAATCATTTCTTGTTCAAATGTTAGATGATTCTGAATTTCAAGGGAGGGGTGGCAAGTGGCAACCCTGTCTGTAATAGGAGGATGGCGAGCTTTCGTTACATGATTCCTCCGGGTACTCCGGTTTCCTCCACAATTCCAAAAACATGCGGTTAGGTTAATTGAATAATCTTAATTAAGTGTGAATGTGTGAGTGAATGTTACCCTGTGATGGACTGTCGACCTGTCCAAGGTGCACCGGCAGACCCCCATGACCCCAAAAGGGAATAAACGGGTTGGAAAATGAATGAATGAAGCTTAACCAATGTCCTCAAACAGACTCCGCTCTTTGCAGAGAAAATAAAGTTACAAATCTCTCATTGTGTTTAAAGCCCAATTTATACTTCTGCATCAAGCATACGACATATTCTCGGAGTAAATGCAGATCTCTATACAAGAGCCTGATGAGTGATTGGCTTGGTAGCACAGTATTTCTTTAATATTTTTTCATGTACTAACAACAGAGGGCGCTACAGACCGACAGAAGCAGAGGGTTTCCTTAAAAGACACCACAAATTTGTTGAACCTCAGTCAGGATTTCTTTTCTAGCTCTGACTGTTCTTCCTTAAAAGCAATAACTAATGACTTGAGCACACAGTTCACTTTCACAGGTAAAAATTATAAAAACTACTGAAAAGTTTCTTTGCTACTCAGGTGCTTACATTTTATTTAAAGGCTAAAAAAAATAATTTTTATAAAACTAAAAAAATGAACAGAAAATTAGTTACAAAATTAATTCTGTGTATTGGTAAGAATTTTATATTCTTGGTATAATAAAATATTGGTATTTTATATTCTCTGAGAGTTTATATGTCATTCAATGATTTTCCTGCCCACTTATTCCCTTTCGGGGTCACGTGGACTGCTGGTGCCTATGTCCAGCTCACATTGGGCGAGAGGCGGAGGTACACCCTGGACAGGGGCATGTTTTAAACCTGTCCATCGCAGGGCAACACACACACATACACACATTCAAACTTAAAGGAGTTTAGATGATTCAATTAACCCATCCGCATGTTTTTGGGATCGTGGGGGAAACCGGAGAACCTGGAGGAAACCCACACAAGCACAGGGAGAACATGCAAACTCCTTCCAGGAAGGTTAACTGGAAGGCCACAGTGCTACCCACTGCACCACCATACTGTCCGAGTTTATATGTCCATTACTGGAATTGTGAACAAAGTTGTTTCTTTATACGATAAATATATTTTTATGTACACAAACCATATTTCCATGTTTGCAACCTGTCAAATTATTACAGTAAATTCTAGTTTTTGTACTTTATATATATTTTAATACATTTTTACAGTATTTTTTACTGTTACATTTACAACACATTAAATATGAATGTAAATAAGCAAAAATGGTTGATTGTTTATATACATTTGTAGGTGTGCCATTGTTCTGTTGTAGGATGAAATTGACTCCAATCAAGCACAATGCCTTTAGAAAATGGAGTGAAAGCCTTCCTTATTCAAAATCCCTTTTACACTGATCAAATCTCCCAACTTACCAGCACCAAAGCAACCGTAGACCATCACGTTACCCCCATCTTGCTTGAGAGAGGGCATCACATAGCATTCCGACATCTTTTCAGTTGTTCTCCACCTCACTAATGTTCTTTTGTGTGATACAAACGCCTCAAACTTTGATTCATCTGTCTATTACACTTTTTTCCAATATTCCTCTTATGTCTGTGTTCCTTTGCCCAAATTAATCTTTTTCTTTTGTTGGCCAGTCTCAGTTATGGCTTTTTCTTTACCACTTTACCCTGAAAGCCAGCATCATGGAGTCGCCTCTTCACTGTAGATATTTTGCGGGTACTATTTAATGAAGGACCTGTGAGGGGTCTATTTCTACTCTAGTTAGAGCCTGTTTGTGCTGTGCTCTGAAGGGAGTAGTACACACCGTTGTAGGAAATCTTTAGTTTCTTTGCACTTGCTCGCATGGAATAGCCTTCTTTTCTAAGAACCAGGATAGACTGTCGAGTTTCACATGAAAGTTCTCTATTTCTGGCCATTTTATCGACCCCACAAATGTGATGCTCCAGATACTCATCCTGCTCAAAGGAAGGTCAGTTTTATTGCTTCAATAACCAGCTAAACTCTTTTTCAGCTATGTGAACATGATTGCACAATGTTTTTCTCAATAATAAGCTATTGTGTCTTCACATTGAAAGTCCCAAGTACATTTTATTTTGTTCATCCTATATTGCATTTCAGTGCAAATTTCATTGTTATACATACATTTTTACATAATTATTCTCATTTATTTTCGATCATGTGCATTTACGTACACCTCACTTGACAAAAAAGAGAGAAAAACCCCCAAAAGAAGATCATTTTACTCATTTATTTTATTCAATATGGTATACATACAAAGTATCTAGAAAGCTACAAAATATCTACCACTTTATCAAGAAGGCATCAAAATGTTACGAAGACAAGACCATATGCGATAGAGAACAAACACTTAATAGAGCTTTCTCTCCTTTTTCAGCCTTGTCCATCATCAGAGATAATAAAAGATATCACACGTTTGTACCAAGAAAAGCCAGAATATATAATTTTATACAAAGCACCTTTTTACAAAAATTCTCTGCACACAAATGTTTTTTTAGGATACTATCTGCACTGGAGAAAAGATTACTTTAAAGCCAGCATCATCTTAAACAGTAATGAACAGGAGGTACCAGTACCTACACATTGACATAACACAAACGTAGACCATAAAGTATAAGCTGAACTGCTCTAATCCTCCTGTAGTGTCTGTGACTTGCAAAATAGTGTCCGCTTAACATTCATCATATTAAAGGCTTGAGTTAAGAAGTAAAGGGAGGACTGAAGCAGCGCAGCAGAAACAGTATCACCAGCCGAATGGGCTCAGAATATGCCGACGTAATCACAAACAAACAACACGTACATGGAGAACTATATGTGAAGATTGCTATGTTAAACAAGAAGAAGACGGCGACAGAGTGACAAACACTAAAATGACAATGATTGCCATATTTGATACTGAGCACACGCTATAACTCCACAGATTAAGCAATACAAACACACAGCTCTTGATTTAACTCAGTGAGGCTGAATGATATAAACAGGTTATTTCACTAATTTTCTATGTAATATGATTTGGTGAAGCCATTTTGTCTGTAAAGTACTCAATTATGTCCTCTAGTTCTTGATTACGTGAACAGCAATACCTCGACATTAATTAAATGGATAGTTCAACCGAAAAATAAATGCATTCCTCTTTTTACTTTTTCATGCACAAGGAATAGTTAAATCTTAAAGTTGAAGCTTAAATAGATGCAAATGATTCAATAAATTAAATACACACAGACGCACGTGTGATCCGGATGGAAAAGCATCTAGTGCACTCTGAGTTTTCTTCTTTGTTTCTAAAAAATGCACATGGGAGAGTTTCACAAACTCATCCGGGAGCACAAATGTTGTCGCTCATGCGCAAGGAAATTGGGCAAGTGCTGACCTCTTGCAGAACCACCTGTATTCGGTTTAGAAACATTCTCGAAAGTTTTGTTTATACGTGGGAATTTTAACATGCAAACAAGATGTTCATGTACACAACATGTCTTGTGTACGGAATCCTTGCGTTTGGCCAAATGCTCTTTTGTACGTGCCAAGTTTCTTCGGACAAACGGACCAAATTGCAGAAGCTGTGTACCATGTGTTCATTCAATTTTCAATTTAAAAACATAAAAAAATAACTTTTTCAATATTTGATTTTGCGTTTGAAATGAAAAAAAAAAAAGCAGAATTACGAAGCCCTTTTAATTTTTCTTTTTGGGTCTGCTCAGCATGAAAGTTTATTGACCCAGAAGTTTTGTTGCAGCGGAAAGTGTGAAAACGTAATCAATGAATTGAATTCCATGTTTGGCACTTTAGTATAGAGGACGGTATGCCGGACATATACTTGTGGTTGCACACGGCAACGTGGGTTTGAATTTCAAACCTGGTGATGATTTCCAGCCTCCCCCTTCTCTTTCAGTCATTTCTACTGTCCTATATGTTCAAATAAGGGCAAAAAACCCCAACATAAAAAGATTAATTCCACGCTTGTTGCTTGTCATACACATCCTTTGATTTCCGAGACCTTGGAGAAATTGGGCATTGAGATTAGTCATCCTCTCTCATTCTTTTCGAACCACAGGATAAAATATATCTATCCATTGAACACAAAAATTAATAAAACAATTTTGTTTCAAATTGGATTTGGTGTGAGTGTGCGGGTAAATAACTTTTGTGTCATGCTGAGCAGTCCCCCCCAAAAAAGGAAAACGAAAAGGGCCATGATTTTCTAATTCATTTTTCCTTTTTTTCGGTTTTGAACAGAAAATCAAATATTGAAAAAAAAACTAATTTTTTTCTTTTTTTTTTTTTAAGAATGAAACATTAAAAAAAGGAACAGTTTATTTTTATTCAAACGAAGGAATGGTACACATTTATTTTGCAGAACGCCATGTGTCTGCACCAAAAGTTATTTTATGCTTTTGAAAGTTTTTTGTGCATTTTCTTTATGATCACACATCCCCGGTGGACACACAAATGTGTATTTTCACAAATAAACATTCATATGCACCAGGGAAAGTTCAAGCAATGCCTTTCATAGCAGCCAATTGAAGTGTTTATTGCACAAGAGTTTTCTAAAAGGCAATATTTCAATGCATATATGAATATTTCACATATCCAAGAAAATCGATACATTTTTTGTTTTTGTAAAAATGCTAAATGTTTCTCATTTCCACAACCCGTTTTACTGTTAGTACAAATGCATTCACACCTGGGCAACTCCTTAAATTATTGTTGAACTATCCTTTTAATTTTGAGTTTACTTCACAAAAAGTAATTATTAATCCTTTTCAATTTTCAAAGTTCTGTAACAAAATGCATCCCTATATAAATGAAGAACAACAGATTGCCAAATCAGTGCCGATATAAACGGTCTTTAATACTCACTGCATGACTTTATCTCAGAACATGTCCGCTCACTAACCCCAAGTTAATTTGTCTATAAAAATTCTTTTGAAGGCAATGTGGTGAGTCCACGGTTTTTGGTTTTTGATCATCTTAAAAATGGAAAATAAAATTGGTCTTTTCTAAGCTGGAAAAATCGTAACCAAAGGCACTTTCATGCTACAGTGCAGGATATCAACAGGTGCATCTTCTATTTTTTGGTCTTTATGTTTGAGAAAGGCAGGATCAGAGTTTACAAACTGTGTGTCCACATATACATATAAAACTGTATGTCTCTTTATATAACTATAAAGAACACAAGTTGAATTTATGGTGTGGTCACATTTGCAAAATCGGTAAATGTCTATAATTGTTACATTTTTGGCCGGTTATGTACCAATGACTCCAATCCCCAGTAGAAAACACAATCTAATAAAAGTAAGAGTGTAGTCATCCCAAGCTGAACATAGATGGATTTTGTGAATGTGAGCACACCTTTAGTGTTCCTTTTGTCCAAATGAACGCCGGTGCTCATCTATGGGTCATATGCTAAGGCACTGTGCTTTATACGGTCACACTTTGGCTTGTACTGTACAATTCCTACAACATGTGACGATACAAGAAGACAGTCTTCCAGCTTAGGAAAGAGCTCACAGCTTTAGTGGCATCTTTTGGAGATCACACAACCATGGTTAAGGCTTGTAGACACAGAGAACAATCAGGCCATAGAGACATATGGGCCCTGGGACACAGTCGATTCACTATATAACTGTGCTCCGTGACATTCAGGGATGGGCTTTACTGAGCAAGTCTTTTCAGTGGCAAACACATATAATTAAGGCCATGTATTACACACAGGTATAAACATTTGTGTTTTTTAAAGTCACAAAAGCATATCTCGACCTTTATGAAAACACCCTCAAAACCTACAAGTGCTGTCAAAAGCATGGTGCAGTCCAACAGGTCGTGATTTAACCCCAATCCCACAAGTAGAAACCTCAAAAAGCATTTCACTGGGTTTGGTTTCTGAGATCCGGTGCTTCGAACAGATAACTGTGTATAAAGCTGTGGTTTTAAATAATCGTTTGTGTGGACATGAACTAAACATGTCTGACAGTGAATGCAAGTGCTCACGTCAAGCTGATGGTGTACCATCAACCCCTAGAAGATAATGCAGTGCTATTTGTTTCTTGAGTCAAGGTCAGGCACACTGAGAGTCCAAGCAAGAGCTCACACTTGGGGACAATTGATCACTAATGAGAAGAATCTATGAAGTTTAAAACAATGTTCAGTCAGTCATTCTCACTGCATTGCTTGATTTTAAAATGGGATGCATCAAGGCAAGGTTTGAAGTGTCACGTTCAGTAACTTCTGGATATTTAGCTTCAGAATAAAAAACATTATTTGGTCGTCTATTCATCAACATCTTTGATGAGAATTTGTTGTGTTTTTGTATAACTGTTGAAATTACCATATCAACAAATGTATGGACTTTTCATTTCTCTGTCTGTAGGCAAAGGTGGTTAAATACTTTTTCCTCACTGTATATCAGTTTGCAGAACTCTGGGTTTGTCCATAAAGAAGGTCTTGTCAGGAGTGCAGATTACAGTCACAACTTGGCATGTACTGGTATTTAGAGATGTATTTTTACTATAGAGACTTATTAACACAATCCGAGGCACAATCCGGACAATCCCACAAGAAAGCAAGGGAATTTGCAGGTCTGCAGTGAAACATACAATCACGTCCAACATGTTTGAATTTTTTTGGACCACGATCAGAAATAACCGGTTTCTTGTCATTTCCACTTGCGATTAAATTTGTATCAATGCAGTTCTAAAATACTTCACTAGCTACTATAATATATATAACTCATTTTAACAGCTAAAGGCCTCTATGAACTTTCGGCCTTGAGCAGTTAAACTTTTGGTGCCTGATTACATGGAGCTGCTTGCCAAAATGTGAAGAAAAGAGAGGATAGATTTTGATTTATAACAAAAATCAAAAGTGTTGAGTGCCACCAAGCAGCTCTTTTACATCCTACTCGCATCATCAAAAGATCCAGCTTTCATTGGTTGTTCTCCTTGTGAAAAACTAATCTGATATGGTAGTCAGAATCTCTTTTTCATTGGCACCACTCGTTTGGTCTGAAAATTCTAATAGGAGTGTGGAGGCCATAAACATATGTATTAAAAGTTGTTAATAATGACTGAATAATTATTACAATTTTAAGTTGATGGATGCAGCACAGTTTATTTTTTAAATCAAATAAACTGATTGTTTTTCAGGGAAAACTGTTAAAAAAAAGTTTGTTTCTAAAAGAAAAACACTGAACTTGTTTCCCATTGAATTAAATATGTGTTGCTTTCGACTTTTGCCCATAGTGTACTGGAGATACCAGCATAACCATGTGACCCTCCAAAGGGAGATGCGAGTAAAGAACAAATACGAAAGAATGATTGGTAATGCCTTGTTAAACAGTGAGCCGGCAGATGCCTACCCCAAAAGACACATTGGGATCCAGATTTTCCAGTTCATGCAACCTCTGGTCCACAATTTTTTATCAAGAAATCTTTGGACCTTTCAGAGCCACCCTTAAAGCAAATGATTTCGAACGAATGCTGACAATGATAGCCTTGATATTGTGTGCACCTATAGATTTGTTCAGGTTAAGTTGATTTTTTTTGTTTCGGTCTGCAAGGTGAATTTAAATTTTTTATAGTGTGAATTTGAATTTTGATGCAACCTTTTTTTTCTTGGCCCTCATTTTTTGCATTTCTTTCTCATTACATCCAATAATATGCAATGCATTCTTAAAATATGTAATTGTGAGGGGAAAAAAAACGATCAGTGGGCAAAGACCTTGAGCACAATGTGCAACGACGGGTCACTCTGCGTTTCGTTCTTGCAGGAGCTGACACGTGAAAACAAACACAGGTTTAGACTTCTCATATCACACTGAAGTAATTCTTCAACACAAATTGAAAAAGTAGTGTGTTTATAAAGTGATTCTTTACAAGGACTAGGCTTTTGAATTCCCCAAATCCTCTGAACGCTAGGAATGCAGGATCCTTTTGTTTTCCATTGCCCGCATGAACATTTTGTCAGTTTCTTTTCAATAGATCAATATTATTGAAAGACATTTCTCAAATACTCTTCTATAGGAGGAAATAGCTATGAATCTGCACACCCACAGATACATTTATAGCTGTACCCAAAGCCTTTCAAAGTTTTCGAGTACATTAAAAGAAACGGTTTCACAATCAGAGGAACTTGAACCAGCTCCCAAGTCGAATGATACTGTCACTTTTTTTATCTAAAGATGAATGTAGATTAGGCGTTCTTTGACATTCATTCCATGTTTAAAAAACATAATACAACTGTACCGCAATTCACAGCTGCAGTTTAACATCGAACACATAATATTAAAGAAAAAAATATATATAATTAGAACTTTCACCCAGACGAGAGGGAAATCGTCTCGAGAGAGTGTTGAGCTAGAGGCACTGCCACTGTACTGAGGTTCAGAGTCTGTTTGTCAAAGCGCAGATTCAATCCTTCATCAGTCTATAGATGTGATGCTGGGCTCCGTGTTCACTGTTCGACACTTCAAACACACAGGCCATGCACAGCAGTGTTTCCTGTGTGTCTCTGTTCGTTACCACCTAAAAGACATACAGAACCAAACCATTACTGCAGCGTTTACACTCAAAGATTTGCCAAATCATATCAAAACCGTCATGCCATTGTAGTTTTTTGGGGGGACAAAAAATGGAACTTGCTTGAAAAGTTGTAGCTTTCTAAAAGTGAACATTTAGATAAACAGTTCCTCATCATGGCACACCATCATACAACATCTAGATATCTCAAGGGAGGAGAGCGGCTGAGTTGTCAACTGGTGGTGGTGGGTTGGATTTGCTGACGAGGAGGACAGACTTTGCAGTTTAAAAATGTATCTGAAAGGTTGGAGCGTGAGGTTGACAGACAGATTGGAGCATCAGCTGAAGTAGGTGTAGGTGAAGTAGGTCTGTCGTGGTAAAGAAGGCACTAAGTCGAAATGTGAATTTACTAGTACATATATATTCCTACTCACTCCTAAAATCATAAGCTTTGGTTCATGACAGAAAGTGTAAGATCTCCTACCCACAGGTAAAAACAAAAATAAAAAAAACCCTGGAGAGATTAGGTATCTAGGATGGTCTGCGAATACTTTGGTATTTGTCCAGTAGATCTGACGGAAGTGGACAAGAGTGTGTTGTGAATGGCTGGTAGAATCCTCTATCAGAGGAGTCTTCAACTCTCACCTGCTGGAGAGTTTCAACCAAACCCTAGGGGAGGATGGGCTCTCGTGAGTTAGCTTGGTTAGCACATGGGACTTCTGAAGCAGATGACTAAAACCAAAGGCCAACAGATAAGTCTGGTCATAGTGAAGTGAAGCTGCTGAAGTTGGCTTGGGATATTTTTAAAAAGTAGAAGGAATACTTTGATGTTCTCCTTAACCCCAACGACACAACTTTCAGCAAAAGGGCAGAGATTGGGGTCTTAGGTGCTTTGGCTGTCAGACTGTGGTGTTTCCCCCATCTTGGAGGTAAAAAATTGCTCCAACTATAGGTTGATCACAGTTTACAGCTGCCCTAGAAATGGGGATTGACATTCTTCTATAGTGGAGAGAGAGGTTCAAGTATCTCAGGGTCGTGTTTGTGATCGAGAGAAGGATTGAGTGTGAGGTTGACAGCAGATCAGCTGAAGTAATGCAGCTTGTTTGCTGGTCTTTCGTGGTGAAAGGCACGTCGAAAGGCAAAGCTCTGGATTTGATAGTCAATCTATTTACCCAATGACAGAAAGGATAAGATCTCCAGGCCCTAAAGAAGAACCAAAAAACATTACAGACTATATCTCAAGGGTGGTCTGGGAATTCTTTGGTATTCCGCCAGTTGATCTGGAGGAAGTGGCATGTAGTAGGAAGTTTGGCTTCATGGAAGTCATTTCATAAAGTGCTGCCCAGTACTAAACAAGATGAACATGGATTGATTTACACATTAATCAATAGTGGTTTAGGTTATTTTGTATTCTTTAGGATTTTTTTATTCAATCTGAACAATGATGTATAGAGATCTAATCTATGTGCATTTGAGGATCTTGGGTTTGGTCCCCCTCAGCAGGAGATTATCAGTATTACACAAAATGTTCACAGTTCAAAAACTTCACCCCATAAAGCATCACTGAAAGATATGGAAACTCACCAGTAAGATGGTGAAGTTCTCCAGGACGCTATTCATCATGTACTTCTCCGGAAGGTGTTTGAGTTTGTGGATGAAGTTGATCATATATTCACACATGGGAGATCGACTTATCCGGTAAACGAAGCGGCCATTCTCAAAGCGAGCATACTCCGTCTGGGAGGAGCCACAAGAGAAAATAAATAAATGACCAAAACAGTTCAAACCCCCTCTAAATATAAAGAACTGCTTATATTGGAAATATATTGAATTTTTCTTACATTTTCTTCAATATTACAAGCAACTACAAAGTTACAAAAACACAAATAATAAATGTTTGTTTTTTTGCTTATAAACAAACAAAATATTACTCATCAGCTTCCAAAACAACAACAACAACAACAAAAAACAGCTTAATCTACATCAGGCTTTAAAAAAGTGTCAGAATAAACCGGCAAAATCCAAATTTATCAGTCAAATGAATGTATACATTTTGGAATGGAATTACTGCAATACATCAAGTTCAACATCAGCCTGTTTGCATTACTGAGTAGAGGAAATGGACGTTTGGGCAAAGCTCTGATACCACGACTCTCCCTGTAATCACTTCTGAGCATGAAGAGTTTTCATCAGCCTATTACATCAACACCCCGAAAGCATTTATTCTGGCCTCAATGTGTAATACTACCATCAGTGCTGTTTAACACAACAGAAATGCTGCATTTCGTTCACTTTACAGTTTTGGACAGTAAAGCCCAGTATATTTTTCCGTATCAAGCCGATGCCTAGACTCATATCTATAGATTCTTGACCTCCAAAAAGTTTGACCTTCTAGCACCAAAAACAATTCCGTAACCATGTTTCCATCCAAAGATGTGAATTACATTTATGCACAAAACTAGAATATTGCATAAACTATTTGCGATCCCACAAGTCCAAGAGAACAAAAATGTCTCTTCCCGATAAACTGGCGGCAAATATCAAAAGAAAAATAATATAATAACTTATATTAACATAATAACATACATAATAACTTATAACGCAAATGCAATATGTGCAGTCATGTCATCTCGCTTTTGGAAGTGAGAGACTGCTCTTTGGGAACCAGACAGCTCTAGGAGTGATAATCCTGAACCACTTTGATGGCAGACTTTGGCTAAAGGACTGACCAAATTGACCAAAACATCATTTCAGATTTCGTGCAATAAAATCAATCTGTTAGTTCATTATTGCCTCCCCATCATGACCCAGTTCCGACAGAAAAACACTTTGCCGTTGCACTGCATTGGAATTAAAGTTAAGGGCATTTTTATGTTTTTTTTATACACATTTTCTAAATGTATCTGCATCTTGGCGTTTCCATCCAGGGTTTCGCAGTTTGTGATTAGTCGGTTTGGCAGCAGAATATTTCTGGAGTGACACAATGCATATATCATCTTCAACATGAGCACAACAAACCTTTTATTTCTAAACAATCAATCAAAGAAGTACATAAATATAAAGATGGATTTCAAAGATGGTCAAATAGCAGGTAATTAATCGGAGGAAATCCACTGTATTGAAAGTGCAGCACTTCTTAGCTTTTATGAAGTGATATTTCAGGCAGGCTATGCTTGTATTTGCAGTTTACATAAAACACTATAGGTGGTACAGAAAACAAGTTCAAGAATTCACCTAGAGTCTATGTAAGCAAAGGTAGATACAGATAAATAATGCAATTTTCTTTTGTGCACAAATCCTTCTTAAAATTTTTGCTAAATAATTCCATAACTTGTTAGATTATTAAATAGTCATAGCTTCCTACACATACTCATGCAAAACTAAAACAATTAAACAGCATCAAACATCCACCAGGTTCTTGTTTGTCACTTTACAATAGATGACGTATACATTTGAGCAATAATTACAAGTGTATGACCGTATTTGCCAAACTTTGTGGTGACATATTCCAGTGTTGTTAAAGGTGTCCCATTTCTACTCCTCCCCCTACTGTTTTCCAAGAGGTTTCAAATAAACAATAAAAAAGCGTACCTCTACTTTCTCCACAACCTGTTTGCCAAAGGAGCAAACCTTTGTGGAGCAGGTGATGGTCATGTTCTCTGGGCTCTCATACTGACTTGTCACGCCATAGAATGCTCCGGTTTCATCCTGAATGTTGCAATTTAAGTCCGCCTGTTAGCCAATGAAATCACAGCTTTAATTTTAAAGGTGAAAAGTGAATCTAGTGCCAAGAAATCTACATCTGCATTAAAGGATTTTTTTCAAATACATCACAAACTAAATAAAAACACCTCCCTTTTGGAAAAACAATTTAGGTTTATGGTTTAGGAGAAGATCAGTTTTAATGTTAAAGTGTTGAGACAAAATAAAAATTCATAAATCCCCCCCCAAACACGCAAACACAAGGTTAAAACAATGTTAAAATTGTATAATAAAACACTTCTGTTCATTCAATAATGACTGTCAAATTAAAAAGCAATACTTTCGTTATAAGCAATAAAAACTAAAAAAAACGTTGGGGCTGGGAACGTAGTCACAAACATCACATGATCACGTGAGGAAATGAGGCGATCATCTAGCAACTTTTGGGTCAGCCAATAGGAACTTTTCTAAATAAGGAGTTGACAACACTGTACATGGGCATTTCTTTGTTATGGATTACCCACAATGATACAGCTCGCAGATAGACAGTTAAACTAACAGTTCCACTGTTGGTTATTTAATATATATTGTAATATTTTATACTAAGCAGGGAAATTAATCATTCAAACACTGTAAATCCCGAAAGATTAATGTTGATTGCACTTAAAAATTCTAAGAAAGCAGTTTTTATGGATTACACTTTATATGTAAAAAAAAAAAAAAACTTTTAAAGGTAGCGTTCAGTTGTGTTATGATCAACATATGTTTAAATTTTTATTATTTCCCTTCACTAAAATACCAAAGACAGCCATGTCTTCATATTAGTCTACTTAAGCACAAAAGAAAACCACTGTCTGAGGTCAGATAGAATAGATTAAATAACTTGGAGTAAAAAGCCACTCAAATAAGAAAGAGCCGAAAAAAAGAGCAGCCTGCTCTCGGCTCTTTTCAATGAGCACATACACTGTTCATTACAGGCAGAGCTCAAATCCTCATTTCTGGCATACTCTCCTTTCATTAAGACGAGCCCGTTACATTTTCACATCATCTTCAAGAGAGGCATTATTGTGCAGATCCAGAGTTTCATTTGCAATTCAGATCCCGCCTTCACTTCAAACGGAATTTGCGCAGGCCTGCTCCCATCACTTTGTAGCTAGCCGCTAGTTAGCATTTCACATAACACACACATTGTTTGAATTGCTATTTGCGGAGCAACTAGGTCACTCAATTGTTTCGCGATATTAAATGGAAAAAGTGTGAGCTTTGATCATGGGCTCTTCAGCTATGCTGGGCCAAATATAGCCATTTGTCTATTACACTGAAGTGGCCCAGTGTCTTTAGGGAAATGCACAATTATTCATGCATGGGATCACTAAATGGGTAAATATTTATGCAATACATGCAGTTACATGGGTGCTACACATAAACTTACATTGCTCTAAATACAGCTGTATCTGTTTCAAAAAGAGCACACATTGAGGGGTCTACCTTTTAGAAAATTAAGGGTTAGGATGTAGGACAATGACTGACTAGCACATGTTGCCTAGCCTGCAAGACAAAGATGAAAGAAGCAGGGGTTGCATAGAAAAAAAAGCATTTATTTATAGTGTTCTGATATCTTGGATCCTATGTCCATAATTTTATACTGTTTTTGTTTTTTTAAACTGCTTTCTGGACTTTGTCTTGGGTTGTGCACAACAAGGTTGGTGATGCAATAAGACAATGACCCAAAACCTATAGCAAATCCATAGCACAGGCTTCAGAAAAACAAAAGCCTAGACCTCAACCCAATAGAGGTGCTATGGATTTCCTTGATGGATTGACTTAGCGATGATCCGGTCTAATTTCCTGCTACAGGAAGTGGCTATTTCTGTCAAGGAGGAAGAGACTACCAGTTATTCATTCTAAGGGTTCACTTTGCACTATATGCTGTTTTTGTGGTTGTGTTTAAAGTCACGATTGATCACAATTTTGGTGTTATTATTGTAGACACATTGTACTTATCGATCTTCTTGATGAAACATGAAATTGTATGATGAATTTATTCAGAAAGCAATCAAATTCTAAACGGTTTCTCATACTTTTCTTGCCACTGTGTATAAATAACAGGCTACAATGCGATACAGGTTTTTGGCCTTTAAAATATTCATTATTAACCTCAAAATTTCTTTCAAATGATCAAGATTTTTTCTTGCGGTAAACATTATGAAGCTCAATTTTTTTTCCGATAGTTGGATAAAAACACATTCAATTGCTAACAAATGACAATTTCTCAAAATGACAATTATTTTTTTGTTAAACCACAACTTAGTCTGAGGGGTCCAATTCTACTGCCTATAACAGTGTATGTGACTAATAAAAGCTTGATTAATGGACTGAACCTTAAAAACAGGGTTGGCGATTACTTGAAGCCAATGTTTATGTGTGAATTGACCAAAAGAAATCTGCCAGGAAACATGGAGTGCATGTTTTGTTTGCTTTATATAAGGTTATGAAATTCAGTTCATGAAAACACCCACCCCTTACTGCCGATTGGCTACAACCATGTTTAAAGAAGCCTTTTTGAAAAAATCGCCCACCGTGCCTGTAAACCATTCTTCATGGATTGCATGTATGTTTCCATGTTCAGGGATACTGGTTCCTCACAGTGACTCACTCACCCAGAACTTTATGAGATAGAAGGAGTTCTGAGGGCCCTTGGCAAATAATTCTTTTAGTCCTCCTTTCTTCTCAGGGAATTTGTCATAAATCTGACGAATATCCACTGACTCCAGCAAGGCATCGGTGTAAGAATGATTCGTCTGCCCGATGTGTACAAAAAGATGCTTGTTATACTGCAAATGTTAAAAAGAACATATCTTTAAAAACACCAGGGATAACATTTGGACATTTCTAAGCAGTTTAAAAGGCACACTGCCATTCTATAAAGAGAAATCAGCTGCTTACAGCATCTGGATCTCTCTGGTGCTCCAGAAAAGCAGAAAACTCCACCAGTCTGAGTTTAGATGTCCCAATAGATCGACCCTGCCAGGCAGGAACTGTGGGAGCTGGTGTCGTCGGTGGTTCATAACCTACACAAACCCTCAAAATGAATCTTTTGCATCTGTTTGACTGACACTAAGTGATCTTGAAGATACAAACGGTGAAGGACATACTTGAGATTGTGGTTGTGACTGCTGGCTGGATGGGGTACGGTTGCTGAGCAAATGGTTTGATGCTGAAACAAAGACAGAAAGAGAATTGGGTCAAAAAGAAATGTCTTTGTGAATACTGGAAGTGAACTGAAAGAGACAGTTAGAAAACTTTCAAAATATACCGTTGGACAGAAGTTGCTACACATCAGCATAACAACCGTTTCAAAGTTAAAGTTTACCATTTTGTGAAAAGAAAATGAAATTGAATAAAATAATATTTCGAACATTGACTTCCACTCTTCTCTTGGTCTTGCAATTGCATTAATCAAAGCAAAAATACAGTTGAATAAGAAGGTGAAGGGAAATCTGAAAAGGTTTGAAAATGAAGGAGCGGAAGAACACTAACAATGGGAAGGGTGAAGTGAATGTGAAGGTCAGGAATGAGCAAAAAAGGAGCATGTAGTGAAGCAGGAGGTTATAACCGCACAGATCCCAATTCAACTGAACAGATACACTGAACTTATGGCAAACAGGTGGGAATCTTTTGATGTGAAAATAAGACACAGCTCATTTCACATTTCGCTATAAAACATACATTTTCATACCATTTTAAATTTGATTACCTAAAGAGGTTTCACCATTTTAAATAAAAACACTGAATCAATATTATGAGCCTTCTGTAAGGATTCTTCTAAATGTTCTGCTTCAGTAGTGTGTTGACTGATTCTTCTGAATGCATAGACCACTGCTCTGATTTGCAAACAGTTGAATATTCTTAGTTCAAGACAAAAATGGCAGCCAAGTTACAATATTGAGCTAAAGTCTGACAATTCCACAGACTGAAAGACAACTGGAACCCCATGTTTTGGAAGCTGAAGTAGTCCAACCATTGCTTAAGGAGTTGGGATCTGTTTTGTCAATGCTAAGTCTGTCCTAATCATTGGTGCCAAGCTAAAAACATCACTGTTAGTTCAGTGTGTCCTTGGAACCATCTTTAAAAGCATATTTAGGCATGTTAGTTGAGTTTGCTGTTTGTTGATAATAAAGCAATCGAATTCTGCAATGAGAAGACCTCACAGCGTGCAATAAACAAGATAGTACATCAGGTAAATCTTTTTATACTAGTGTTTTTCAAGGGCTGTTTAAATAATCTAAAACATTACGATGTCTGGAACTTTCAGTGTTTTGGATTTTTCTATCAGTTCTTATATGTGAACACATCTCAGCCCCCTTTAAACAGAGAGCCCAAAAAGAGCTTGATCTTTTAAAATAAGACTTGATGGAACAATAAAGAAATGTTTTGGACTCCCTTTTTTTTGCTTTTAAAACAGTCAAAAACTTGCAGACATTGAATTTCCCCCAATAGTGACACCCTGTAGACAGACCTCCATCTTCACTCTTGGTAACATTATCAATCAAACATAGGAGTCAAAATCAATTTCTTAAGATACCATTAGCATTACTGGTTAAGAAGCCATGAGGATTACAGTCACTGAACCTTTTCCATCTACAACCAGAGCCTATTCTGAGTAAAATAGACAGAAGTTGGTAACAATGAGCGAGCTAGTGTTTGGAATAACACATCTGTTTTTCATCTACATTTTATTAATTAATTAATTAAACAAGGGACATTTGCCAAAAAAAACCAATCAGAGCCTATTCTGAAAAAGATAAAAGTTGGTAACAATGAGCGAGCAAGTGTTTGGAATAACACATCTGTTTTCATCTACATTTTATTAATTTATTAAAAAAGGTACAATTGGCAAAAAAACCCAATTAGAGCCTATTCTGAAAAAACAAAAGTTAGTATCAATGAGTAAGCCAGTGTTTGGAATAACACATTTGTTTAGCATTTTATTTTAATAATTAATTAAAATAAGGGACATATGGCAAAAAACTATTAGAACCTATTCTGAAAACAAAAAGAGAAACGTTGTTAACAAGAAGCGAGCCAGTGAATCACACATCGGTTTTCCATTTCATTCATTCATTTTCTAACCTGTTTATTCCCTTTTTGGGGTCACAGGGGTCTGTGCACATTGGGCGAGAGGCGGGGGTACACCTGGACAGGTCGCCAGTCCATTGCAGGGAAACATTCACACACACATTCACACCCTAAGGGGAATTTAGATTAGTCAATTAACCTTATCGCATGTTTTTGGGATTGTACCCGGAGGAAACCCACGCAAGCACGAGGAGAACATGCAAACTCCTTCCAGGAAGGTCACCGGTGAGCCTCGAACCGGCAATTTTGTAACAGAAAGGCCACAGTGCTACCCACTGCACCACCATGCCGCTGTTTTCCATCTCTTTTTTACTAATTTCTCAAAAAAGGGACAATTGACAAAAAAATCTGTAAGTAGATGCACTACAAATATTTATCAATGCTGCGTTGGTTGCGGTTTATAGTAAAATTAAGGTATTGACACAATTTCTAAGCAGGAAACTCCATTAACCATAGTGTTGAAGGCAATAGTTAAAAAAGATAAAATATTAGAGTTATTTTATTTGATATCAACGAATGCTACAACATTTTTTAAAATACAGTTCATGACGGCTTAAAAATACATGACTGGATCATTATGTCTAACAACATGACTTTGTGGTTAGTCTGAAAATTATGAAGTTCTTTTCATTCCACTAACTTTATTTCTCCAGTCTGATCAGTTATATTTTGTAATGTTTTAAATAATGATGCACCGAACACTAATAAACGTAAAACAATTTTAAAGTATACTACTGTTTTTAAAAAGGCATTTGCTACTATTTTAAAAAGAATGAACATCAATGATTTTTTTAGAGTAAAGTGAATCTTTTCATCTTTCTCTTAAGCGTATTTGCATATAAATTATTTATTAGAAGGTGCTGAAAATGAGAGTATATAATGACAGAAATATAGAAAAGCTTTAGTTGATAAAAGGACAAAGAAGTAGTAGAACACTCACTCTTGTGATGATCCCGGCTGGCCCGTCGGTATCATCCCCTGCCAAAACTAGAGATTTAGAAAAAGAAATCAAACCTTTTACAATCACATACACCATCTGTGCACTCTAGAAACATGAGTTATCACACTGCCATTGAGCACTAAGTTGTCTGATGTGCCATGTAGTCCAGCTATCTTGAGCATGGCACTGCGAGCTTATCTGATGAGGGCAGGTGATGGGGTGTAATGGGATTGGAGAGGTAAATAAACTGATACGTGGGTGCCAGAGGGACGATCTTACCCCTGCTGCTCCAGGGAAAGCAGGACGGGGAATGCCTGCGAGACTGAGCTTGTTGTGGATGGCAGTGGCTGAGACGATCTGGGCAGAAGACATGGTGGCCATTGTCTGAAGAGCTTTGTCCTTCATGCTCTGATCCTTCGATGCATTTACAAAAGAAATCAGGATGAAATGATGGAAACGGAAATAATATGAAAAGAGGCAGCCGGGGAGACACGATTTCTGTGACACGGCTCGGCTCAACACTGGATTCATCTAATGTGCAACGTGTGTCAAAAGTGTGGAGAAAACATTATAAAGTATATAATTTAAACCATTAGGTAAAAATATAAACATTTTATACATTTGATTTGCTTCATGATTTCTGAATGAAATTTCATTTTACATTTTCTGAAAGGGAGAAAAATGCTGTGTGCATTGAATCATATATTGATTTCAGAAGGATTATGTGATGGAATAGGGCAGCAACAAACGATTAATTCCCACAAACCATAAATCTGTTGATTGTTCTTTTAATTAATCAGAGAACAAATAAAGAGAATAGATTTCTATTTAGTTTTTCCCCATACACAAATTTAAATGATATATATTTTTTTGCTTGAGCATTAAAAGCACTTAATTATGTAGGGTACCTTCACACCCATAATTAGGTTCATTTGGTCCAGGCAGAACTGATACATAGTATCAGTTTCTCTATAGTTTTTGGTCCCATTCACACAAAACTGAACTCTCTGGTCCAAAATTAGTTCACACTACACAAAGAGTCATGTGACAAGATCCTCCTCACTCTGATGAGTTATTGAATGTATTTTTAGTAATCGCTGGAAAAAACTCCGGCAGGATAAAAAGCCAGCAGATAATACAGCCAACTAGCATCTGAATGCAGCTAACTTAGATAAATTATTTAGATCAAAATGCACAGCTTTTATATATTTTTACGTATATTTAAGCTTGATACAGTACTACAGATCATGTTTCGCCACCAAAGAACAGCATTGAAGGGCCATGACACACAGGATGTAAACAATATGATATTTTCAGAGATTTACACGCGTTGAACATTGTTCAGGACAAATGTATTGTCTGTTACATTTAATTGTGGGTAAACCTGTGTCATTTATATCTTTTCCTTGTGATTTCTGAATTCCTGTTTAAAAATTAATTTCTCAGGAACTGATGCCTCTTTGTCCTAATAGACGTCTATGACTCATTTTAATTATTCATGAGCCTGACCTATATTATCCTGTGAGAAGACGCAGTGTATTAATTATTCATGACGCCTAACTCTTGACACGCGCTGTTAAGTTGCAAGATCACGCTTTATTTTGGAGTTCAGAATGGGTCGCAATTGTTTTATTTCCTTTGTGCAAAAGTGCTGAGGTGATAGATTGCTTTCCCCATGATGAAGTCAGAGCCAAACCTTATAAGTTGCCACAAACAACTGACACGTAAAAACTATGGATTTGTAGCAAGTTTGCGTTTGTCAGGGCTCATTGCCAATTAATAACATTTTCGATCTTTTTCAATACAATGGCAATTTTTGCTATAAGAGTTAAATATGAATCAAATAGCAGAGCTAATATAGTGCTAATGTGCTGTTACTTCTGGTACATATTTCTCCTGTTTTATTGTCATTTTTATTAATGGAAGTCTAAAATTTCCCAATGAAATCAATAGAAGAAAGAAGCTGAATCCAAACATTAAGAAAAAAAGTCACTCTCTCCTGCAGGGGAATCTAACCATGGGGGATATGGGTGTTTTAATAAAGACACTTTTCTTCAGAGTTCAACTATTGCACCTTTTCCAACAGTTTTCATGACACTAAAGTCTTGTTGTGGAATCACAAGACTGCTGCTTTACTTAATGTTAGTGTTTTATAATCTAACAGTATTTTCCTGTTTAATGGTCCAATACAAAAATAATTTCTGCTTTAAAGGGAAATTGTCAAAACAGGGTGAATTCAAAATTGTATTAATTTGTCACCTTGAACAAAAAATAGAATCCAGATTTTTATCATGATTTATTAATTAGAGATATATAATATAAACTCACCCACAATTTAAAAACTAATCACATAATTATGAAAGATGTATTATTATGCAACAGAAACTTTTCCTTTCATCTAATGATTTTTTGCATATTCATAATTAGAAACAATTTAAACCTCCAGTGAGATGTACAGCTAAATAAAGAAAAAATGGCAAAGTAAACATGATAAAAATGTATTTTAACACCTTGTGACTATATAGAGTTTATATTCGCAACACAAATATAAACGTTTGGCTGCAACTAAAGGCTATTCCCACAATCGATTGATCCTTTACAAAAATAGCATGATAACAACAGTATTTTAATATTTTAGTTTTTCACCACTAACAACTAAACAATCTGATAATGTTCCGAACTGTGTGCCCAATTCAGTCAATAAACATGACTGTCATGATCATGATGTGTGATGAGCTACATGGTACTGCTCATATCATAATAATCACAACTAAAAACAAACATTTATAGCATTTAATTGAATTGGATTATGCATAACACTTCTAGAAAATGCTCAGAATGGACTAGAAAATTCTAGTGATGCCCACAGACAGACTTTTCAAAAAGACGTGTTGATTCAGTTGACGAGTAAACTTCTAAACGTTTAAATAATTTTAATTGGATCAAATGAATAACAGAAGACAACATTTCTCCAAACTTTCAACTGAGCAAAGAATATTATTCAGACTAGTACTTGAAGAGTTGTTTGCATGGTATTTTATTATGTTAAAAATATAAACTGTCTTAGAATTCTGAAATAAATCAAAGCAATTTACTGAAAGAAAAGCATTGTAACCTTTTTGAACTCTGTGTGAATTCATTAAAATTCAGTGAATTAACAGTAATTACATCCGTATCATCTCTCCTGCAATGTCACGGAGAGAGAGTGAGAGGATTCACGAATTAGGGGTCTTAATTAGTCATAACTGCAAACATAATGAAAATATTTCTGTGTATAGCGATTTGAAACCGTGACCGTGATGATCATCGAAAGCGTCACCCCCCGGCAGAGAACGCGAGACAATAAAGCAGCCCACACACAGGAACACAAAGATCCACAGACAGAAAGCATCTTAAAAGATTCTTCAGAGCTATGAAGCTGTTGATCTAAAGAGGAATGTGCCAGCATTATAGATCTGGAGCATGAAAAGAGTGAAAGGCGGCTGTGCAGAGGATGAAAGATGATCATTTTTAATATCGAACAGAGAGTTGAAAGAAAACTAAATCCAATAAGAAGTGACATTGATGCTATACATTGTCCCCCAGAGCCTACATCTCTACTAAAGTGCTTTGTCTCCTTCAAGAACAGGGGTTAACTTACACTAAAACTTTCCCTTCCTGCTGCGTGTGAGGTTCTCCTTCTAAAAGCATCTACCAAGGTCACTTAATGGAGCAGAAACAGTTCAGCCGAGAAGAAAAAAAATTGGCCTGAAGGTTACTGCTTTCTTTAAACATTGATTGTTATCTTCCTTAGAAGGATCTTTGAATATAGATGCTTTAAAAACTGAAGGAATGCTGGATTTCTAAAACTGCTTATTTAATTAACAGAGCTAAAGTGTGTATGCTGTAACTCTACAAAGACATGCATTCCTTCCACAGACTCTATAGCGCACGACACATCAGGGTGTAAGCTCTGGTATGAATGGACGGAATGGTGAATGAATGGAGCATTTAAAAGTTGGCGAAAAGTGGGCACAAGAAGAGGGTGAACATGCTGACAGTGGACTGTGCAACAGAAAAGAGGCAGGTGTTTAGTGGATGGGTTACAATAAAGACGACTTGGTTAAGTTCAGTTAAGAGCTGGGGAACTCGTACTTACCATGCTTGTCACCTAAACACGAATAAAAAAAGGATTCAAAGTCAGTTATTGTATTATAGCTTCACAGATGTTTTCAAACTAATTCCTGATACAAAGACCAGCTTTTATTTTGGGTTGATATCTTAATGTGTCAGCATGTTACTTTGGCTGGACAGCAATGTCATGCTTCAATATATAACGCTGTGCTTTGGTAAAAGGGGCGTGTTTTTATGTGCTTATAGCTCAAAGTGTTGTATGACAAAGTATGTGTCATAACTCTTGTAATGTTTGTTTAAAACACAAAATATCAAAACCAATAACCTTTTTGAAACCTACACATTATATTCAAAATCCAAATTAAACAAATTGAATATTGAATATTCACTATAAAGCATGTTCTCCCCATGCTTGCGTGGGTTTCTCCTGGGTACTCTGGTTTCCCCCACAATCCCAAAAACATGCGGTTGGGTTAACTGAATACTCTAATTAGGTGTGTTGCCCTGCGATGGACTGGCAACCTGTCCAGAGTGTACCCCTGCCTCTCGCCCGATGTAAGCTGGACCCGGAAAGGGAATGAATGAATGACTATATTGCGTGCAGAGTTTAAATGTTCTTTACGAATAGCCAGGAAGTATCTGACAAATCCATAACTAGTCTTTCTGTATTAACCAAACATATTGAATGTCTGGTTTTGGTCAGATAACACAATTCCAGTGTCTTTCAGAAAGCTACTTTGAAAATGAACCAATTGTAAATCTAATTTTCTAAATGGGATTTGAATGATAAAAGCACAACCAAGATTAAGGACTAGCCAGTGTGAGCGCTGGTCAAGCAGATGAACTGTAGAAAGCATCTTTAGGAAAGATTTATAGCTGATAACATGGCAGTTTGAGATCACTGTGGCTAGGGTTTCATTACGAACCAGCTCAAAAGAGTGGCACCATAATGACAGTCATTTTCAGTCAACATGTCTCAGATAAGAGCACACTGGGCAGGTTTACTATAATGCTGCGCTGCAAATGGCAGGAGGGAGCTCAAATTCTTCCCTGCTCCTGATTTCTAATTTGCTTTAGATGAGAGTAGACAGAGACCCATACAAAAGCCGGCTGTTTTTACTCAGGCAGCCGCCAATGTCCCTAAAAGACCAGGCATTCATGGGGGAAATGCACACAGGCACACCACACACTTATACAGTCACACACAAATTGGAGAGTCATTAATCTATCCGAGTAAACTGGGAACTGTGAAAAAGTGTACTGGTCAAAAGGCGTTAGTCATCACCTCACAGACAAGAATGGATGAGAGCGAAACAGAAGGAGACTGAGAAGTCAGACCAACCTCAAGGTCTTTCTGGTAAACACAGACATTAGGAAACGACCCTTGCAGATGTATCTTAAATGACGGGTCAATTTATTATCAGATTAGCTCTTCCACAAAAGACCCCCTCCCTACTTTTTTGTAAGCCGCTGCCTTTGTGGATGAAATGTATTTGATGTAAGGTGATTATATGCAGCACACTTTGCTGTTTGTGTGGCTGGATCACACAGGGAGGACGTTTGGAAATGGTCGGGGGGTGATTTCAGTAGTTTCATTAATGCAGCATGAGGAAAGCAGTTGACAGCCAGTGGGTTATTGAAGAAAAAAAGGTATGAAAGGGAGTGTGAAGAGAGGGGAACGTCACAAAAAGCATCTGAGTGAGGGCTCTAATGGGCCTCTTTGGGCCAGGCTTCTTGTGCGAAGCGTTTGGGAAGAACGGATGACCTCATTAAACTCCAGGAGAGAAAAAGGCAAAGCAGTGCTGGGTTGCTGGGCTGTGCTCTACCTCTGGTCATGTGACGGCTGGTCACTGTTTAAGCACTGACTAGATCGGTGCTGAACTCTGACCTTAAGCTCTCAGCCACTCTCACCCGCTGAAGCCAACAACTGCCAGCATGAGACGCCACTTCGCAAAACATGCAAACACTGCACAGAGAAAGGCATGCATGGGAGCAGAGTGCTTTCACAGTGGTGGCACATAATCAGGCTTCCCATCACCACCCTCTACTTTCTTTCATTAAAAAGCAATTATCAACTATTCCAAACTGCATTTATTACATGTAAAGTACTCTTTTAAAGTAAAGCATTTTATCATTTCTTGATAGCCTAATCTGGAGGGCAAAAAATTCTAAAGTTCTATTTTATTTTTCATTTTTTAAAATTAAATAATACTGATAAAAATACATGCGGTAAATTCAATGTTTACATCTGAAACCTGAATTTGTTTTTTGCTGTATATTATTACAACATGTTTATATTATATGTGCATATTTTAACATTTTTTTAATTTTATATTTAAGTTCCATTTAGATGAATTTGAGTAAAAATGTACTTCTTTAGCACAAAAGTGGTTTGAGGAAAATCTCAATTCTTTGATCCAAACTTTCATAAAGCACCTCAAAGTCATACAAACCTTTAAATATTTAAAGATTTATTTTAAATTGGTCATTTTTTCCCAAAACGCTTTTAATTAAACTCTTAAAAATACAATAACAAACATCATTTATTTTGAATCGAGTGGCTGAATCCAGAATAGACTGGTAAATACAGTGCAAATATTGCACTCATTACTTAGAACCACAGAGTTATCCGCTGGCTGTTTAGATGAGGACGTCTTTGCAATGGGACGACTTTATTGACTGCAATCAGCTGGATTCTATTCTGGGCTTGATTCTATTCTGTCTGTGTGGAATGATTATTTTTCCACCTCCTCGGCTTTGCTTGGTTTGGTGGACTAATGGCGTTTTGGAAAAATTGATAAATTGTTTTTCACCGTTTGGAAATAAAAACACAAACCAGGACAAATTTGTGGAGTTTTTGGAACCAAACTCCACAAATTTGAAAAAATACTGGACAGTACGGCTCTTTGTGTTGAGTTAATGGGAGAGATATGGCAAGTGGCAGGGGGAATCTCAGTTATTTGTGTGTCATTTGATGTTCAGCAAATTAATCAAGTTGTTTTTAACTTTATCAGTTAAGGTACCCCTGAAACAAGCAATCATTTTTATTACTGCTTTTTGGAGGATCATGTGATTAATTAGTAAGTAAAAAAAATACAGTCAACACTAGTTTATGCATAAACTGTGAAGAGTGACTTGTCTACTTCTGTTCTGAGTCCAAATGCATACATCCATCATGCACATAATTCCCTTTTCTAAATTGATTTTCCATTACAGAGTTTCCATTAGATTTTGTTTTGTTTTTTTACCTCAGTTTTATCAAAGTTTGCTTCAAATGTAAAGAACAGCTTTCCCTCCACTGCACTTGCTTCATGCAACATCCAATCACAACAGACTGGGGTCGAAATTCGTTACATAATCATTGCAGTTGAAAAACGAATCATTATCATATTAGGGGCTCTTAAAACATAAAACAAGTTATTTTGAGATTATAAAGATAATAGTTTATATAAGGAATTATCAGCGTTTTAAATGCAAATTACATGTGATATAAGAGATATAGGTAACCGTTGATTTTTTAAGCTCCACTAATGGTTTACTGTCATTTGTTACCAAATTGTACAATCTTAAAGCAGGAATTAGGTTTTTATTATTATTAGTTTTTTTTTTTTTTTCAAATTTTAGTTGCATGTGCTCTTTGTGAGCTTAGGAAAATCACTTCAATAATAATGTTTCAACTTTTCTCCTACTCCGCAGAACATAGAACAACTTTTAGCTAAATCAGCCACTAAAGCACGAGCACTTAGTTGCCAAAGAAACCAAATTGCCAATAAAACAGACATGGAATGAGAATGCTCATCAGAGATGGGAGAGAGAGCCTTGAATTATGTATGCTAAACAGGCCGTCACATGCTAGGCATTTAGGTTACAGGAATTAGAGCAACAAGGCATTCACAGGAAACAGGAAGTGACACGCATGGCAAACCACAAGCCCAAAAGCAGAAAAGCGCATACCTTTAGCTTGGAATGTAATTCACGAGATTTCCTTCTGGCAAGAACCTGAATGTGACTAGACACCTGCGGGGTAGGGGAGGGGAGAGGAGGAAAACAAAGGAACAAGCCTGTAACCATGGCGATGAAAAGCCCCCCCAGCAACTGGGCAGAGCCAGACGTACCTTGATGGCAGCTTGGATTTCTCGAACTTTCTTTCTTGCTAAGACCTGTATGTGACTAGACACCTCCGTTTTTCAAAACAAAACAAGAAAAGGCAAAAAGAAGGAGAAAAAAAAGAAAGCCATAAAACAGACATTTATTCACAATCAAGGCATTCTAGGAGTGTGTCTTTTATTAAAAGAAAAGCCTCTCGTCTTCTGCTCACCTCAAGCAAACCCTCAGTTCAATAATCAAAACACAGCTGAACATGTACAAATTTAAAGTTTGATGCTTCGAAAAGACAGTGACTGTATAATTCAATCAGTCCCCATTGCTATACGCACAGTTCAAATAGCCAATATTTTGAGGACATTGTCAGATTGCATCATGTAGTCCCTGTTTGGTTTCACTCTATATGCATTTATAACAGTCTGACCAATAATGTAATATTGGTCAGAGCATTAGCATTAGCAGCAAAACTGGTCAATAAAATCAACTTTCAGCCCAGTTTTCAAAATTTACCTCTACTTCCACATTTTTTCCTCTGGATTCTCACTTTCATTCTCAAAATGCCAAGTGCGTAAAATAGGAGTAGAGCTGTTCAACACCAATGTTATGAAGCAACTGGTACAAATGGATGAATTGGGAAAATGTTTTTCCTTGGCCAGATCTCTTCAAATCGGCTCCCCTGCGAGGGTGAATGTGTACAACGTGTTGTTTTGATGTTTAATTTTGGTGTGTTTCGATTAAAAAATTATTAATTCCTCTACGGCAATTTGAACCTAATGTGCTGAATAGACACATGCACTTTTTGTCATGAGGGTCAACATTTGTGGGGGCGCTGCAGTTTTTTTTGCAGTGAAGTGATAAATAAAAGAAAAAAATAGATGCATTGTGTGTTTACTTCCTGGATTTCTGGACCAACAGCCGAAGAAACTGACCCGCGGATTTAGTGATTTTAATTGGATTGGACTGGGCCAAGTAGACAGAAGGAGAAGTGGAGATTCGGAAATGACAATAGGTTCAGTCCCCATACATCAAACCCCCATTACGCATAATGTTAATCCTTATGCTTTTTTAAATTAAACAATCAACTTTTCCAGCTACTAAATTATTGTATTTTCAGTAACATTATTTTAACTTTATCCTGGCCAATATTTTCAACAATCCTGAGCAAACTTTCTGAGCACAACAATTTGCTCTTCAGCAAAAAACTAAGAGTTTTATGAGTCAAATCTTTGATTTAAAACAAAGTTCCTGTTTTTTATTATTATTTCCAGGTCACTCAGGCTGAATTTTAATCACAGTTCAGTTCCTGGTCATGTATCAGCGGTAGTGAGGTCATAGGTAAATGGTTTCATGTGCTTCTAAATAGCTCCAATCAGCCTCCAAAACTCCAAAAATGTATGATCTGGCAAATTTTCTCTTTACAATCAAGAAAAAGACTCAGCGTTCCAGGTTTTATTTCCAGGTCTATGTTCCAAAAACTGTCGTTAAGGGGTTAAGTGAGCTGATTAAGTAAGATGCAGGCTACTTAAGCACATTAAGGGAGCGCAGATGTGATCTTCTGTGCACTGAATGAGAATGGCCATGTCTAGTATTCTTCGGGGAGGACAGCAAGAGTGGCAATGTGGACACCGGAGTCCTTAAACCAGCTCTGTTGATATTGGGCCAGCCAGATTTGTGTTTGTGAATTAAAACTAATGTTGTATTAATAGTGATGTGAGGTGGAAGGTTGGGTGATGTTCTAATGAGGCTCTGTTCTGTTGAGTTGCATGGAGAGCGTTCCTCGTCTTAATCAGACCAATCACACACAAGAGGCTGTTGAATAGGCCTCGCACTAAACGCCGTCTGTGAGTGTTAATGAGCCCGTGCCAGGCTTGACACTGTAGCTTGGCAAAGTCACATTAACACATATCTCAGCAGCTAAAGTGCTCCTTTGACCTTTGCAAATGAATTACAACAATCACTTCAATGGTTCGGGCTTAGGCAAATTAAATTACAATGGGATTGTTTTGATGATGGAGCATTTGGGTCGATTTTCGCTTGGAGCCTCCACTGTGGGTATCAGAGGCATCAACTACATTTCATTCTTTATTATATATGGTATTTATGTGTCAATGGAGTTTTCCTTCAATTGGGAAGATGCTCTTGGTAAAAGCTAAACTAAATCTGTTATCAGTGATTGCCAACCACTGATCCGTGCATCAAGGTCGCACAAGAAAT